>BMAV01025855.1:0-174925 GCA_019973955.1 Trichonephila inaurata madagascariensis
AGGAATTTTTTTATAAACTAAAGAGTTGTAAATATCTATTATGGTTACAACATCAGTACTGACACAAATATTAAGTTTGAAAAAATCATCAAGGTTTAAACTCGTTATATCATCCGACTTTCTAGTATGCAGGGTGTCCCGAATTCATAATACAAAATTTAAGGGTAGGTACAGGACATTGTAACAATCATTTATTGAATAGGAATGTATGGTAACAAGTAAGGCGGTAAGGCATAAACATAAAAAATAAGAGACAAAAAGAAAGACAAAGTTTCTTTTTTTGAAAGCTTCGTTGACAAGTGTAATGTTTACAATAACTGCTCATATCTATTCAGCTCGTGAGCTATGAAGTCCAGCTGCAGCGCACATTGCAATCTGAGAATATTGTCTGCCGTATTCAAAGCTGGTACTCGCTGATAATGGAAAAGGAGTAAGCGATTTTCGTTTAACACTCTACAAATGGTTTGATGATCCACACTTAGGTGATGAGAAACAGCTCTTGTACTTGACTCTGGTCTATCAGCTACAAAGTTCAAGATGCTTTTTTCTAGGCTTGTACTATTTAAAGCACTTCTTTCACGAGCATCATGTCTGGTGACGAGGAATGAACGTGTTTTACGAAGTTGATGATGCAAACGCTGAAAAATTCTGTGATCCAACATTCGTTGCTTAGGAAACTGGCGTGATACATTTGTAGCGCAGCTCTGCTGGTAGCATTTGCACGGTCGTACATGTAATGCATGTCTGCATTTTCTGCATACGTAAATTCCCCTATCGTAGACGTCAGCCCAATTGCGAATGTTGCTTTCGCTACTGAGATGCATCCTGTTGAAAGGTGGCTTGATATCTACTGCTCCCTACCGGCAACGCAACCAACCGATAACTCCAATCCACATTTCTTTTATTTCCCCTGTTTGCACCTCACCACGTCAATTGCGCCCATACATTCCTATACAATAAATGATTGTTACAATGTCCTGTGTATACACTTAAAGTTTGTACCGTGAATTCGGGACCACCCTGTATGTATATTTATTATTATATTTATTATATATTTATTATATTTATATAATTAATTCGGGGCAGTTATTCTCGGAAATCGTACCCGATCCTGTAATCATAAAGCACTCAAAATGGTTCGGTAGCCTAGTGGTTATGGTCACGATCAAGTAGCTATAGCGTGACGGATCTATCTAATTAATCCTTTTGGGAAATCTTTGAGCTATTAATTCGCGTTATTCACAACCGACCCTTCGGAAGAAGAGAATCGTACTATGTAAAATAACTTACTATAAATAGGGGAGGTTTTCTAGCTAGAAAGAGAGAAGGAGCGAATATATACTCGAGACAGGTAAGATTACTACTAAAGGTGTACTATTAGAATTAGAGTGAATTGATTCTTATTAGAAGGAAACCTTAAAGTGACGATTTTTCACTAAGATTGGATTAAGATTAGATTAAATCGGACAATAGGTTATATCCTTAATTAAAAGAAGGATCAAATTTGTTAGTCTCCTAATCGCTCAAGTTTTACTGTCGTTGTTCCACTTTCACAGTTTTCATTGAGACATTCTCTTAATATTATTAGTTGAAATTGTGTCTGTTCTTAGTGTTGAAATAAATAGATTAGTTGAATCATGTCAAGTGCTTCTTTTCTTCCTCCCACACATCTAGGTTCTCACGAGAGAGGCGCGAATCTCTTACAAAAGCTCCTAGGGTTCGAGCACTCGTGCCCCTAAAGACCCACAGTGTAGAGGGGCTAAAACACGTTTCATCTGAAGAGGCTCAATGTCCTCCTGTTGGTGTGGTAGTTAGGACGGGAGTGTAAAAGTTCAGGCGTCATCATCGTCACTTGACCGAGGCTCATAATTACGAGGTCCGGCGCCAACAGCCCTCGTGTTGCTTTATGTGCGATGTTAATGTAACTTTCACTCCACCATACAAATATTTTTCTCATTCAAATAAGTTTTTTGAGTTTCAGAAAGGTGAAAACATAGTAAAATAAAGTTATAAATAATGAAATAACGTATTTTACTCTTATTTTGTATAGTGTTTATATAGACTGATTCAGAAATATTAAATTAAATAGACTCATTAAAAGAAAGACATGTTGCTAAAAAACAATTTCTTGAGTTAGCTCTCCCTATTAAATGTGTCTTTTCAATCATTCCAATTTAAAGATTGGTTCTTTCACTGCAATCGGAGTCAACTGCAGTCTCTCAATGCTGTTACTTATGAAACTGTTTCTTTCAATTCATTGAAAAATCGAAACATGTGAATGGCTAGAGCTCCCTAACGGTTTGAGCAGATCTAAGCTAAGTAAAAAAGTCGTTTACGTGTTACTGTTAAATCTCAGCAGAGCCATTTACAGTTTAAAAGAGTTTCCTCGTATCTGGGCTTCAGTTAAAAAATATTATATACCTGGTTGATTACATAAAATTAGGATTGAATTAACGTAAAAACTATAAATTAAGAAACATAAGTTTTTTTATACTTTTTAAATGAAAGGTAAGACATTTTTTTTTATATCTGCTTTTATTTATTAAAGATCATTCCTAAAATAAAGGAAATGGAGTTAAATGACGGTTACACGATTCTGTATTTCGAAACGATTTTTTTGTTGCAAAATGCCTTAAGCATTTGAAATGATAAACAGAAAAACCTGCTATTTAGAATATATTAAGAATTTTTTTATCACTTCATAACCTTGTTAGTAGTTTTGATTGTTTAAATTTAAATGAAAATAATTGATTGTAATTTTTCACACACATATCTTTCTCATACATTTGCCATTGTGCCGTACAATTAGTGTAATTTGGTGGCTTCCTTAAATTTGCATATGATTCTTGAAAATATGTGTAGTCATTTTATGGGTGATACAGTTATATATTTTAGAGAACGATTTCTGCGTGACTTTGAATTATCCTTAATGAATAGACATGAGTATATTTTTATAACCATGGCCATTTTTGTTAGAAAAAAATCCTTATAACTTACAGCTTTTCACATAAGATAAAAGTTAATTTTTAACATTATTTATATCTAAATCTCTGTTTAAAAACATAATGCAAATTTTTGAATAATATACAAGTATTTAATTTAAAAAAATATGTATGAGTTACTCGAAATTTGCTTAATTTGAATCTATCAAAAAATAAGTATTTTTTCTATGAACTTGTTAAAAAAATTACTTGAGGAATTAAGATTACCTTTTTAAATTGAAGAAACAATTAAAAAAATCCGTGGGTCTATGATGATCTTTCTTCTTTATGCTTTGCATTTCTTTCTCTTTCCTCAGGCTTTTATTTGTTTGATGATTTGAAGAGCACTTGAACTACTTTTGACCTGATTTTTAATTGTCTCAAGTTGGAACTTAAGTTACGAGTTTATCTGAACACTTTAAAAGTTTAGTATTAATTATATTCCTCTTATTAAGAGTCACAAAAATGAATAAATGGATTATCTTTCTAAAAGGAAACAATGTTTAGACTCATTTTAAGTTTTTGTGTGTATGTGTGTTGTTCTTTGATTAAATGTTATAATTGATTCACAATGATAATTTTTTCATAATATTAAAAAAAAAAGGTTTTTCGATCAAAATGCCATTAACTTCGTTTCAATCTTACTAATTAAATATAGCCATTTTATGTTTCTTTTCGTTAAAAAAAGATTTCGTTTAGAGGAATATTTTATATGCAATACAATTCGGAGAAACTGAATATATTAAGATTTGCGCATGTTTAATTTCAAGAAATATACAACATCTGACAATAAAGTTCAGTGAATTAAGTCACAGAACGACCGAACTGGCAACACTGGCGAAACAAAATGCTGCACATGTATAGTAGGAGGTGTTGACCCTCTGCCACCACCGGTATTCAGTTGAGAGTCGTTTGTGTTTAGTGTAAGATTTCTTTTACAAAGTGCTTCATTAGTGCGTTGGTTCTTAACTGAGAACAGATAAATGAATGAACAAAAGATCAATTTAAAATTTTGTTTTATACTTAGCAGACACCGACAGATTCGATGCTAATACGTGTTTATGAAGATCACACACTGTCCATAAAGTGTGTATACGAGTGGTTCGCCCATTTCGAGAAGGAAATCGGTGAAATCTGGTTGTGACGAAGACATTGAGAAAGTGAGTAAATTAATCACGAAAGATCGTCGATTAACTGTGCGCATGATAACTGGACGATAAACGCTGCAAGGTACGTTGAAACTTTGATCTGTTTCATGAAAAATCTATGCAGGGTTCGACCCCAGTACGCACAACAACTTTCATGGTTTTATGTTCACGACAATGTTCGCTTTCACACAGCCAATATCATCAAACATTTTCTGGTAAAAAAAAGGGGGGAGGGTGAAAATTGAACATCTATTATTCTCGCCAGATCTCAGTCCTCCAGATTTCTTTTTATTCCCACGACTCAAACTCATTTTCAGAGGAAAGTGATTTAACGATATTTCTGACATCCAACGAAGCGTAATGAGGCTTTTGAACTCCATCTCAAAAGAAGACTTCTTGCAAAGTTTCCAGGATAGGTATAGCAGAGCTCAGCGGTGCACTGTTTTGGGAGGTGACTGTTTCGAAGGACAGTAAGGTAAATTTCGTTAATATTTCATCTACGTTAATGTTATAAAACTATTCACCGAACTTTATTGTCAGAGGTTGTATAAACAAGTAAAATAATTTTTTTCTTAAAGTCAATTCCTGCTTAGGTCAACAAAGAAAATTTTTATTTTAGTTACTTTTTATTAAATAATTACAATTAATATAAAAATGTATATACAATAACAATATTAAATGGCAAAGTAGAAAAGGGGGTACATAGGGTGTTGGACTATTATTCTTTTTTGCTATTATTTACTCATTCATAAATAATATTCCCAGAAATTTCGCCAACCCAAGTAAAATTCGAACGCGCGACCTTTGAATTAGAAATCCAATGCGCTACAGAGACGCAACGAACGATTTTACTTTTTATATGAGGTGTTGGGCTGTTACTTTTGTTTGTTTCTATTTATTCATTAATTCAGTTTAACTAATGAATTAATATTTGAAAAAGTTGTATTAACATCAAGTGTCATCCACTTCAAATTAAAAAATATGTTTTGAACTTGAATGGATGGAAGTATTTCATGAACGATTGAAAATTTGAACAAGATATATATATATATATAAGGCCAATTCTCTACTAACAAGAGATCACATCCAAACAATAACATTCGACAAACACATAGACAGCAGGAAAATCACACAATGAAGGACAAAAGAGTAATCGAGATAATAAATATAAAATGGATGCTGCACTGCTATGACATTATGACTTAGACAGTTATTATATAAAAATTAAATTATATAAAAGTGGGGTTGAACATATTTTTTGGCCAGCCAACCTTCCCCTTTTTTTGTAAACACTGAGCAAAAACCAATAGGAAATAATGGATAGAAATATCTAAATCCATTACAAGATAGAGGTAACTTACCTAAAAATTGCACTTACAAATGCAAAGCCCGCGCTAAATCTGAGTGGAAACATTCAATTTGTTGCCAGATTCTATACCCTAATACAGATTTAAATCAAAAGAGTGGCTGAAATGTAGCACTTAACAAAAGATTAAGAAGAATGGAAATAAAAATTAATAATAGTTGCATATTATAGCATAACTATAACAACACCAGAGTAAATATGAATAAAGTAATAGTAAGTAATTTCTAATCTAATATTAGACTATGGAGATAACTATAACAAAATATTTGTTTATAGTAATAAGCTATTATCAATCTCATAATTTTAATCCTAATATATATATATATATATATATATAGGAAAATTGTTAACTAATAGTAGGAATTGAAAAATAATTTCTTGGAAACATAATTGTAAGTTGTATCTTCGAATAAAATTTTGTACTGAAACTGAAAATTTCGGATTAAAAAAGGAAAAGAAACCATTCCAAATACGGATGGTAATTGGGAACATCCTTTGCTTGACGACCTACAGAAATGTTCAACCAAAATAGCGCAGTCAATTCCCTCACTCAATTGGTGATCCTGACATCGAGCAGGATCTCAGCTCGAAAAAGAAAAAGAATAGTTTCAGCTTAGTACAGTTGACGCTCATTGTAAATCTCGCCCATGTTTGCAAAATTTTACACAAAATTCAAGATTTACATTGTGGAGAAGAATAAGTCAAAAATTATTATTCAGTTCACGAAAGAAGACATGCCATCACGTAATTACTAGTGATACATATATGTACGTTATTTATTGTGAATGTCTAAAAAAAGTTAGATGGCCCCACCCCTTCCACCTTGTTGGAAAATATTTCAAAAAACAAAAAATCTTTAAAGGAATGTATGAGGTGGTAACAAAATCAAAATTTGATTTTTAACACTTAAAACAAGAATAAGAAGAATGAGATATTAATCAGCGCGGACAAATGATTTTCTGCGTTGATTGGTGAAGATGTATAGCTTTGAAAATGCCCATATAAAATTTTTTCTTAGCAGAACTATTATTCCACCTCAATGAATTATAAAAGAAAAACTCTAAGTTATCACAAATAGAAAATGAGAATTATCTTACGGAAATAATCTTCAAATGTTCTTTATATAGGTGAGGAAACAATATTCCGTCATAGATGTCTTTTTTATGAAAAATAATTGAAAGATGATCCATTTCAAGGTATATCTCTCGTTAAGCCTCAATATTCAGAATATTAATACTACTATTATTCGAAAAAAATAGATAAAGTACATATGTATAAGAGATATAAAGTAAGAAATATTAATGTAACTATTATTTAAAAACAGTGAATTACATACGAATAAAAGGCATCAAGTAACTGGAATCTATAAGGATTAAGGAAATATGGATGTCTGGTATGGCATTAATTGTAAAAATAAAATTCACAGTGCTTGCATTATACTATAAGGAAAATATAATTTTCGATGAAGTGTTTTTCATCATTGCTTTCTGACGGATGCTGAAATAAAGTTTGTCGCTTACTTTCTTTCTTCTAATTTTTGTTCATTCTCATCCATTAATTTTATAAATTACAATGATGCAGTGGTATATATGTCACAGGGAAAAATGACGAAATTAGGGATCTCATCATATCCCTAAGGAAGATGATCACTTGATGGTAAATGTTAAAATAACGTCTCTTCAAGGTCATTTCCCTCATAAAAGTAAGGGATTTGAACAAATCCCTGAGCTGTTTCAGTTAAATGATGAAATAATATTGTCAGGAGTATAAAGTGTTTATTTAACAAATAGGGTGCATTATTAAATGTAAAAGTAAGTAATACAACAATAAGCAATGATATGCAAATTATTTATTCGAAACTAATAAATAAATAATTAGAAAATTAGGCTGGTATTTTTTTTATGTATAAAATCCTTTCTTTCGGTTGCTTAAGCACCAAAATATCAATCCCTATGTTAATCCTATGTTGCCATTTTTTTTAAAGATACGGAGTTGATATTTAGGGGATCTATAATACGACCTGTATGGTTTGGAAGTACAATGACTCGACCCCCTCCCCAGGTGTCTCCCTCCTCCCCCTGAATAACATTTTGCAAATGCACAAATCCTGACTAGTTCATTTAATCACTGAAACAGTTCAGTGATTTGATAAAATCACTTACTTTCATTAGGGAAATGACCTTGAAGTTACGTTATTTTAACATCTCCCGTCAATTTATCATCTCCCTTAGAAATTTGATGAAATTCCTAATTTTGCCATTTCTCTGCGACATATATCTGGAAACTGTATGAGTATTTCTAAATGACGCATTTATCAATATATATATATATATAGGGGCTTTTTATTTTCAATGATACTTCGTTAGTCTTCTGAATTCCTGAAATTTTCACGTTTTGATTTTTAATACGGATTTTTTTTCTGGGAATCGCAGGTACAAAGATCAATCTGTGAATCTTTCTGTATTTATTAGATCCATATATTTTACTATTTGTACGACTACCTAGGATAGTTTCTTTTCAGTCATATTAGTCCAAAGTCCTACTCATAATGGTATCTGGTTACAAAATCTTATTTACAAAATACTGAGTGTTTCTGAATGAATATCGGAGTTTTACGCTGTATAATATTTATTACATATAACTTACAGTTCCTGCATCGAATGAAAGAGAACCTGAATTAGTTTTACCTAGAAGCTTGCAAATGTTCAGTGTGAGCCCCGTTCGTCACACGGCACACATCAAATTGATAGGCGAATTCATCCCAAACTTTGTTCAGTGTGTCTGAAATAATTCTTGCAAACAGCTGCTTCAATCTTAAGTCTGGAACGTCCGCTGGTAGTGGTAGTACGTACCCATAATCCTTAATGAACCCCACAGATAAAAATTACATGGAATCAGATCGGGTGAGCGTAGAAGCCATGCCAAACAATGTTTATCCTGAGGCCCTTTGTGGGAAATCCATTGGTCGAGTACAATGATGTTTAACCAATCGCGTACTGAAAGTGCCAGTGAGGCGTTGTACCATCTTACTGCCAAATGAAGTTATCTGGTTCACTTTCTTTCAATTGAGGAAATAGCCATAGTTCTAGAGCATCAAGAAAAGCAGAACCAGTTACAGTAGGTTCTCGGAAAACGAAAGGCCCATACACTTTCCCCTGAGATATGGCACAAAAAACATTCAATTTAGGTGATTCTCGTTTCGATTCTAGCACCTCGTTTCAATTTTCTAAGCTCCAGATGCACAAATTATGAGTGTTCCCATGTCCACTAAGGTGTCCACTGGAACGTTTGTTGCACAGTAATAGTAGATTCTGTCTTTGGAAACTGGGGAACACAAAACGCTTTCTGTTCCCTAGTCGCCATTTTTCTACAAGCTCGCTGATCGGCGGGGAAGGGGAAAAAATTAACATACGCAGGGTGCTGTGTATTTTGTGGTACACTTGGGGCTACATATATTTCTTGATGGAGTATTTTAGGTAGCATTTGAAAATTCTCATTTCAACTCAAAAGTTTCATGTTCATCACGTTTCTCTAATTTATTTTTGCTGTCATGATTGAAATCCATTATTTCATCAGGTTCTTTCCTTGCTTGATCAGTTTCAACTTTATCCAGCAGGATCACACAGATGGAAAATTCTTTCTTTATATTCTGATCATTTACATTAATAAACCATAATGCGTCGTAAAACATAGCAATCAAAGCCACTAAGTCGTTCCCAGGGAAAACATGTAGCCTGTTCCTAGAAAATATTTTGGAACAAAAGTGGTCGTGTTGGGAAATCTATCACTTCAAGTACATTAAAATTATACGAAAACGTTTGCCACTAATAAAAAAAGAGATAAATATGTGACAAATATATTTTAGTTCCCAAGAAGACTGTTATATAGGAGGATATGGACAGGGCCATTGGTAATAAACTAACAGTTTCCCAGAATTAAAGATTTCGGGAGCCTGGAGTGACTCTGTACCCCGCGTGACCTCTCCCAGGTTTATACAATCTAAGGGAATGTACACAGTATTGCATTTAGAAAGCTTTGTGTAGGGGTCCACAGACTTCTGTGACTGAATTATCAACAATAAAATAATTTTCATCACATACATAATCTCCCTAAAATGTTTTTGCTCTATTTCTCGTTCTTTGTGGTGCATAATATTTTAGAAAACAATATAATGTTATAAAACGGTAAAAATATTTTAAATATATTCAATCTTTATTCTCATAAAAGTAAAGTGAATAAATTACAATGAAAAAATGCATGTATTCATTACATTTTGTATAAATAATTTTTTACTTAAATTAAGAAACAAACTAAAACTTAATGGCAGGAAAAAAGTTAAAAAAATCGACAAAAAATAGTCAGATGTAGTTTTTTTTGTTTTTTTTTTTTGATAATTAAGTTAAAACAAGTGCCTATACTCTTAAAAAATGCGAATATCTTAAATAGTAAAAATGTGTTCGTAAGAAAAAACATATCTCTGCATACATGTGAATTTTAATAGCAATGTTTCCATTTTTTTATTTTCTTTATTTTTGCTTTTTTTCGAGCGTTTTGTTATAGTGTTATTAAAGTAATAAGACATTGTGATTTAGTTTACTTATGAACTGATCAGGAAAACTTTTGAATGTATTAGACATACATTTATCTCTCAAAAAGTTTTCCGTTTCAATCTTTTTTTTTTTGATATTCGTGTTAAAAAGGATTCATTCAACAGAGTTATTTAAAATAAACGCATAACTTCATAAAAATTACATAATTCATAAAAAATTAAGGTGTATTTCTATATCTTGCCTCCAGACATCGAAAAATGGTGATTAAGTGTGTGCTAATGTTAAAATGTTTTTTAATTGCTATTTAGTTTAATTGCTATCAAGCAATTATTGTGTGTACAAGGCACTTAATTATTTTATCAAGATGTTTCTACTTGTCATAATTTTATTCATATTTTGAAGGGGCTTGATAAAAAAAAACTTTTATGATTGTGCCATTGTTAATTTTAATTCATTTAATTTTCTGAGCAAATTGTTTTGATTAAAATATTTTTTCGGAAATAATGTTATTTTATTTACACAAATTCAAATAATTTAATACACTTAGGAGTATTTTGGGAAAAATCATAATTATATTTATATATTCTCCTCTTTAATCCTGTCTTAAAGACTTTCTTGGCTATTTTAACCACCAGTCTTAGAGTTACTTTACAAATCATTTTTTTTCCTTCTTCCTTTTGATGAACTCGAGTAATCCAGCCACCACTTAGAATTTAATTTTGAACTTTGAGCTTATCAATTTAATTCAAATTCCAAAGTCTTGTGAACTTCCTGATGAGTCCCATCTTCCTCCTCTTTGAAGGAATTCTAAAAATGTTCGGCCGAGATCTTAATACGACACTGCGAATTCCTTTTGCACTCGTATGCAGAATTTTCATTAAGCCTCTTGTGTCACTATAGCTACTAGCTAATGAGTTGGAATATCATCGTATCTTTCAAAGGCCCGAGCGAAAACATGGTTTAAGCTATTTAATAACTCAAGGTGATTGAGTCGAAGTATCATTCATATTCAAGATTGAAATGTAAGTACAAAATTATTTTCTATGGGATATGATTAACTTTTTGAGAATATATGGAGTTTTTAATACAATTTTAACACAAAAAATTGTTCTGCAATACACAGTCCAGTCATATTCATGTGACCCCAACGTACTCTCGACGTCGATGTTAAATAACCAATCACAGAAAGCAGGTGGTAGAACAGTGAAGTTGGGATATATAAAGAATGTGTTGAGGGCTTCGAAAAACATTGTAACCGTTGGCGTAATGCAGAAACGGAGCGATTTATCCGACGTCCAAAAGGGTATGATCATTGGCTTTCGGATCAAGGGTGAAAGCATTTCCGAAACGGCTAAAATTGTTAACTGTTCGCGTGCCGCTGTGGTTAAAATATACCATATATGGCAAAATGGGACTGTCCAAAAGCAGCGAAGTGGCAAAAGTGGTTTACAACGGGTGGGCCATAGATGACAGAGATGAATGACAGTCGAGGTCGTTTAGTTTAAAGTTTAGTTTTTAGTAGCTGAGTTTTAATAAAAACCATTAAAATCACACGTAGTGCTTCTTTTTCATGTCGCTAGACTTTTTTGGAATATTTTAAAATAATATTTTTTATTAATTTAAAGATATTTATAAAATTACTTAGGTATCGACTACGTTCAAAACTTGTTTGCAAAAACATATACCTGGCCTCCAAAATTAAGGAAAAAATTGTTTTTCAAGTCACCCAAAAAAAAGCAGTAAAATAAAATTTATAGTTTATATAAATAAAAAACGATTTTATACAAATTTATGAAAACAATATACTTTTTTTAATAGGAAAAAAACAATATATATGGTGAGGGGAAAAAATGCATTATCAGGCTTTCAATTAAGCGGTAATTTTTTGTTGTTTTAAACTTTTGTTAGCGGGTTTGTTGACAATGACGTGGGTCTCGTGTTGAAGAAACCTGTTTGCCCGATTTTTAAGGTGGATGGAAAGGGGGTTCACAGGCTGTGCTCTAGGCGTTTTAATGCTCCGAGGTGGTCCACCCCCCCTGAATCAATTAAACCGAAGCATCTTGTCCAGAAGACATTTCCAGGGGACAAAGAGCTACCACTTAGAGACTTCTTTATCCCCCGGGCCCGAAGGAAAGAAGGATTTCTGTTTGGGAACTTTTTTGGGGCACTTGTACCATCAGGGAGAAGAATATCACTAAACGGTGCAAGCTTTTTCACAATTCAGGCCCCATGCAAGGAAACCCGTTGTTCGTACCCCCAACAGACAACAGAAAGGGCCCCCCATCTTGGGGAAAGAAAATTTTTTTCCTGCACCAGACGGGGTGGTCTCTTACCAAAACGAGTCCCGATTCAATGGGGGCGATTCAGGATTGCTCATCTGGGGGAACAAAACACCCGATATCACATCCAACACGCTGAAAGACACAGTTACGAGGGGGGGAATAAGGTTTGGGCCGGAATCTCACTCGGTGATCACAATGACCTGCATGTGTTCCAGGGAGGAACTCTGACTGGTGTGAGATATCGGGAGAGATCCTTGATCTATATGTCCGCCCGTATGCCGGTGCAATTGGTTATGACTTCATTCTGATGGATGATAATGCACGACCTCATCGAACTGTAATTGTTGATGAATATCTTGAGGGTCTTGGTTTGGAGCGAATGGAATGACCAGCTCTATCTCCAGACTTAAATCCGATAGAGCATCTTTGGGACTATCTTGGTAGTCAGGTTCATGCTTAAAGTACTCTTCCAAGGTCCTTAGGAGATCTAGAACAAAGCTTACTCCATGTCTGGTTTTCGCTTCCTATTTCGGTAACTGAAAACTTAATTGAAGCATGAAAATTCGATGCCACCAATGCATTCAAGCTAGGGGGTTGGGCATATACCTTATTAAAACCCATTTTTGTTATATTTCTATGACATTTTACCACATAAAACTGTGATTATTATTTTTTTCAAGAATGGGCTTTTCCAGCGAGATTCCCTTTTTTAGTTCTAAATCATTTTTGAATTTTTGTTATGTAAACTTCTATCTTGAAGCCAATACATAACTGTTTTGTGCAAATGTTCTCCAAATTTGGTGTTTCTACATTCATTCATTTGCAAATAAGGCGCAAAAAACCGGTTGTTCCTTAACTTTTGGAGACCAGTGTATATGTGCATAATGTTTTTGATATTTAATGTCTCTTGAATTGGATATATATTATTAATTGGATAAATATATTATTTGTTAATGCAAACACAAAAGCTTTTTTTTCTCATTTGACTGAATGCACTAAGAATAATATATTTTCTTTTATATATATATATATATAAAGGAAAGGTCAATGACATTCCATTAAGAAATAAATATTTTATGTACTAAATAAGTAATTTGCTTGCAAGTCTAAAATTTCACGAAGTTAGAAGGTTCTTCAGAATGAAAACGAAACAAAATATATTTAAAGTATATAACTGATTTAAAAATAGTGCTTAACATAAACTCACGAAAGAAATTAGATCTGAAAACATAAAACAATTATTATGAATTCCTAACAAGTAAATTATTGTTTGTTATGCAAAGTTTACGCTTTGGCGTCGAAAAGCAGCAATACCGTAGAATTTTATTCTATTCATTGTGTTCAGTTAACTCAACTAGGGTTCTATAGTCCTCTGGGTGACAACAAACATGCAAATGTAAGTACTCAGTGATTCAAAATTTGTTTAAGAATAGGCACCATGACAGAATCTCGTTAAAGGCATTAGACATCTGTCTTCCAGACTTGAAATCCTTCAAAGATTCAATGGCAAACATGGAAAGGCTTAAAAGAACGAGGAAATACATTTTGTAATTATCGTAGAAGTTAAAACATTGCTCTAGTTGTACATTGGTAAGATGGCCGCAATGTGTTCTAGATAGGGTAATCAATCCGAATTGCATACAGAAGATATTATTTACATTATAATATTATTTGTTTACATGAGATTGATATATATAAAAGATGAATAGTGTTATTATTGGCTCATTAATAACTGACATAATTTTAATCGGAAAATAACGATGAAATAGTATAATTTAAACAAATGAAAATACATATTCAGAAAAATAAAATACCATTTAACTGCAAAAAATACAATTTAATATTTACTTCAAACTAAAAACGAAAATTATGGTGTACGATATTTTTTGATAATAATATCTATTTTTATATTAAAAGTTTTATTATTAATAACGATTTTTATCTTTTTAAAAATATATGGGGGGTTTATTATTTTTTCGTCAGGACAGTAATTTTTAAACTTATACTGAGCGATTAAATTTTTTATTTGAGTCTAGAAAATTAATTTCCTGATCAGTATTATTGATTGTTAATATCCTAGATATCCAAATACTATTATAAAGTACAGTTGAAGTACTAGTATTTATGACGAGATATGGTTTTAAATTTTATATTAGTTATGTAACTCATTAGGGAAGCAATATACGTTTATCCCCATTTTCAGAAACATTAGTATAAATTATGTAGAACATAACAAATTCCTAGTTTCTCATAATTAGAAAAAAATTTAAAAAAAATAAAAAATGTTACAATCTTATTCATACAGTTTAGAACAAAAATGATCAATTCATAGTTATTGTTATAAAGGAGCTTTAAATTGAAGAGATTAAAAGGTATCCGACTACGTTCTGAACGTGATTTTGCAAAAGCGTATAAATGGATAATATTTATAATATTTAGTGTCCTTAGATTAAAACTGTATAAATTGTTTAAGAATATTAGAAAAAACATTAAAATATTTTGACCAAAAGAACAGAAATTCCTATTTTCAAAACATTCTCCTTTTATGGAATATGCTCCTATATTAATAATATTTTTCTTGTAAATGGCTGAGACCTCTGTACAAAGTCTGAACTAAAATTTTGAAATATATAGCTTAGAATTTGATTTAGCCATATTTTAATACAACAGAGGGGAGAATTTTGTGAAAAAAAAAAAAACGCCGATAGTTGTTTCAATTGGTAGTAACTGTGAAAATAATGTGAATTTTTCAAAAATCCTAGTTTATCCTTCTGGCGAAGTCTTTACTTTATATTAAAAGTATTATCATTATAGAAGAACTTTTCATGAAAGGAGTACATTTTGAAAATAGTTCATTCTAAGTTTATTTTTTGCCAAAATATTGCATTTAAATAATTTTTTATAGTAATAATATTCTTAAATCAATTTTATACATGTATTCTAATCTAAGTGACACTAAATATCATGAAAAGTATCCATTTATGCCTTTAAAATCACGGTTCCGACTCTTGTCGGATACCTTAAATTGTTCCTTCAAAATAAGTGAGACGTGTGCTTCTATTAATACATATAATTCAAATATTCATAGTACTGTGAATTTTCTCTGCATTTATGTAACAATCTTCTTAAATCGTAGAAGGCAGTGCTGCTGTTCATGAAGGTAATATGTTTACCTTAATGTCTTCTGCACATTATCAACATATTAAAGAAAAGTACAAAAATATTTTTCATGATATTCCTATGATTTGGTTTCTTCTTCACAAATTTAGTTTATGGTTCTTTTAGTGAAAATTTGTTCTTTTTTGTACTTATTAAAGCTACTAATCTAATATTATTTTTCAAACTATGAATTTATATTTAGACCACTGAATCTGGCAATAACAGTTTTGTGTTTTTCATTCGAGCATGCCCTAAGCATTTCCATATTGAACTTTGGTTACATAATATCTAATGAGCAATTAATAATAGATTTAGATCATGGAGTCATTATATATAACTGTATTTTTCTCAGAAAGAAGGAAGGATCTCTAGCCATAAAAACTGGGTAAACCTCAGTTTTTATAGAGAAGTTATATGCATATATACACAAACATAGATATACACCGATAGAAAAAAAAATCCCAACACCAACAAGAAATGTTTACAGTCTGATGAAACTCTGGCAGTACATTTGTCTAGGTAACATATTAAATTGATTAAAGTTCCAAGATCACCATTAAAGTAAGCGTAAGGAGAGATATTTTGAATGTGAAATGATGGTATAATCGGTGCCCCTAACAGAATTTCATTGCAAGAATTCAATCTTGCATGCAATGTGTTGAACGGACATCGATTTGTAGGATGATGTTACACGCTTGTTGCACATGATTGGTAAAAAAAAGAGCGTTTAATTCTGAATGTGGATGACGCTAAAGTTGCTTGTCTAATTATGTGCTGTATTGGATAAAGATCTAGCTGGCCAAAGAAACTTGTTTGCTCTCTATAAAGTATCTTAGGGCTAAAAGAGTGGTAACGAGTGGTGGTTATCTTGTCAGAAAACACCTTTTTGAATGATGTTCATAAGTGGCAGCGCAACAGTTTGAATCACCAGAGTGGCGTACAAATCTACAGTCAGGACTGGATGAATAACCACGAAAGTGCTCCTGTTATCATACAAAAATGTCCCTATGATCATAATTCCAGGTGCCGCTTCATCGTGTCTAGGTCGTAGAACGGTCGCTTGCTGAAGCTAACCTAACTTCCTTCAAATCAATATACGGCCATCAAGGGCACTAAGACAGAAGAAGCGTTTTCGGAGAATGCAACATATCATCAATCCGCTCTCCAATAAGGACTAGAATAACATCACTGATGTTGAAACGGCCAATGATTTAGAGCTAGTGGTACAAACGCTACAAGGTGTCTGTCTCACAGCTATTCTTCAAACATTCGATTTTTCACAGTTCACTGTGCCATTGTGGTGTCAACAAATCCTGTAATTTCTATTGTAGATGTACTACGATGTTCCACAGCCATGAGTTAATACAATGGCTTTCTTTGTGAGTGGTGACTCGGTTGTGGTTCGAGCCCGGGTTTCTTGAAGCAGTGCCTTCCCGGTACCATTGTCGCTAACAATCATGCACAGTGGATACATTCCTATTCTGTCTTTCTGCAATATCACTGAAAAAAAGTCCACCTTTTCTTAACCCTATAATATAACCTCGTTCAAACTCAATGAGCTGCTGATAATGACTTCTGCATCTTCTTGGAGGCATTCCTGGCTTAAATCAACTCATTATCTCAAATCTTGACGATAAAAAAAGCTCACGAAATTTACAGCACGTATTTAACATTTTCATTGGGGCAATGGTGCGCCTTTGTCCCACCCTCTGCCGCCGCTTTCTGCTGCCCTAAAATTGAAACAAAGCACAAATTCCTATAAAACGTGTTTATTTTACTTTGAAAAATAATAATCAATTGCAATCAAAATTACAATTCTCAATATAATGATTTATTTTTGGATCCTGGAAGACGAGTTATATTCTCCTAGCGTTGAACTTGTTAAATTACATAATATTCGCATGCTCAAAGTGGTGCTGTTAGCTCCATATTCATGCACCTAACTCAGAAATTTGAATTAAAGTCATTCTTCAAATGTGTAAACACGCCTATTAAATTTCTTTTATCTAGCATAATTATTTCTTGTTGGAATTTTTATTTCCATCAGTGTATATATACAGGTAAATGAGTTTTAAATCAACTCGCAAAAACCAATTGAAATTTTAAGTTTATAATGCATATGTCCTTTTCGCAGTTCTTTTTCCATTTTTTATATTTTATGAATTTTAATTATCTTTGGTAAACTTATGCATGTTTGTAGAAATTCTATCGTTTTAAATTTTCTCGCTCCATGTCAACGATGTTCATTTTTTAGTCAGGTGTCAGATATGATTAAACCATGTATGCCAGATTGTAATCCTTTTTTTTCGTATAACGGTTTAACATATAATTTTAGGATAAAATATTTACGTATTTTAACTATTTTCATAGTATTTTATATTTTTTGAGGACCATTTGCTTTGAACTAAAATATTTTATTCTGTTCCAAATTATGAAGAGCCTTTCTTTCAATATCTTTACTTCGATTCTTTGTAAATTTCGTCATACCATTCATTCATTCCAAATTCCTTAAGAATAAAAAGAACCTGAAGTGAAAATTATTTGTAATAAAAAAAAGCAACATCCCATTTAACTTCAGATTTACACAAATTATATATTAGTATTTTATAAATATACGAATTTTGAAACCTTTTAAGCTCCTCCTTCGTTGTTACATGATGCGAGGGAAAAATTCATCCTCAATTAGTTTCTTTTTATTTGATAGGTACCTTATACGGACAAGAGTTTTCAAACGGTGCCACAAGTTTTCATTAGCTTTGAGGTCAGAACTGTTTCCTGGCCAGAACAATAACTCAATGATCTTAAAACGGTACTAGAGTCTTTCGATTACTTTACTTTGTGGCAAAGAGCAGAATCTGGCTGAAAAATAAATGAAGCATAGTTAAAAATAGATTCCTGATGGAAGGTAGATGTTTGGGTTCTCAATGTACTTTTTGACATTCAAGGTAACATCGATAATATGAAGGCGACAGATATCATCTGCTGATATGCATGTCCAAATCATAAAACTACGTGGTTACTTAACAGTTGCCCGGATGCAGTCAGGTTGTAGCATTTATCCTATTCTACATCTTATATATTTTTGGCCATCACTACCAAATAATAATATTTTAGTTTCATCCCTCAACTTAACTGGTGACCACTAATCATTTGCCCAATCAATGTGTTCCTTTGACCACTGTAGTCTTTTAGAGACTGTAAATTGAGATAAGACTTTTTTCGTAGAATTGTACCTCTTAGTCTAGCATCGGCTAATCTTCTCCTGATTGTTTTTGAACTGATAAAAACACCAGCATCATTCAGGAAACTTCTGATGAGCGTTGATGGCAATCTTTTATCTTGAAGACATCGTATTTTTGTTCTTTTGTCACCAACAAAAACTTGTCATCAGTGCACCTTTTTCGGTCTCATCCTGGTTTGTATTTTATTAAATTTGTCTTCTGACATTTTAAACAAAACTTTCAGTCTCCAGATGTTGTAACTGAGGCACCCATCTGCCTCGCAATTTTAACATAAGGAAGACCCCTTTTTCGTCAAACTTCTCTTTCTGTGTGTCCAATTAGCTCTTTTATTTGATGTCATTGCTGGCTAAATATCATTGTTGTTCTGGACAGGAAACAGTCCGGAACTCAATCCTATTGAAAACTTGTGGCAAATTTAAAAACTCTTGCTCGTATAATGATACTTAGGAAATAAAAAGGAATGAATTGGGACAAATTGTTTCCTGGCATCATGCAATAAGAAGGAATAGCTTAAAACTATTTTCTGCTCAATGAAACATTGATGTAAAGCTGTAACAAAAAATAAAGGCTACCCCACTAAGTACTGATATCCCACTGCTATCATCAATAGCGGTATATTAATATTTGCAGAATAACTTTTTGCGTTACAAATATTTGAATTTTATTTTGAGTAATGAATTTCGTATTAAATTATCTTTAAAATGTTTTGCATTCTGAGCAACGTAACATTTTCTATAAACATACGATCTTAAAAATTATAAGAATTTTTAAAAGAGTTCACATTTTGCCACCACTGTGTATATAAAAATGGTAGCTGTTTTTATATTTTGATGCTTACGAAGCGCTATCACAAATGTCCCTTTTATTGAAAGGTGTTTCCATTATTTTCATATCCATCTTTACATACCAAATTTTTATTTGAGTATGAGTATTTATATTATAGTCTTTAAAATAATATTTTTAAATGCGTGTATGTGTAGTGTTATATGGAATTCATTAATTTTTCTAGGAAGGTGTACAAATACTCTTAATATCTGAGGATCTTTTCTTGAAGCAAACAAATAACAACGTCGTTGGGGAAAAATAGAAGGACAATTGCGATAGAAATATCTTCGGAGCAGCATGTACACAATTGAACCCAAATCCCTGAAATGATGTTGATATTGCCTTTGTTTGTCTCGCTTCCACTTATCAGGAAATGACGGTGCTGGGCAGTCACGTCTTATCGTAAAAATAGCAATAAAACGATTCTTACGATCTCGTTTATTTGTTTACAACCAATAGCAGGGGATCATAACTATACATTATTTTCTTTTGAAAGAAGCGCAATTACTTGTGAATATGCAGCAGGGCTTTTATTTTTTCATACTTTAAGAGGAGTATGGATTTAGCATCAATATTCTATTATAAAGAGAAAAAAAAATTTTTATAGTGCTTGGGGATAAATTATGATTTTGAAGGGGAGTAAAATATAAGATAACCTTCCATAAAAATTGCAATTAAAATTTAGAGACTTTTTTAAAAAAGAGACAGATTGTTTAAATATTGCATAGTTTTAGCATGAAAGTATATAAAAACAAAATAAATTCGTCACAATAAATTTTTTTAAATTTAGATATATTTGAAAATTAAACGGCTTAGCTTTCTTTTATTGTTGAAAATAACTTATGAGCTTTATTAGCATAAAAATGTCATTACGCTTATCGTAAAAGTTAGGGGGTATGATAAGTTTATATGTAAATATCTCATTACAATTCAAAGTATCATTAAAGGTTCATTTAAGAAAATATGAGAAGCGAGGTGTGATGTAACTTTATAGAATAATTTGATTTTAAGAAAATGCGTAACTTATTTAATTTATTGTTAAAAACAGGGGAAAAAACCACCTTTTTTCCCGATATTCAGTGCCATTAAGACTTTAGTTTCTGTAATTCATTCATCCGCTTGAATACCCTTAATACATATTTTTTTATTTCCATTAGGACTGTGGATTAGTATTTAACACTGCAGACATAGTACACTCCGCTGAAGCTGGCATCACTTTTTAATGCGATACCAAAAGATAGAGTACCAATCACCGCAATGTCATTTTGATGCCCAGTTTCCTCTTCATAGGGAGGCACCTGAGCTCTAACGATGCGAAATGGTACTAGGAATTTAATTTGCCGAGATTTCCCAAACCAAACAAATACTCTAGGGATTTCTAATATGCAGCGTAGTCATACGTCATACATGCTGTTGATCTTCTGCATCATAAAAATCCACCGACTTGGGCCGGGGTCGAACCCGCAACCTTTTGTGTACAAGACTAGCGACAGATTAAAAATTCCACCTGGCCGGTCCTTACTATATTTAAATGTAAGAAATTTCTGACATTTCTGTTTTTAAATTTTTAGAAGTCGATAACGCAGATTATTTCAGAGTATGTTCGTGTAACTAAAAGGCTGCTGGAAAAATTTTGAGGAGTGCGAATTATAAAATATACGAACATTCATAAAATTTCTTATTTCCCAAACTTTTTAATTTCGTTGAAATTTTAGAATAGCTTAGTATTTTCTTCCAAGTATACAAAACCATATTTGATCTAAACAACATTTAATGAAATTTGAAATCATTACACAGATTTATTCATCAAGGTAAATCTTCTCATTGTCTGTTTCTTGTAACAGCAAGGTTCACGAAGCAGAATGCAAATCTATATTTACTAAATTTTTAGTAATACTTTAAAGAAGGTCTTATTTCTCGAGTTCTATAATTCATTCTCATTCTACGCAGACTGTTCTACTGTCCAGAAACATTGCCCCGATATCACCTAATGGATTTGTGCATAATCCTAGAGAACGTTGTACTAGTTCAGGTGGGGGCCTAGTAATTTGACTACAACTTAGAATTATTATATCAGCAGCTTATAGCTGTCCGTTATCTTAAATGTAATGCTAACTCTACAGGAACAATATCATCACAACAACAATATATAAAATGTGCAAAAAAGATACGATTTGTACTGCAACAAGAGAAATTTGTAATGCGTTATATTAAAAGTTACAAGATAAAATAAAAAGCTTCATTTATAAGAAAAAGCGTGGAAAAGTACTAAAAAATCTAAGGTTTTCAAATTTGATTCATGTGAGGTGCAATTATACGAAAAATATTTTCGTTATTCACATTTTATTTTTTATATGTTACTTTCATAGAAAATCTTTTTTTACTTGATATACTCTTTGATACTTTATATATTTATATGTAATTATATTGTGCATAAATGAATGCAACTTTGATATCCAAAAAATAAATAAAAAGGTAAATAGTCCACAAGAGCCCCAGTAAACAAGAGAGTGTAAAGCAGAAATTATTAAAATAAAATTAAAGAAATGCTAAATTTCGAATTCGTGTTGCTATGTTTATTCTTGCATCGTGTATTGAATGCCATTAATAATGCATCCAAAATTTTATAAGAAGGCTATATCGATTTGGACGAGGTGCGAGGCAAGTAGAGGTTTAACAGAGCCAAAAGTAAAATTACAAATTTATAGAAACATAAGATAGATAGATATTTATACAAATTTATATTTTCAATCATCCAGATGCAAAGCCAGTGAAACAGCAAAAAAATATGATATAGATTGTCATTTTCAAGAAAAAAAGAAAAGGAACGTTAAAAAACCATTTTGATGAATTAGCTTCTGATCATCGGTTTCGAAACCCAGGAAAAATATTTAAAATTACTACTTTTTTTTCTCGATAAGGTACCAGACACAATATTAGCTGAATTAAATATATGTTTCCCTAACATGACTGCTGCCTATCAAAAATCAATTTTCTAAGTCGAAGATTTTTACTAGATGTAGATGAAACAACTTTATTACAAAAATGGGACAAATTCCAAAATAAATATTCTAATATAATACTCAAAAAATTTGCCTTCAAATTCTTAATATTTACCATCTAGTTTTCCTAAAATAACTCAGGTATGGAATGTTCATCAATTATGTAAAGAAATGAGCAAATGGGGAGTGCTAGAATGCGACATAAGAATAATATTTACAGCAACTTTATTATTCCATACAATTCCTGTCACATCTACAGCAGATGAAAGATCATTTAGCAAATTAAAAACTATTTAAGAAACAGTGTAGGTCAAGCTTGTATCCATTATTTATCTCTAATAGCAATCAAAAACAAAGTTGCATCAAGCCTGGGTTTAATGGACGTTATTGAAACTCTTGCGAAAACTAAAGCTGGGAAAAGATTGTAAACCAAATTGTTAATAGGTAAGTCCGACCTTCGTATAAGAAACCTTTTATTCTTTATCTACATCGTTTTTATTATTTGCTATTTGTAATCTTATTCGTTATTGTTTATTTTTTGTTATCTATTACGTTACTGCTCATATTCCAATTCTGGTAGTAGTTCCTGAACTCTTCACAGCTGTTCTGAAAGAGATCTGTCATGGTGTCAAATCGAAATCACTAAACCTCACACAAGAAAACTCATACACATAAATGTAGGTAGTACGTAGTTTTGTTTTCCTATGTTTTGCAAAGCACAATAAAGAGCTGATGTTAAAGTAACTTTGAATATCTAAAATATTCATGTATTTTAACTTTTTTACTTGATAAAACCCAACCAAGATAGTGCTTTCATTTTTTTGGCACCAGGATCTTTGGTACTCAACAATGCCCCTGATCAAAAACAAAGAAAGCAAAATCTTAAATGTTCGCAAACTTTAGTCATAATATAATGATAATCTTTTAATTCAGAATATTTAAAAAATAGTTTAGTAACAATCTTTTTAAATATCTATATATACAGAGAGAGAGGATACTGAAGCGTTATTTTTTTCTCTTAAAATGAACTCTTAATGAAAATTAAGATCTGTTTTCAGTGATAATAGAGCATCTAAGATTTAATAAAATTCCTGCACAAAGAATTGAAAGGTTTTAACAACAACAAAAAAAGACAAGTAATAATAAGCGAGAAGAAATAAGTTACGTAGCCCTAATCTCTTTAGCCTGGGGTACACAAATGTGAAGATAATTAAAATTAAAAAGTTTTAACAGCCTTATCTGATAAGAAGGGTTGAAGATTAAGTTCAGGACCCTCATTGTTTTAATTAACATGATAGCATCAAGTACTCTTAATAAAGAAAAAAAATATTGGTAAATAAATGTATCCGGAAGGCGTTATTTTTTTTATCGAATAAAGTGAAAGATATGAAAACCAAAACCAAAAAAAGAGGGGACAAAATTGACGAAATTTAAAGAATACATTATACATATTTCATTAGCCCATTATATAATGCAAATTAGCTTGCAATATCTGTTATTAATATCTAGGCTTTCTTCAACTTTATTTTTATCTTTTTAATCTGCATCTCTTAATATTTCTTATCACAATAGAGGTGGGTAGGAGGGAGGTTATAGGGGTGGTAGGTTTCATGGATTGAGGTTATTTCAAATCGTATCTCAAAACCGATTTCAAATTTTGTTGCTTATTTTCAAAGTAAAAATACTGTTTTTAAACAAAATACAGTATTTTGAATTTGTTTTGGAAATGGATGCATAGAAATAGATAACAAATGTTATAGAGGTAATTTGTTTTAAATTTCAATACACAGTAATATAAACTGAATGACCAAATTATTATGACCATACCCTTATATGAATATTGAGCCACCTTGTTCCTGAATACTTTATTTATTCTTCTTGGCATGAAATCTATGAAATCTTGGTAGGTGGTATAAGGATTCTGTGACCATAAACGGTGAAATGCACTTTCGAATGATTCAGATTGGATGGTACTGAATCCAACTGCCTGACTCTCCTCTCGATCTCATCCCATAGATTCTCAATTTGATATAAATCTGGTGATTGTACTGGCCAACTAAGTAAGGTAAAGTTTCTGACGAGCTCTTTTTTTTTTCCGAGCCATCTGAGAACAATTCAAAATGTATGGTTGTTAGCACTGTTCTGTTCAAATTATCTATTCCCCCGTCTGGGAACGCGATCGACATAACAAGACATACTTCCTCTACGATAACATTTTAACCTTCCGTTAAGCGTTCTTCAAAAAGTGCCATCCATAGACACGTGGCATCTCTCAGATGTATCACTTTGTACTTACGTTTGAAGATGATTTAATCATTTTATCTGTGAGATTCGACATTAAAATATATTTGACATAAATTAATATTTAAAATAGAATCATAGGAATTGAGATATTTATATGAAAAAACATCAAAAAGATAATGATTACTTATCACCATGTCACCACTGTTTACATTTTTTAGATGTCTTGTAGCAGTCTTCCCAAATCACCGTACAATGTTCAAGGGACACGGATTTTTTGTATAATGCATTGCAAAATTTTAAGGTGCGTTGGAAAGCTAAAATCTTATTTTTTTTTTGATAATTTGAGATTTTTACATTTTCAAATTGTGTAGATTTTAACCTTTCTAAAAACAACTTACTTTAGCCTCTAGGATAATTAGAAGCCTCTAAAACCTATTTTTAAATAACCGTTGAAACTGGGCCACGCCCATTTAAATGGCGAAAAATGTAAGCAAAGTACTTCGTTTTTGCTAAAAAGTTGAACGTCTGATATAAACCAAAACATGTATCTTTTATTGTAAATAAAGCCTTATATTTTTTATTTCCTAGCCGATTAGAAGTCTCACTCTGTGTTCATTAAAATCAATTTATCTCAAGATGTAAATTTTGATGTTCAATGTACCTTTTCTGAGAAACTACTGTTTATAGGTATGTAAATGCTAGATGATATATTTATAATGATGGCTAATATATACTAAAATGAGCTTTTTGTAAAAAAACTCAAAAATTTATCTGTTATAAATTTTTTTATGTGAAAAATGGGTCAAATTTCATTATGTTTGATAAAATATTTTATAAATTATGAAAAGATTCAAAATTAGCTAAAAGCTCATTTTTTATAATAAAAAAGGTGTACTTTAATTGTATGAAATTTTTTTATATTTTATTCTTTTATTTTATATTTTATTCTTTGCTATCCCGGGTTTCACGAGATAATTTTATACTCGTTATTACCAGGTCTTGCAAAACTAAATATTTTTCTAATGAAAAATGCACCTTTTTGCATTTGTGAAAAAAAACCTAAGACACAATAAGCCAGAAGGAACAACTTATATACATATCAACAGATTCTTTGTAAAAAAAAATCTGAATTTAAGCAATAACTGCTCTTAAATTTTATGTTGCAAATTATTTCAAATTTTTATGACAGATTTTTTTATGCAGTTCTCTCTTTTTTTTTTCATTTTTAAAATTATGATTTTCATTTCCTGCGTATAACACACACCAGTAAATTTAAATCTTATTTTTTGGAGCTTTTACGGTAGGTATATATTTGAGAATAGCAGTTTACTTAATCATAAAAATTTTCTTCACTTTGATTCACACTCTTCAATCGTTGATCTATAGATTTAATACTTAAATTTAACGGATGAATTAATTAAGGGGAAAAATTAAGCGGTACATATACTAGCAAAAACAGAAAAACAACTCTCTCTGGAAGAAAAAAAAGATCTCTTATGTCTTCTCTTTCTTTTAGGATAGAAATAGAATCTTTTCTTTTTCTTTCTCTTGAGTACTCCCCAAAATTTCACTGCATTTTCAGAGCAATAAAACAAGCGTAACAACAAATGGATCTTTTACTGTTTGGGTTCGGAGGAATTCAGGAGCCCCCTACTGGGGCTCGTTTTTCTTCCACGAGATACGTTGACTGCAGGTGTTGAAAAATGGTGGCTCCAAACAAACCACATTCGTCATATCCTTTACAGACGATTTACTTCCTCGGAAGCTCATCGATTGGAGGGCGTTTAAGAACAATTTATATCCCCAAACTCACTTTGACCTAAAATGGTCGATGCGCCTGCTGACCTTAGCTGCATTCCAAAACAACAGAACAAAAGAACAGTTACAGTTAACTGCTTTAAAAGTTGGTTCTTATAAGACTTTTTGGAAATTTTTGTTCATTTGGGAACAGTGCAGTTTTTGTTGCATTATTTTTCATTTAGTTTTAAAATTAGCTATAGAATTTTAAATAATCATTAGAACTAATTTATAAAGTACTCTTTATGTTCATTTTAAAGTTAAGCTAGATTTAAAATTAAGCTTTTCCTATTGTTCGTATAATTGTGAAATTAGATGGTTCACGAAATAAGGGCTGGTTAAGGAAAACACAGTAACTAAAAACTTTTTACAGGAAATGAATTGATATATTTTTTTTTACAGGGAAAAGAATAATTTGCATGGAGCGTTATAAAGCACAATTTTAGTTTTTATAATTGGTTTAAATATTATATAACATTTATATATTTGTACAATGATGTTAAACTTTTAGCATTATACCGCTAAAAGATTATTTAACTTTCTAATATTCACTGTTTTTTAAAAGTATAATAATTTCAAAAACTTACACTTCTGCGAAAATTTTTCAATTTTTACCAAATCCTAATCCAAATGGAGTTAAATCATGACGGTTACATGATAAGTGAAATAAAGTGCTCTTCATTGAATTCAAAACTAGCATCAGACTCCTACTTGTTGTTCTGCTTGTTAAAATTAGTTAAGATTTCAAAATTGATACATAAAGATTCTCAAACTCTAAAGTTCTTCCAAAAATTTTCAAAATTGAAAAAAAAAAAAACATTTTTATATTGTATGTGTATTTTTTAAATCAAGTGTGTAAACTGAAAGTTGCAGGTGTAGTTTGGAATTCTGAATCAGCAGATATTGTTACAAAAATAATCAATTTATGATCAGTCAAGAATCATAAGCTGAGGGAGCAATTAATTCAGATCACAATCTAAATCTCTTAAGATAAATAATTAAATTCTTACCTGAGTTAGTTCGTTAGAACACTAGTCTGATCTCTCCTTGGTTGACTATATCCCGATGTAAACTTCTGTTTTACACCAAGGTTACGAAGGGCAATTCTGTAATGCCACTTTCCTATTATTTTAATCACTAAGACACACATTGCCAGGTTTTAAATAGCACTCAAATGAGCATAAAATCAATTTACCTCATCGAAAGGCGGTTTTAAATTACAACCACAGTTAAAGAAGTATTTTCCCAAGAGTATTAATAGAAAGTCGTGAATAGAATCTGTTACAAAGAGCATTTTGCGTACTTATGCACGGTATTATTGCTGATAAATTTGTACTTTTAAACAGTAAGCTTCTATAAGAAGAAAAAGCTAACAAATGAGAAGTTTATGAACTGAATGGATAGAAACATGTGATTTCAGTTATCATGTGACTATGATATCACATGAATTTAGACCATTGTCAAGCCCCTTTTAGCAGCTGTTATTAAGGCGACTTGGTACCCTTTGACCAATTTTTATTTTATTTATATATTTAAAAATTATATTTTAGCACTTAATATAAAATGTTTCTATTAAAAAAAAATGATACGAGAAAAATTTTTTCATGTATTGTTCACTAAATTTAAAAAAAAATTTTTTTTGTAGAAAATTTTGAAATGTTTAAAATTTTGCTCTTTCCGTAATTATTAATTTTTTGACCTGAAATTTTTTTTGTAATATTAAGGATGCTCTAATCAACTTTAGGGATAGGGTTTATAAAAACATAATTAGATTTGGAAAAAAATTTTGATATGCATACTAAGATTTAACGAAACAGCCATATCTCTTACATTTTAAATTTACTTTAGAAAGTATTCAGTTAACAGCAAAATGGATCCCCAATTTTGGTACATACTTTATATATAACACACAGGAAAAAATGGAATTTATTGGTCAATAGCTGCTGACGGAGTAGCATTTCGAATGCACTATTGTATCGAAAAATCACAAAGTGAGAAAAACCACTTTAAAGCTTATAATTCTGAAAAAATAATTACAATAACATTAAAAATAAACTTAAAATACCACTTTAAGACATTAGTTATATATCTTTATTTAAAATAATTGCACTTTCGTATTTTTCAACCAATGCATTTTTATAAATGATTTATTTTTAGAGAGTATTAACTGCGCAAGAAAATTCAAGAAAAATGTTAAAAAATTTCTGTTATGACTGGAATTTTAATTTTTTCTACACATAATACTGAAGTATTACATTTGTATGAAAAACATATGAGAAATAAGGATTAAAATGATAAAATTCTTAATAGGAAATGCCTTGATTTGAAAATTTTACATGCACACATTTCACAAAGGCAAAGAATTACATTATTGTAATACCTCGTTAATTTCCTGCTTTATATATTACACTTTTTTTATAGTTATTATTTCTCTTTTTAAAATAGATTTCTTCATCAAAACGTTTTTTTAGCTTTGTTTTCTAAAAAGGGGATGTAGTTGAATTGCCTATTTTATTAAAAGGAAGTTCTATCCAACTTCTAACTTTCTGATATGCAAAAGTGATATAAAAATTGACAGATAATTATGCATAAAATAAGATTAAAAAAAAATTTTAAAAAAACGATAGTTCCGTCATTTTGGGGGTACCAAGTTCCCTTAAATTTATTTTACTAAAATAAAATAACCTCAAACACACACGCATCATTGTTTGATACAGTTTTTCAAATGAAATACAAAATATCATGAATTTGAGCAATTACTTAGGAATTAAGTAATTTTGAACCAGAATATGAGATTGAAAATGTTTAATAGTAGTGAAATATCATCTCCCCAAAAAAGCGTTTATATTTTATAACTAATAAGAAAAAACTGAAATATTTTATGATCATCATGTGAAATTTAATTTACCACCTAATTTAAAATGTTTAAATAAGTATGTGTTGTGGTGTTAATTTTTATTCATTTTAATTTGAATTAATAGTGATGATAAATAACGCAGCAAAATAATAAAATATATTTTAATTGTTTGAAAAATTAATTTAATAAGAAATTATTAGAATAAATTTGTTTAACAAAATATCTCATTATTACGCAATAATTTGAAACAAGTAACTTCTCTGTAGTTGAAAAATTGTCAATGTTGGCTTTTACTCTAAACTAATCACAACTAATTACTATTGCGTCAAGTCTTTAAGCGTAGCTGCAACATAAAGTCTCATTATTAGAAAAAAAATTTTTTTTTCACATCAGTACTCATTCGTGAGATATTTACTTATTATAGTTATTATTTAATGTAAAGAAATACATTTTACAAAAATGGAATTTGAAGAGGTTCATAAGTTCTGCCAAATGTTTCTCAGTTCGTTTAAAAGTTTCTTGATATATGTATATATATATATATATATATATATATATATATATATATATATATATATATAGAGTGTGTGTGTATGTATGCATGGATTTTAAACTTCAATTTATTATTTTCATTAGGATATCATACAGTATTGGTTCCTCACAAAACTGATTGAGCCTCATTAAGATAAAAAACAAGCCGTCACCAGCACAGCAGGCTGGTGACGGCTAAATTACATGAACATATAATGTTTATATGTGTATAAATTATTGATATCTTACCATTAAGAATTCGATAGTATTGAAAAATACTCTTATAATCCTTGATATAAAAAGGACTGAACTTCAAACAATAATTTCTAAAACTGAAGTAGTATTACCTTTTACCCTATCGTGGATTTTCACAAAGGCCCTTTTTAATGGATCTCTATTCAAAACAATAAACATACTTGCCATATTTCAAATCTAAATCTAGTAGATCAAAAACGAAATTTTTTCATCAATATGCTTCAATAACCAACTTTGAGAGTTGATTTCTCTCCGTCCGTTCACAATTGAACAGCAGACATACATACCTAATTTCATAGGTAGTAGTTCTAAAACGGTTTTCCTTTTATCGATATGTTGCAAAGATTCATCTCCTCCGTAGGAGTCGATTTCCATAAAATCCTTTCTTAGCGAATTTCCATTCAACAAAATAACATACATTCTAAATTTCATTACAATAAATACTTGTTCGTGAAAGAAAATTCTTTTATAATGAAGTCCCAGCAACTCTTCCCCACCCAATAGAGTCCATTTCTGTAAAATCCATTTTTGTCGTTGTTGTTACTAATGCCACCAACCTCAGGATGTCAGATTGAGGCTCACGAAATTCAGCGTGGCAAAGGGATAGATGTTCGCCTACCGCTATCCGTAGCTTTCAGCACCAAACAAGTGATAGTACGTTCTTTTGGCTTGGTCCCTCTCAGGTTTGAGGAGGAACCACCTGGTGGTCAGGGGCCTCCCACCTATCTTCCCCTTTCACCAACCTCACGAGAGGACTTGACTCGACGGCAATTAAGAGCACCTCCATGTCGCAAAGGCACTATACATCTACAAACATCCATGTCTTCTCCGGGATTCAAAGCGTGGCTCTATGGCATAGCAGTCAGTGTCAGTAACCACTATACCGGATGGGTGACAAAATCCGTTTTAGCGGATATATATTCAACAACAATAAAAAGCATGCCAACAAAATTTCAAGCCTATCCGTCTAAAAGTTAAAAACGGCAATATTTATCTCTAACACCCCTTAAGCTCTTTCTACGACCTTTGAAATCGATTTTCAAAAGACTTTTTGTGGCGGATCTCTGCTCCATGAAAGGAGTGGGCCTACTAAATTTCTAGCAATTAGTTCTAACAGTTTAAAAACAGGAATATTTATATATAACATCCCTTAAGTCCTCGCGACATTCCTTGGGGTTCAAATTTTGTAAAAACCTTGTGAAGCGAATCCCAAATTTTTAAGTGAGCAGGCCTACTGTATTTCAAGTTTATAGGTCCAATAGTTTAAAAATGGGGAAAAATATATCTAACGCCCCTTCAGCCCCCGCAGTGCTCCTTAGGGGCAATTTTATTAAGTCGGAAACGTTCGCGAACATACGTCCAACCTTTTTCCAAAGTTTCATCGGAATCTGATGAACGCTTTAAGAAGGCATAAGAAATACACACACACGCACACATTCATTTCTATTTATATAGATTAAAAGCTCTCCTCAATCAGCAATGTTTACAATGCTGCAGGATTCATGTTTCAAAGCTTTTCCCAATGTAAGTACGATTATTTTATCTTTTGGCTCAAATAACTTCTGTGTTGCAAAATTCATTAAAAACTGTATGTATGTATATATATATATATATATATATATATATATATATATATATATATAGGTCAATTCTCTACTAACAAGAGTCACATCCAAACAATAAACTCGACAAACACATAGACAACAGGAAAATCATACAATGAAGGACAAAAGAAGTAATCGAGATAATAAATATAAAATGGATGCTGCAGTGCCATGAACAATACTGACTTAGGACAGTTATATATATATATATATATATATATATATATATATATATATATATATATATATATATATATATATATAATGTATGTATGTGTGTGTGTGTAATTTTTCACATGAGTTTTTATTATTTTTTATGTAAACTAATTTATTATATAGGCAAATTTATTAACATATATCATTTCATATGCCCATTTTTCAATTCCTATTATTAGCTCACTCTCTCTCTCTCTCTCTATATATATATATTTATTTATTTGTCTTTGTGGAATTTTCAATCGTTAATAAAATACTTTTTAAAACGCTCTTTTCAGCTGAAATTTTCTTTACATGATTATTTTGGAGGACATACAGTAGTTTAATTATAAATAATAAAAATTAATTGATTAGAACTAATTATTTAAAGAATTACAAACACAGCCACGTTGACATCATTTTTGGCGACTTGTGTCAAAACTTGATAAGGTTTTTCTCACGTTTTAAAGCATTCCTTTGAACTGAAATTTTATAGACACGATTGTTTTGGTTGGCAATACGATACTTTAACCCTTTGACGGTTAGGGAAATGAGCAGTTTTCGTTTACTTAATTCGCGCAGTATTACGAGTAAGCAGTATTCGAAAGTGGCAGCTCTGTTTTCCCCGCCGTTCTTCCGAAAATGTCACCCTTCTCTGGCGATGCCGTAGATAACATAGCTCGCATCATGTGTTTTAAAGGTTTCTTAAAGTATTTGTAATACACAAATAACAGTTTTACGTGCTTTAAAATAATTAATAAATGATAATTATTAAATAGTAAATTATAAATGATTATAATAAATATATAAATAATAATAGTTAATTATAAATATAAGAGAAATATTAAATTGAAAGGACTAAATAAAAACAACTAATGTAAAACTTTATGAAGCATTTAAATACAGTAATTACCTAAAAATCTTTTTGTGTGTGATATACTTTAAAACATGGAATTGCACATAATGGGGCATTACAGTCTTTGAGGTTAGAAAAACTAGGAGTTTCAACTAACTTTCTTTTTGACCAAAACATTCTTACATTTGGTTTCGTAATTATTCCTAGCAAAATTAATGCTGCAAAAATACTCTCAATTCATTCTCATTAGTTTCACTCCAATGATGAGTTCGGGAATGTTATTTGCTCTTAAATTTATTTAAATTTTCAGCAGCAAAAATGTTGGTTTCAGTAACAATATGATCTACAATCTCATCAGTAAGAAACAGCTCGAAGTACTCTAGTGGATCAGAAATATTTGTCACGCAAGCTTTCATGCCCACATCACCAATAAAACTAAATCGGCTAGGAGCGGGAGAACTTGAATCAATTTTACACCACTGTCGAACACTCGAAAAATCTTCCTCGTCGCTTGAATCGTCTTCTGAGCTTGATATGCTGTGAACAAAGTCTTCATCAGACTCAAAACTTGATAAGCTTTCTGTATCGAAATCAAAATCATCATCATAATAATCTAATTTTCGCTTTTGAGCCATTTTACTTTACAAACACTCTAAAAAACGCGCCAAAATACGCATAAAAGAATAAGGTAAAAAAAAAAATTCCCTTTTATTATGAAAAGAAATTCATGGAACCCATACTGCTATCTGTAGACCGTAAAACTAACTAAATTTCGTGAGTAAGAGTCGTTTGTAACATAATCAATGCAGAATAATGCATTTGAACGAGTCCAGCTCGTCAGCGCGCTTTGAGGAAAAGTTTCACAACGCGAGTAGTACTCGTTTCTACCCATTTTGGTCGAAATCTTGCGCTCGAGCTGAACTAGCTTGCGCGCATTCAGAAGCTCGATTGCAAGCTGAGCTCGTTCATAACCATCAAGGGTTAATGATAATTAATAAAAATTAATTACCACTTAATGTTGTGATTCTTTTCTATGTATATTCATATTTATATTAATTGTAACTATACAATAAAAAGTAGCTAAAAAATTTTTTTTTCTTTGATCTAAGTAGGAATTGACTTAATTTTTTTTTTGTAATATAACTTGTTTCATAATAACTTGTTAACAGGCAAAAACTGATTACCCTAAAGATATAATAAATCCTATGTAATATTTTCCGTTGCACACGTAGCAAATGGACACAAAATTTTAGTTAGTTTTAGAATTTTGGGAAGACAAGTAAATCATGTTATAAAATGTAATGTAAGGAAATAAATGACTCCTTTTTTTCTAACTTTTTCCTCTCAAATGGTTAAATTTGATCGTTTTTTCTAAATCTTCTCATTTTCTCTTCTGCATGTGTTAAATATGTTTTAAATTACTATTACTTTCAGTTTTTTTATAAAAATGAACATTAGAAACTTTTGCTTTATTAATTGAATTGAATCCATCAGCGACAAGTGTTATATCTTTATATATTAAGAATTTAGATTTCGTGAAAAGTGTCTCTTACAAAATATTATCTAGATCGTAAAAGAATTTTTTAAAAATTACGTAAAATTGACGCTCTTTATTACTAAACCAAAAGCAAAAAAAGATAACAGAGAGGGAAGAAAGGATTTCTCTAACGAATTATATTTTAGATTTTTAATGTATTTTGAAGCATTAAGGATCGACGAACATTATAAATTACATATTTAATATAATCAAGTGAGAGTTCTATTAAAGGTTTAAAATAGATTAACAAGACTAACTAGATTAACCAGTGCGCTAGATCTACAGAAATGGGAAGGTAGGAATTCAGAAGAATTATTTTACCGTTTCATTCAATTTCACATTCAATTAAAGTTTCTGCATCCACGATTTTTCTTAAAAGAACGTTTCTGCTTTAGTTTTTTATTTTTTACTTTTGTATAATTTTTCTTTTAGTACGAGATTTATACATTCTTATAATCAGTGCTAAATGTCACACCGCGATGGTATTGAGACAATTATTTCTTTTACTTTTATTAGAGAAAATGATAAATGTTATTCAGAAAAAATAGCTATAGTAAATTCTATTCAAGTACTTGCAATAAAAAAAAGTCTTTATAATAATTAATTCTATAATTAAATTTATATCTTCCGGAATTAAAGCTCATCTTAAAATCTACAATTTACATTAAGGATACTTGGACATGCTCTGAAAAGTAAAATGCCAAAAATAAGACTTTGTTTATGGGACATATATATTTAAAAATTTCCAATATAGCTTAGATTTTTTGTGATCTTATTAAAGATATTTTGGTCAATCTGTAAAAATACAAAAATAATTTTTTAGTTAAAATTTTTTTTCTCTTTAATTTAAGTTGGACATAAGTTTTGAGATCTTATAATACATGTACTTATGCATATAGGTACCATTTTTTAAAAAAATACCTCTTAAATATGTAAAATATTTTTTGTACATATATAAAACAATACACAAAATATAGTGAACCTATTTTTTTAGTAAGACATTATGAGTTTCCTTAAAAAAATATAAAACTTTGTAATTTTGAAAATTTTTACATTTTACATCCTTTTTAGACATAAAACTATTTAAAAAAACAACTACGTACTACTTCGATTAAAAAAACCGGATCACTATATGCACATGAAACCTTTATAAAAATACAAAATATTTGGAACCATATAGTGTAATAGTTTTTATTTTTAAAGTGTACCTTAAGTCAAAAAATTATTCTTTAGAGCAGCGTTCCTCAAAGTGTGGGAACCCCTTGGTACTATGGTATAATCCTACAAGGGGGCGCGAGCATATTGAAAATAAAAGGATTTTAAAAAATAACTGGAATGAAGTAAAACAAAATACCTTCTTCCATAATAAAAAAATACACATATACACTGATGTAATTTATGTACATCATCTGGCGATATTACATCATCAAATAGTTATCTTTGATCCCAAAACAAAATTAAAAAAAAAAACATTTGTTTGATTTGCTGTAATCCCTCAATGAGAGAATTTTGTTTTTATTACGTTTTCTTTTTGAACTTAAAATACTACTCTTTCAAAGAAAAAACGAAACCCAGACCCTGCGAAAAATTCTAGAAAGATAAAAAATTCATCACTGTTATTATTATTGAAGTACTGTACATTAACTGTAGAAAGAAAAGGAAGACTAGATTCACTTTTCAGCCAGGCAGCATAATATATTTGCTGATCATTTGATTGACCTTCCAACTTACTGGTATGGTTAGTTCTATGTTAGTTCCGTCAAATATCTTAAGTGTTTGTTTTTTGTCTAGGGAAATTGTAACTTATGTATTTCTGTTGCTCTTTTTTCCAAGTAAAAGAGTTTTATGATAGTTGGAAGAGGATTGATTGATTTGAAGGATTATTTGGTCAAGAATTTATTTTATGAGTTTTCTCAAACATATAAAGTATAATAAAAAATGCGTCATAATTCTTTTTAGAACATTTATATTTTTATATTGAATACATTTTTAACCCGGGAGCGGTGGCGTGGGGCATCTGTGATCTCTATTGAAGGAAGTTGAAACTGATCAAGCAAAAGAAGAACCTGCTGAAGTAGTTCATATTAATCATGATCGAGAAAAGCGATGTGCATGAAACGAAAGAAAATTTTTCAAATGCTTCTAAAGAACTTCATCAACTAAAATATGAAGCCATAAGTGTACCACAAGATACAGTTCGCCTTGTCATAAAGACACAAGAAAGAAAAAGTTCAACATGCTATTTGTTGATCATCAAAGGTGTCACGAGTTCTAGCCCAGTACCACTGAGGACCCACCATCTAGGGAGAGATGCACGTTAAATCTGTTGAGAGCTCAAGCGTCCTCCAGTTGGTATGGTGTGGAAGTTAGGAGAGGGGTGTGTCAACTCAAGTGACTCCTCGTACATGACCATGGTTCAACATCACGAGGTCCGACAGTACGAGGTCCGAGGTACGAGCTGAACAGTACAACGTTAATATTCACTCACTTGATCATCAAAACACAGTAAAAGTACAATAACTTAAACAAAATATGACAGTTTTGCCAGCAAATAGCATTCCTGTACTATTAGTGAAAATGATCTCTGATTTGTGTCCTTTATTAAGGTCATGCAGTTTTGAATCATTTTAGTTCAGTTTTATTGGAATTATTCTCAAATTATTAAAGGAAAATTGAAAAGTCCTTGAAAGCCGGTAAGTATACTTTCCTTAATTAAATTATTCACTGGAATTATTATTTTTATCGTTTACAATAAAAAATTATAAAAAAATTATTGAGGTGACTGGATCACCCCGCACGACCATTAACGTTAGTATCGAGTGTGTGCCTGCTCAAGAGTTAAAACATTTTGAAGTCTTCTAGCTTTAAATATTAAAAAGTAACATAATTCTTCTTTATTGGAATTTTATACTCTTTTTCATTTTTTAACATTAATTCTAAATGCTAATTCTGTGAGGCATAAAATTACCGTTCATTTACAACTATTTACAATATAAGAATTAATCTTAAAAAATCATTTTATATTTTTGTATACAATGTTGTGCACGCGGTTTTACTCTCCTTTCAGTTCAGCTATTATATCATTTTAAGACCCGCATTATTTTTATTCTTAAAATATTAAATTTTTCTGGTTATTAGTACTATATGGACTCCAATGACATTGGGCAAAAAAAAAATTCCCCGGAATGTAGAAGGTACCTGCACGATCGTGCGGGTTGGGCGTTATCTGTGAAACAGGTCACCTATGAAACTTTACAAGTTATACATTTTTAGCTCTAAGTTGATAGAAGAAACAATCTTAATTCAATTAAAATTGTTACAAATAAGGAATTATTCATGTATAATTAACTCTTTTGTTAATTCATTATTTATTTACTGCAAAAATCTTTTGTTTGGTTTTTGACAAATAACCATTGCATTTTTCACAACATGTTTTCGAACTGCTTTCGTAGTTTTCAAATGTGCACATGCGAGGCCTTGAAATGTCATCAACACATAAAAATGGTTATAAATGTCAAACCTTTTATCCTGGAATAGCCGGAAAAAAGCCTTGACATGTGTGTATAGAAGGTAGATTATAAAGCTTCGATATTTTTTGCGAGTGGAATTACAACACTGTTATCTTCATCGTTAGTTAAAATACTTTTGTTAGTACGTGGAGAGGCTGATAACGCTTCAACTATCCCTAATTTAAATTTTACACAATCCATTTGGATTTTTAGAGGAATTTTATTTGATATTGCATCTTGTTTGCAAAGAAATGAAGAATTTTTAACAGCTAAATCAATGTAATGAATATATTCAAGAGACTTTTATGATAAAGTATGATCCAAAATTGTCTTTCCATTTCAAATATTCCCATGTGTTTCTTCATTGCTCTCATCTGAACTTGATTCTCCCTTCTAGTATACGCGATTCATATGTTTTGTTTGCAGCATTGTCATCATCGGAGAGATCATTAAGTTCTGATCTAAGTTCAAACTGATTTATTCATCAATTCAAAAATTTCTTCTGTAAGAACTCTTCTCCTTTTAGACACCTGAAAAAGTTTTTGCTTAAAAGTTAACACAGTATTCCATGAAAAATAGTAAAATGTATCATAAAAATTTATTATTTAAAAAATATATGTATATTTAAACCACACCATACTAACTCCCACTGGAAAACCCAGATTTTGTTTGGGAGGGAAGTGGGGAAAAGACATGGATGCAGATATCTGAGGAGAGGATAAAAATGCCACATTCCTCAACAAATGCATAAAAAAGAAAATTAATTGCAAAAAAAGAGAGGGAGAAAGAATAAAAGGGACTCATCCATGGTGACCCCCAAGAAAATTTGGTATTATATATATATATATATATATATATATTTAATTTTTATGTAGGCTTTCATCAAAAATATTGAAACAGAAAAGAAAATTCCATGGATAGTACTTACCTTTACATCTGCAGTGACCCAAATAACGCCCAACCAGCACGATCGTGTGGTTAACGAAATCCCGATCCCTAGAAGCCACATCAATAGGGTATAATTAATATGTTTTCTGTTCTACAATTATTTAAATATTAATGCAAACATTTGTATCTAACCAATTAGAAATATATTGATAATTAACTTTTTACGACTAATAAAAAGAAGACGTGTTTTCGTTGTATTTGAAAACAAAGCTAGATTTGCCCGCTGAAATTAAAACATAGACCACAACAATCGTCTGTTGATAAAAAGTAACACTTCACATTTTCTGCAAATTGGCTCAATCGTTAGATTTGCGATTTTCTTACATACGAGTATTCCAGAAGCAAAAACGTATAAGAATATCTAACCCGCACGATCATGCGGGTTGGGTCTTAAGGGTATATCATGAATAATATTTTATTTTTTAAAAATATGGACGCATGCGAAGAGCCGGTATTTCACCCAGTATACGTTTAATGTATCAGTATTGTAGAAAGTATTTTATAACTAATTTCTTATTACTAATTTAAGAACAAGTTTTTTAATAATTGTTAATGACTTCCATGGGCTTTTCTTGTAGGGCTAAGTTTTTCAAAGGAAGGTTTAATATCAGAGATTGACACTCTGAGTTATTTTTCTATATTTAGCTGAGATCTATATTTTGTCTTCAAAGCAGCCACCGCAGAAAATCTGGTTTCACAAAGGTAGGATGTTGAAAGTGGTAATAGTATTCGATATGCTTTTGTTTTCAGTGCAGAAACTTCATCATCCACTTTTACCCAAAATTCTAAGAGTGATTTATTATAAAATTTCCTTTTAATTTCACCTCTTTTAATTTTTACTGGATGCGAAACCTATGAAGATTTCTTCTTCGGCTGTTGAGAGCCCTTCTGTAGTATTTTGAAATGGATCCCTAACCCACTCGTAACTTGCTATCAAGTTGTCCTCATCAAGAAAATACTTTTTAAAATTTTACATGATTTTAAAAATAACTTTCACGTGTTGTTCTTCAGATTTGTAAGTTTTAACACATAGCACACAGGGTTTTTTTTCTCCATTTACTTCAGTAGTGGTAAATCCAAAATTTAAGTATTTTTGAGAATATTTCCTTGATTTAATTTTCGGAACCATGCTCGTCTTTGTACTTGTTGATCCTTTATTATCGTCGAATGTTCGCTTACGACTTAAAAATGTTTTTATGATTGTGTTTTAATCTACTGCCTTAAATACTTAATTACCGTGAATTACAATTAACGTACAAATTATAAAATGTACATTCAAGCTAGATTCGGTAGCTATAGAAGCATCGAGTCGATCAAAACTGACTGGAATTGTACGAGAAAAAGCTATTTTACATGTTTTGCGCAGACATCCGATAGATTGCCCAGACTCACGCAAACGTTCGCGATAATGCCAGAAGTCATGGATATGATAGAGAGCAACATAGACAAGACCAGGAGTGGCAAACCTTTGTGGATCAACGTGCCACTGTTTCTAAAGTAGTGTTAAATGAGGTATAGACGTGCCGTCACAAATAGTTTTGACTTGTGATTAATGGGAAAACAATAAAACTAAATATGAATAATTCAAAATCCTTTATTTACTCGAAAAAGTATTTTTTGTACTGTATAGTTGTAAATGTTTTAGTTAAACGTGTAATTCTAGTTAAAGTAACATTAGTGCGACTTCTGTTGTTACAGATTGGATGACAAATAACTTATATTAGGATTGTGAGATGTTACTTTAAGTAGAATGCTTGTTGAATTAGAGTCATCTGCCAAATTCTTTCTAAGCAATTAATTATTCTTGCTGTGGTTCTTTTTTTTGACAAGAGGATTTGTGATTTGTTTCAAAATGCAGTTTTGCAGACGATGTTCTGCATATCACTGTTCCAGAACATAAAACACACACCGCTCTGTCGACTTTACTCTAATAATGTCATATTTCTTAATTCATCAAGTTTGAAATTCTCTGTTACACTTACTATCAAGAACTTTTGTTCTTTTGCTAAACAAGCCATGTTAAATAAGTTAAAAGCGTAAATATAACACAAATAAACTTTAAAATACTGCTGTGTCAATGAAATTGATTATGCTATGTGTAGACAAATTTTGTATAATAGTCAACTGTAGTCTACGACATAACTAGGGCAAGACAATAGCAAACGAGGGTGCTCATCAACGCCCCATGACCGATCTTTCGCTTTTTTTCGTTGCTTTGAAATAAAATGCAAACCATTTTGATCACTGGCGTGCTCAAAATATTGTGTCTCGTGCCATGTGCCACTGGTTCGCCATCCCTGGACTAGACTACTTTTCTAATGACATTTGTACTTTTAGAAATGGATGCTGAAGGAAATAAATCTTTAATTAAATATCATTTTGCGATTGGTTCCAATTTAAAAATTAGAGAAAGAAAAATAACATAATAAGTATCCTATTACTTAAAAGTATATATATAATTTACTTAAAATATATATTACTTAAAAGTAACATATACAAAATTTAATACTTATACGGTTTATAATTAAGATCGTATTGTAGCTTTAGCGTCAAAGGGCATTTTTATTGCAATAAATACATTATTGTTGCATCAGGGGAGCGCGGTAAAAATTATGTTTGAAAATTGGGCTGTCAGTATTGAAAGTTTCAGAAGCACAGCTTTAGAGAAAAGTGAAAAAACAAAACATTTGTAAACGCTTGTTTACATTTTTGTCAAGTACTTTTTTCATATTTTAAGGTTATTTTATCAACGAACATATAAGTGTTATACATTTTTAGATTCCAAAAAATATGCACTATTTTTAATACTAATTTTTTTTTAAAAAAAGTCGGTTTGTACTTATGTACGCACGAAAGAAGTTATACTTCTTTGGAGTAGCAAGATTAAAATCTTTCTAAATATCTTGAGCAGGGCAAACTGGGCCAGGACGAAAGGCGGTCACAAGCAGAGTTGAACGATACTAACCTTAAGTCAATCAGATCAGCCAAACCTCAGATAATCACGATTAAAACACCCCCGCACAGGGACAATAGAACCAATAACATAGAAGGTTTTCGGCAGGCTGTATCCGGAGATAAGGTGAACTGAATGTGACACCTGAGACCTCATATTGAATGTCTCTGGGGGAGGGTAGAGTCGTTCCTGAGAAAATTAAGACATCCACCTGAAGAGCCCCAAGATTATGTTTTTTTAAAAATAATTAATACATTTAAAGTAATTAAGCCGCGATCACTCGCGCGGGGTGTTCTGTACACCCCAGCAACAAGAAAATCCTCCCAAGATTTTAAAAAGAATGCGCAGAACCACTATTTTTTCTGTAGCTGCACATTTTAGGTTATTGAAACTTCAGGCCTTATGCAATCCCTCTTTCTCGAAAGATTGGAATGTAATGACCTTCAAAAGTTTATCTGGGGGGCTGAGAACTCCCGTGACAAGTTGAGCATTTGTATACAGTCTGCTCTGAATGTTTGGAAAATGATTAAAATTTTGTTTTTCTACGTTCTACTATCATTATCTCATTAATTATAAAGTATACTTATTACTGGTATATAAGTTTTACTGGTTTATGAAAATATATAAAATTATGTGTTTTAAAATGAAAATTTTGTATGTTTAGTTTAAATTAATGTTACTCTCATTTGATGCAATAAATTTAATAATTTTATTTGTATAATACAAAAAACATCTTGTACTTTATAAATATGAATCATAATAACTTTATTTTATTTTCACAATTAAATACACGTGTTAAAAGTTACACGTTGTTCTCTACACCCCGCGAGTAACGACGATAGCAAAAACAGGCGTGAGTGACCGCGGTTTAAATAAAATAGAATCAGGGCATCCAACAATGCAAAACTTGTCCTGGTTGTGAGGAAACACAAGAGGAATCCATTCGAACCGGCCCGGAGCCTGCAGTTGCAAATGGGGCGGTGCTAGCTCGGGAATGAAAAACGAAACTAACTCCCACGGGGGAACAACTGTGATGTAAATGGTCTCGTACACACCAACGATACACAGAGTAGTAAATGATCTCAAAGTTTCATCCTTCTATCTCTGTGATATCGTGACGTCATCAAAAGATAGAACCCCTTTGGAATAACATGGGGATTCTAATTTTAGTGATAACGCCTCCTAGGTTCACTATATACACACTAATTATAACAGGTGAAAGAGCTCAACGAGGAGAACCTATGGTCCAAGTTTCATTAAAGAAGCTCAAAAATCCTCGAAGCTATGCTTGATTTAAAAAAATTTAAAACTTTAAAATAATTTTAAAATGTTAAAATGGGTGAAGAAACGAGGCTATGGTCCTTAAAAAATAAATCTAGGATGCTCATAAGGAAAACAATCGAGTCCAGCCGGTGCAGTGAACCAAGGTGGCTTAGGATTCCAGTTATTACTGGGAAGCCATGTAGGGGGAGAGCACCAAAGAAGGTCAATTCCCCGTAAGGCTCCCGCTAATACGAAAATATGGCGAACCTCCAAAAATCAAGTCCCAAGCTCAATTCCTTAAGGGGATTTTTTCCTGTCCCCATAGGATTAACATGGGAACATGATATTTTAGTGCTTAAGCCCTCCCATGCCTACACAATGAGAATGAAGTAGATGACTGGATGGGTCTCGACGAGTGAAACAGTTGGTTCAAATCTCAAGTTGGAGACTCAAACAGGAGCCGATATATTGTGAATTTTAAAAAATTTTAAAAGTTTAAAAGAATTATAATAGTTATAGAAGAAATAACCCTCTATGAACATGAACTCATAATAACTGGAAGAGCAGATAGAGAGGGATGGAATGAGCCAGGTCCGAATGGACTGTGAGGCTCGGGTGCCGAGATATTGGCTAAAAAGCTGTAGAGGTGTGGGAATGCACCGTAGGGGGGATGCGTCCCAAAAGATAAGGTTTAAACAATAGTTATACGATCCCCCAACTATCAGTCCCCTAGCACCAAAAAAGTGGCATGTTAAAATATTAGACATCGGTGTCGTGACGGTATGCGCACGCATCCGTGACGGTGTGTTTCACATCCATGATGGTTTTGCGCCACATCCGTGACGGTGTGTGCGCGCATCGTAAAAATTTACCCTCATCCTTTTTCCCTAACGCGCAATAAGAAGTATAACTTCAAAAACAGATTTTTTGAATGTGTATGATGTCCTAGTCCCCTTAAGATACAAAATTTCATTCAGTATAAAAATAACAATTTTGTTAAAAATATTGTAATCAACTTACAGGAAATAACACTAACTTTTCATACAGAAGTAAGATTCGAATAAACAAAAACACAGGTGTCTTGCAGGCATAGGTGTTTTGCACAATGTAACATGCAGCAGGCAATAAAATTAATTGCACCGTGTTTGAATATATGAAGACTATGATTTTTGTACTGTGTTGATATTATCATTATGACAGGTTAGCAATGAGGCTAATCACTGAAATGGTATTTATGTTTGATAAGAACTACAGCATTAAATTCTTACACAGCTGAATCACTACGGTGCCACCAACCAATTGTTCCCTCAGTTTTAGACCTTCATCAAAGGAATATTTTTTTAACTTAATTATAGAAAAAAAGAATATACTTATTTAGAAAAAGAAACATATTTCAAAAAAGAATACATATCTTTAAAACAACAGTATATATATATATATTTTCCATACCTTACAATTTATGTAACAGCATGTGGTAATTTTACTATAAATCTAGTTTTATATTTGTTTATTACCCAATATGTTTTTGTTGAAACGAAACATACATTTTTGAATAAATTCGCTGTGTAAATAGTTTTTGCACCGTATAATAACAAGAGTATATGCAATAATAGTGTAATGGTTCAGTAAATATATAGATGTATATCGTTATATGTCTTGCATATAAACCATTATTATCCCAAATAGTAGGAACAGTAAATGAAACAAATAACTTTTCGAAACCATGATTTATTCTTAACAATGAGATATTTGCTACATCAAAGGCAAATTATGTGCATGAATATCTTTTTTCTGATCTCATTTTAATCTATATATCTTGTAGAAAGAGATAAAACAATATATAAAATAATGCTTCTCACTGTGGTATGAAATATATAAATTCTAATGCTAATAACTTTGTATTTATTTGAAATACTTTCGTATTAAGTAGACGAAATCTAAGATGATTAAAAATTTACAGTTATTTTTGTAACACACACACATGCAGTAATTTTTCTTATAAATCTAGTACCATTATACACACCATATATTTTTATCACCATTGAAGTTTGGTATGCAATATATTTTTGTTCAAACCTATATCGTATATTTTAAATATATGAAATATGTAAATTGTTTTGAATCATTATTTAAATAGGGAAATTTCTTTTTAATAGTTTAGATCTTACTGTACAGCTTTCAATAAATTAGATTATATGTAAGAAATCCAGAACTTTTTAATACATGGATATCTCTGGGATCATAATTTATATTTTAAACTAAAGCGAGTTAGGTATAGAAAAAAATGCAAGTTATGTCCATTACTTTAATCTTATCATAAAGTTTAAATTTTACTGTCGAATTGTTTTCTAAAATGCTTTTACTTAAAATGAAAAATTCTCATAGGAAAAATCTGCTTTTATACTGGTGGTTATGAAAAGGATGGAAAGACCTGAAATTTATAAAGAATATGGTATACGGCCACCTTTCGGCATATAATACAACTTGGATTCACCATGGAATCGATTCATACAAGTGCAGAATAGTGTTTAAAAGAATATTGTATTATTCTTTATGGAGATGTTGTGAAAGTTTAGGGAGAGATTCTTGTAGAGGATATCGACTCAGTATTGAACGCATTAAAATTAACAAAACGGTTCAGTTATATTGAAGTGGGATGACTGTGTGGGTTAAGATAGATCTTTAACCTCATCCTCGTGTTCATCAAGCGATGATTGGAGAAATCTCGCTGCATGGTTAGGTGCATTATCATCCTGGAAAGCTTTATCTCTTCGAGGAAACAAAGTCAGCATAATAAGATGGACCTGGCCAATTAATATATCTCTATACTTCTCCCTATTGATCCTTCCTTTCAGGGTTACGATAGGTCTTGCAGAAAACCCCAGACATGGCTGACCACATCATGACAGATTCACATCCAGGCTTGACTGTTGAAAGGGACAGTGCTCTATCATAATTCTCTTGTGCAGGGGCCTTCCAAACGTCTTTGTAAGGAACAGATGTGAACGTGCACGTTGGTCAGAGACCATTCAAATTTTCTTCACACTGTATTTTTTAATCTCTCCAGTACTTTTTGAGTGAAAAACTAGTGACACGCTTTTTGGCATTAGCATCTGTGACAAGTGACTTTGGGATTGGTGCTCTACCATAAATGTTCTACAATTTGGTGCCTTTGAACTGAATTCTTTACACTGGAGAATCAGATGCTAGATTGAGTTCTGTAGGTACTTTATGATCAGTTTTTACTTACAAATTTGTTACAATAGTATTCTTTCACTGAGCTTCTCTTTCCATGTACTATTTTGCTTTGAAGAACTTGTTTTACCACGCTGTGTGTATGATGTTATGACTTTAGACACCGTACGTATAGAAACGCCTATGAGTTGCTTTGTTTATGTTTTGGTCACCCTAGCTCCAGCTAGATGGCCTCCTACAATTTGGCTTCTTTGAATATCTGAGAGGTTTGACATTTTATACTTTCGAAAAAAATTGAAGGCTTACCGAATTTCTGTAAAGTTACCCCTACTAATAGAATATATACATTTTTATTTATCAAAAAATTGTTAGCTATTATTATATTTTAATGCTTACGAAATGCACTGAAACATGTCACTTTTATTCACAAGTGTTCCCATTATTTTGATAATCATAGACATTACTTCGCAATTCCTTAATTATGTTTTCCAATTCATTTAAAAAATTACATGGCATTAAATACATATAATATATGCATCAGAAAACTTTGAACTGAAGTGACTTTAAATCTGGGATAGAAAAACAAATGACAGACCTCGTAATTTCAAATGCACTATCATAATTTTCACACAACATCATAGTTATTTGGTTTCTTTGAATGTATAATAAGGCGCAATTTCCTACAAAAGGGGCGTCCATTAAAGAATAATGATTTGAGCATGGGTCTTCGAATAAACAGGAGCTTACTACAGCAATTAATCTAGCTAAAATATCTGCCTTATCTGAGAGAATGAGGCAGACACTGTCCATTTTATGTATTTTTCTTTTAATTTGTTAATTTTTGTATACATAATACGATTTGGACAGCATCTCAAATAGCATCTTAGCGTATGTTCTGGAATATTGTTTTGTTCGACTAAAAATGCAGTTACTTTAGTTTACTGTAACTGTGTTTTTAGCTACTGAAAGTTTTCGATAAGACACCCAAAAGCTCTCACACTGTATACATCAGGCATCAATTAAGAGTCAAACAGAAGTGACAGCATTTGAGTAAAAAGAAAAGAAATCTAGGGCTTCTGTTAACGTCAGAGTTATAGTAGAAGTACTTGATATCAGAGGGAAAAAAAAGGTTGGTTGAGATGTATTTGTTCGATGAGGGCAAAACTGTCTGATGGAGCTATGTGAACTAATTCAATATATTATTTGAAACTTTAAGCAGTACTTAATTCACAAAAATTAGTTTTCTAAACACACTAATACAAAAACTCTATGCATAATTTAAACTCTAAATGTTATTGATAATTAGAATTTTTATTAGTTTATGTATTAACTGCATTCTAAACACACACACCATAAACATCATTTCATAAAAATGATTGTGATGCGGATTTTCAATTTTGCCTTGAAACTTAGCAAAATTCCAAAATGTCATTAACCAGAAAGTGATACTTATTATTGTACCGTCAAATAATTTCACTAAACATGACTAGCCAATTCAAATATGGTGCATAGGCTGTCATCGTTATTATTACTGAGTTCTAACGTGTGCAGGAATGGTTTTCATAATTGGCTGTATATTGTGGCATTTGGCGACGTATTTTGATTTGACGGTTTAATACGCAAGTATCTCCAGACAACCATTAAAACAAATTTTAGAACATTAAAAACATATAAACATTGAAACACATTTAAACAAACAGAAACTCCATTAACACATATTTAAGTAAAAATAGCTCTAATATATTTGTTTTAGAATAAAATTATCGACTTCTTTTCCGCAGCTAAAAGCATACGAATTATCTTTCCACATTTGTTTTATCGCGTTTGCAGAGGTGAGAAAAATCGTCTGCTAAATATTGCAAGCCGAAGTAGCAAGGAAATTTATTCGCCTTTCCTTTTCTTCGTGCTGTTAAACGAAACAAAAATGTTTGGAACATTAAGCAGAGTATACTTTTTCCATGCTGCCAAAGATTAACTGATACAAAAGGAACGGTTTTCAGGCAATCGGCTTTCCCTCTATAAAAGAGTGAAGCCTCATTTTTTTTCATGGTAGGTAAAAGAATCGATGGCGTGGAGCTTTATGCTGCGTGAAAATTCGCAGCTGTCAAAACCAAATGGCAATTCTCTTTATCATTCTGCAAAACTGGTAGAACTTTCGGCGTTGAACTGGTTAATGTAAGGTTTCAGGGTTTAATGTTTTGTGGTTGTCAAAATATTTCGGGGATTTACTTAATAAATCTTGACATAAAGCATGGTTTCGAAACGCATGGTGTTATGTATGATGTATTTTTCCTTAATATGCTCACGATTCTCTTATAATACACTGCCATGCGTCAACATTCCAACAAAGTTTAAGATTCTCACACTCAAATCATGCTTAATAATTACAAGCAATCGAGTAATCTAAATAAGCAATAACAGTTGTTATGAAGGTAATGAAACTCAGCTCAAACTTTCCAGAACCAAACTGATTTCTTTTTCGAATCAAATGGGTTTCAGGATCATAGTGCTGGGTGCCTTAAGTTTTCTGGTATCTGTAATTGTGAAAAGCTCTTTTTAGTCTTTTTATAATTTTTTATCTATTTAAACTTTCAACAATCGAACTCATTTCTATTCCAGTGCAAAAAGAGTTCCATGATCGCAGTTTTGCAGGCTTTACTTTTTATAGTTCCCATAATTCTGAAAACCTCTCTTTAATCCATTTTATAATTTTTTCTAATTATTAAACTATTGCAAATTTTTATTTTAAACTTTTCAGGACTGAAACGACTCTTATTTTGATCCGAAAAGAGTTTTCAGATCACAGCACAAGAGGACTAACGTTTTTTCAGTACCCCTAGTTGTGAAAAGCTCTTTTTAGTTAATTTCATAATTTTTCGTCATAAAAAATCAGGAAATAATTTTCAATTTTACTGTTCAGAAAAATTAAAATTTTAAAAATTAGCATTCTTCAAGAAAATTCTGCTTTCATATAATCTAAATTTTTCGAATAATAAACATAAAAGTAAGAGATCATATAAATTTTACGTAAGATAATTTATGAGTATTTTCATACAGTCTCATTTTACTAAGGATTTTTAGGAGTAAAATTTTAATTTATTTTGTACTTTAGTTTATGTGCAGGTTTGTGTGACTTTTGAATGCAAGACTTCAATTAGAGATTTTTAAAGAAACATTTGAAGTACACAATCGTTTCCTTACCAATGAAATTTAAAAGATGCGTTAAAACTTATTTAACTCATAACGTCATTACGAAAAAGAGTACAAGTAAAAATTATATTTCGTGGATATTTTTATTCATACAGCAAAGAAAAAATGAATTTTCTACTGAAATTTACGACACTTACAAGACATTTATAGCCTCCTACTTTGTATTTTTGTCGTTTCCAGACACTGCGCAAAATTTATCTGGGTAAGATAGCTTGGGGTACGTCGTAAAATTTTGCGTCCTATGACTTCATTTTTCATTAAATGGTAAAGTAAGTATCTTTCATATCTTGAGCGAAAAAGAAACTGAAATACATCGGTAATAAATTCATGAGTAAAATTTCTGACTAATAATTCTTTTATTCCTTATAATGAAATTATCTAATAAAAAAATTAGAAGGAAATTAACATAGTATATTAGTTTCATTTGAAATTCATGAATAAAATGCGACTCTCGGATGAACTGGATTCATCCTAAAGCATCATTCATAACCAGAACATTCCACAGGATTTAGACTGTAAGATTAATACTTTAGATATGGCCAAATCTACAAATTTTAGTATGACATTTATATAAGCATTCAATTCTTAAACGAGTAATATTGAAAGAAAATTAAGACAAAATTCCTTCTTAGGTCAACAAGGAAACAGTTTACTTTATTTACTTTTTATTAGATAGTTACAATTAGTATAAATATGTATTTACATATGACAGAATCACACTATTAAGTGACAAAATAGAAAGCGATTTTCCTCCCAATTTTCCTCATTTTTTCCCCTATGTATGATGTTGTACTATTTTTTGTTTGTTTATTATTATTCATTCACTCATTAAGTTTAATTATTTTAATAAAATAGTATAGTAAAAAAGAAACCACATTATCAGAAGTTAGGCCATTTCAAGTGGGATTTGAGCCCACGACCTCTGGATTAGAAGTACAACGTACTATACAGGGCGCTACAAGGATACAATAAAGAACTTTCTTTTTTATATATGCTTTTGGAGTATTATTTTTGTTAGAGACTACTTATTCATTTTTTTAATTTAATGAATGAGCCAATATTTGAAAAAACTGTATTAACATCAAGTGTCATCCACTACAAATTCAAGAAAAATATATTTGAGTTTGAATGGATGAATAGAAAGTATTTTATTTACGATTGAAAATTTGAATAAATATATATATATATATATATATATATACATTTGTTGTGTCTGGTGAATTCCAATTTCTTCCTGCTTTAGCACTGTAGGTTTTAGTACTTCTTCACTTTTTTATATATATATATATATATATATACTATATATTATTATTACTATTATATACTATTTTATATTACTATATATATATATATATATATATATATATATATATATATATAATGGAGAGTGGGAACTAATAGTAGAGGAATTGAAAAATGAGCATCAACATACATATGCAGTAAAATTTATAACAACATGAATTAACGTTTTAACAAAAGCAGTTGGGGACAAAAAATTATGTAACCCATTGTGATCTTGGCATGGTTGGCGACAGGGACAGATAATTCAAACTGGTCAGCTTCGGACCCGAAGTGCATAGGCTGGACGATTGGTTCGAAAAGGGATATACAGTCGGACCCCTATTTAACGAACCTCAATGTAAAGAATTTCGCCATTCAACGAATTTTTCTTTCCCCCCAATCAAAATGAAAGCAAGAATCCTTTTAATGATGAATAAACTCCGAATTAATGAATTATTTTAGCAGCTGAAAAAAATTTTTTGTTATTAATTTGGATTAGAAAAATTTGTATATTTATTCAAATGAATATCCTTTTTGTCCGGAAGAGAAACATTTTCCTTAAAAGTAGTGAAGTCGAAAAAGAACTGTTTCGAATAAGCAAATGCATAAAACATCTATCAGTCAGTATCTTAAAATTTACAATTGTTTAGTGCAGAATAATTCTCAAATAGTACTTTTGGCGCAAATAAAAAAGTGTAAAACCTAGCTGGATATTTTTGTGTAGTTGTTAATAAAATTTTCCAAAAAAGTTAGTGAAAAAATTTGTATTTTTGGTCCCCGATATTACGAATAACCTTTATTTAACGAATAAAATGTTCGGTCTAGATGAATTCACCTAACTGGGTCCAACTGTATTTTTCTTGTTCTTTGTTGGCTACGACTCATGAAAGAGAGGGTCGCTGCAGCAGGCAGTTTTATATTTATATTCGACAGAAATCAATGCATCATTTTATGTTTTTTAAAAAAACAATTCAAAAATGAAGTGAAAAAAAAGAATTATTTTAACTATGATTAAGTTAAATATTAGTTGAATTAAGAAAACACATATATTTCTACTGAGTATAAACCGTGTTAGAAATGGGCGTTTCGGTAGTTATAAGCAATAATAAATAAGGAAGAAGATGGATTATAAGCTTAGTGATTTTTTCTTCAATTATAAGAAAAAAAGAGTTGTGCATATATATATTTATATATGAATTTACTCATCGGAGAAACACTTTCCGTACAACCACACATTTTTTAAACTGTGGGGGTGACCTCCTATGCATGGGGGACGAGAGCATATGGAAAAGTCCAAAATAAAACATTATTAAAAATTATTATTCATTTACTGTAAGGATGCAAAACACAATACATTCTGACATAATAAAAACTAAAACACTCACTTACATAGATATAATACACATGTACGTTAAATATATCAGTACTGTACAATGTATTCCATATAATTAATTTATTAATACTAAGTTAAAATGTTTAATAAATACCAGTGACTCCCGTGGGTTTGTCATTTTTAAAATTATGTTCAAAATTTAGTATTTATCTTGATAATTTTAAAACTTGTAATTAAAGTTGTATTGTAGCTTTAGCCTCAAAGATCAATATTATTGAGTTCAATAAATTGTTATTGTATGGAGTTAGTTGTACGTGATGAAAATAATGATTAAAACATGGGTCGCAAGTAATTTGAGAAGCTCTGCCGTATAGACAAGCTATTCCACATTAAATCTTAGGATGCTCTAAGTTCTTACGATGACATGATGTGAAAGTTTGGAGTTGGGCTTAAGTTCACAGGTGTCTGCTTCGTCATCAGGGGTGTAGTTACCTCCGTATCAGCCGTATCAATAATACGGGGACATGCGAGGAAAATTTCTTAATATATTAAGGGACCCCCAAAAAGGGTGTGCAAGAAATTTTGATACGGGGTCCACTCAGTATTAGCTACGCCAGTGTTCGCCATTTGATCGTAGTACGAAATTAAAAGTTTCGCTTCCAGTTGCTCCCGTGTTGCTTCAGAGTTCAGTAAAATTAATTATTTAGTTTGTGGAGAATCAGAATTTGCATTAGAGTGAGATTCAACCGAAGAGAAATATTGAAAACTCAACAACTTTTATTTAGTTCGATTCATAATAGAACATTTTTGCAACCAGTTAAAGGGGGTGAGTTGGCCTTAATTAATATTATTATTAATTAAGAAGATGAAAATATAACTTAGTGGGTATCAGGGGTGTTAATTTTGTCTCATGACCTGAAAGTGTAAGCAATTTTTGATTATATTCAATTCTTTGAAATTTAAATTAAATTATTCGAGTCTTATACATTATTTATAAAGGAATATGGTTTCCAAAAAGTGCAAAATGTGTGTAAAATATAATCATAATTTAAAAAATTATAAGCATATGCAAACAAGAAACATTTCTATAATAAATACTTAGTAAATTTCACGTTGCGCATGCTGTTTTCTAAAATAGTAGCCTTTGATGTATAAAACTTCACAAAATTATAAAATGTAGCATAATCTGTAACCCTTACCTAGTTTTAGCATTACATACCTTATTTATTTCAAAATATTTAAAAATATTGAAATTTAAAAAAGAAAATTAAAAAGTGTAATTTTTTATTTTTAAAAAATATATAATTTTTATTTTATATATATAAGAAAATAGTAATAGGGATATATTTAACTTTATAAATCAACTTATTGCTAGTAATTAGAGGTACTATTTTAGAAAATATCATGCGCAACGAATAACTTAATTAATATTTCTTATAGAAATATTTTTTATTTTCATATGCTTATGGTGGCCGCGGTAACCGAATGATATAGGTATCGGATCGCGGCTTGCCTTATTTCGAGTTCGAGCTCAGTACCACTAAGGACCCGCCATGTAGGGGGCGATGCAGGTTAAATCTGTCGAGAGCAGAAACGTCCTCCCGTTGGTGTGGTGTGGTAGTTAGGAGAAAGGGGGTGCCAGCTCAGGTGTCGTCCACTTCACTTGACATGGTTCAAAATGACGTCGTCCGTCGCCAAAAGCCTTCGTGTAGCTGAACGGTGTGACGTTAATATTCAATCAATCAATCAATTCGTATGCTTATAATTCTTAAAATTGTGATACAATTTTAAACATTTTACACTTTAAAACCTTATTCCTTTATAAATATATAATATGTAAAATCATCGAATCATTTAATTTTAATTTCAAGGATTTGCAACTAATCGAAAACTGTTTACATTTTCAGCTCTCGAGACAAAATGAACACCCATGAGACCTCTTAGCTTTGTACAACACAGACGCACAGGACACCCGATCTTGTAGTAACTTCGACAATGATTATTAGGTTTAAGTCAGTGTTTCTCAAACCGTGAGGAGTAGCCCCCCAAAGAGGCGTGATAACTCTGCGAGGGGGGCTCAAGCATATAAAAAAAAAGTTTTTAAAAATTATTAAAATTTATTGAAAGTAAACAAATTACATTCTGACAAAAATATCGTTTGTACTGATATAATACACTTATAAATATATCAGCACTGCACGATGTATTTTATAATTAATTTAACAATACTAAGTTAAGGAAAAGTTTAATAATTACCAGTGACCCCATAGGCTTGTCATACATAAAATTATATTAAAAAATTAACCCTTATCTTGATATTTTGTACGGTTTATATTTAATCCTTCAAAACTGCCGATTAAATGTTACATGATTCGCTCCCCACAATGCCCCCATTTTCCATGTAGGCGAGCTAATGTGATGTGTTTGAGGGAGGGGGGGGAGAAGAAAATGAAAAAAATAAGGCAATTCTCTGAAATATGTAAATTTTTCTCAAAAACTCTCAAGTTCCTTTTATAGTATTCCAAAGCCTTCGGTATACTTTTATGGATAGTAGTGCACAGAAAAGATCGTAATTCTGAAAGACGTATATACACGTATCTAATGCTTTGGCTGAGCAAGACGTTTATATACGCCGATGGTGGCACTGAAGAAAAAGTCGTATTGTAGATTTATCATCAAAGTATAGTTTATTTAATTTAATACTTAACTATTTTTATGGAGGGAAAGGGCGTGATGGAAATTCTAGTTGAATATTTTGTCGAAAATATTGAAAGTTTGAGGAGCACTGGCTTAAGTCTTATGGCAAGATACTTTGATATTCCACAAGGTTGCTTTTCACAGATATAATTCAGACTAACATTATGAAGATTTCACTACTTACTTCTTCGGCGGACTCGTTCCCCTCTACTTAAGATACTGAGAGACTCATTTGCACGTGTCACGGTTCCTTCACAGAAAGTTCTCAAAAAGCAAATAGTTCTTTAGAAGAATTTTCCTTTGAAAATTTGTCAGATTATGCAAAGAGAATCCTTTACAATTTTTAGCAACATGGGAACTTTTAAAGAACTGCAGATTGAAAAAAATATTTTTCCCAACTCTACTCATTCGCTTTTCGGCATGCAGTTACTGTAAGAAAATCAATCCAACCTTATCTTCCATTTGTGAAAGTTGAAAGCCATTCAAACTGAAATAAATGTACGTGCATTAGTTCTTTATTCTATTACAAAAATATCTTCTTTTGCTGTAATGAATCGCATTACTGGATTCTAACTAAATATTTGATGCTTATCACATTACAGGAGAGATTTCACAAAGAGGGGCCGGCGAAGTGATCGCAGAAACACTTTAGGAGATTACTGAAAAGGAAACGCAATTCTCACGAACGTTGAGGAAATTGGCTGCTTAAATTCATGTCTGAAGAATTGTACGATAGTTACTGAAGAGGTTTTGTTCTTCCATTTGAAGTATTGTCGATGACTTTAAATAAGAAAGGCCGGAAAAGGTTTAAGAAAGTCCAATAACTCTAAGGAATTCCTTTGGAGTACAATCTTTGATTTGAATAAAGTAATGTAAAGTCATTATATAAGTAAAAGTATTCTAATTTGATAAACAATGTTTTAAATATGATATTTCAAGGAATAAATCTGATTATTTAAAAATTAAATATCTTCGTTGAAATATAGAAAGCATTTTATACATTTCGCAAGAATGAAAGGTATTAAATGATATTTCTTTTTATACATTTACTATAAAGGTAATTATTTCTATTATAGTAAATATTCAAAAATGAATTTATAAACATGAAGTTGGCAATATTTAGCTACTGTATACTTTTAATTATATATCTTATTAATTTGTTCTATTCATTATTTAAAATACCTGTCATGTTTGATGAATTTCAAAATTCTTATTAGTATATACAGAAGAAAATATTTAAGATATCCGAACACGTCGGAACCGTGATTTTGCAAAATCGTGTAAATGGATAATATTTATGATATTTAGCAAAATCTTAGATTTGACAATGTATATAAAATTGGGTTAAGAATAGTATTACAATAAAAATTATTTAAGTACAATAGTTTGACAAAAAATTAACTTAGAATAACCTTTTTTCTAAATGTTCTCCTTTTGTAAAAAATGTTCCTATTGTATTAATATTTTGCCTGTATGTAGCTCAGATCTCTGTACAGAGGCTCAACTAGAATTTTTGAAACGCATAACTTGGAAGTCGGTTTATCCATCTTTTACGAAAACAGAAGGGAGACATTTTAAGAAAATACGCCGATAATTATTTCAAATGGTTGTAACTCTGAAAATAATGTGAACTTTTCAAAAATCACATAGTTGAGCCTCTGAACAGAGGTCTGCGCTATATACAGGCAAAATATTAATACAATACAAGCATTTTTTACAAAAGGAGAACATTTGGAAAAAGGGTAATTCTAAGTTAATTTTTTGCCAAAATATTGTATTTAAATATTTTTTTTGTCATAATGTCCTTAAAACATTTTTATACATGTATTATAATCTAAGTGACACTAAATACCATGAAAATTATACATTTATGCGCTTTTTTAAAATCATGGTTCCGAACGTAGTTGGATACCTTAAAATAACCAAACTCGGTCAAAACACATCTTTTTTTTTATTTTATTGAATAGAGTTTTCTTTTGGCTTTACAAAGCAAACTTTGTTTTATTTTTACGTTACCTAGAGGTCAAGTTACAATCAATTTTATAAAATTAGAAAAATTGGGGAAATGGGTATTTTAATCTACCAGAAGAGGGCAATTAAATTGTTCTAAATCTATTATGGTGAGTCTGATAACTCAAAATATTATGAATGCATTTCTATGAAACTTTTTGAACCTGCTATTTATGAGAATGTACTAAAGTACTTCTTATTGAAAGAATATTTTTTTTGAGTTATGGCATGTTATTTAAATAATGGACTCGTAAAGAACGGCAGAATTCATAATATTTACTCTATCAGCTCTAAAATTTTAAATTTCAATAAAACATGAAAATTATAGTACATTTCATAGATAAATGCATCTAATTGGTTTTCGTAATACTTTTAACTGATATAAGTTAATCACTTTTTTTCTCTAATTGTTTTGAAGTTTTTCAAAAATATTGCTAAAATTTCACTTATAATAGGGATTTTTGTAAAATTTAGATAATTATTTTTAAATATTGCTCGTTAAATATTAGTACTTATTGGTATTAATGCCTAAAGAAGCAATTATAATGTTTAAGTAAACTATTTTTTAAAAAAGTACTCTGAAGGTGTTCGAATACTTTGAATTATTTTTCGGAAGGTTTAATTTTTGTGGAGAGTTATATTCATCTGTTAAATAAACATAAAAACATCCAAGAAAATAGAATTTTTTATACATATGAAATACTTTTTTAACATACTTAAAATTATGAAACGTAAAAAAACATTCACAGAAACGTAAGAGGTATCATTCAAAATAATACATTTCATATTTGCATAATGTAAAGTTATAAAAATACAAAAATCTGTATTAACAAAAACTGTTTAATTTAGGTGGATCTAACAGCTTCTTTTCTTTTCTTTTTTCCATTATTCTGTCATGTTCTTATTTAAGACTTATCTCTTTACCTACCATAAAATCCTTTGTATAACACGCACTTTAAACACAAAAAATCTGATCAAAATGTACCAGTGTGCATTACACGCGGGGTATGAAAATGAGAGTTTTTAAAAATAAAGGAAAGAGTTGAGCATAAAAGAAAAGTTTTACGTAATATACTAAGTTATATCGTACGTAAGTTATATCATAATACGTCTATTTGGACCAATGAGATTTCTTATGAACTTGAAGGGTTGCAATTCTAGAAATATACTATTTTTAAAACCTTTTTGGTTAAGTCTTGGATGAATAACTTCAAAACATAAGAACATTGCACAAGTATATTTAAAGAATCTTTGTAAAAAGGAGGTATGCGTTGTATGGCGATTATACCTAAAATGTTTTTAAAAAAGGAAATTGAAAGTACTTATAGGTGCACGCTATAAAAATGCCAAATTTTACGGTATGTTTTGAAATAACTTAATATCAATTTAAACCGAGGAATCCTTAACGGCTAACATTTAATCAAACTCTATCATCCTGTTTTCTTAGAGAATAATAAACATGTTTCAGTTTTTAAGCAAAATAGAAAAATTTTGTTTTTAAAAAGGACTGAGTGATTACATAAAATTTACATTGGTGAGATTATAGATCTAGGCTTTGATTTCATTAGCAACTTAACTGTCCTTGAACATAAAGTCTTCACACAAGGACAAATGAAGCATGGAGAGGCTCAAAATGACCCTTGTTTCGAAGAATCTGTGGAAATTAAGTTGTTGCGTGCATATAAATAAAAATGGAGCTACAGACTTTTTTAAAATATGAAATGCATTCACACACACACACAAAATTTTTACAAGGCAATTATTTTAGGAAAGAATATTTTATTAAATATAGAAAAAAATACTAATAAAGAAATTATTTAAGCTTAATACGAAGCATTCCACTTTTAAACCTATTCGTTCATGTAAAGAATGTGTCTGATTCAAAAATACATTTCCTGTAAATACCATAATATTCATTACTAATTATTTTAAACTACTTTATTATTAAAATACTTTTTAATACTGCAAAATACTGAATCTGCCTTCTCCGTTCTATAGTTAAAGGCTTCTTAAATTTAAGAGGAAGATATAAAGGAAAAATATTATATGGACGCTGTTGCTTAAAAGATTTTAAGAACGCTCGGGTTTAGTAACAGACATGAAAATTAATCATAAAATTAACTTAAAAGTGATAGATATATATGCTTATATGTTTGATCGTGTATGTTGTGTGCATGTATATGAATGTGTATTTATATGTATGTGTATATATATGTATATTTCTTTTCCTATACACGCATGCATACACAATCCAGTCACATTAATGTGACTATCACGTACTTTTGACGTCACCGTTAAATAACCAATCACAGAATGACAAAAGGCAGTAGTGTACAGTTGAGTATGTATAAAGGATGTGTGAAGACTTCGGAAAACATTTACTTTGTTCAAAAGTGCCGCAACACCGTGCACGGTCAATTCGAAGTTGAAGGGGACCGCTTCGAAACCCCATCGGTTGCTTTTTCTTCATAAAATTTATTCCTCTGTACTGGACATTGCGTCACAACACTTCACTCTCCCCCCCCTGAGTAGCCATTCTGAGCCATTGTGCTCCCTTTTCTAAACCAATAGGAAGACTCTCTCTTCCCTGGATTCCATACTTCAGAAAAAATCTCAGAGGCTAAATTCCATGCCTTGAAGCCCCAATTACTGTCCCGCCGCCATTTATCCAATAGCCATACAGTACTCCTCAAGCATGAAAATTCAACTTTGTCATTCCTCTCGTATAGACCTTTTGCCAGATACGGGATTGAGATTTCCTAGAAACCCGTATGCCCCCAGAATTTTCCGTAGATTCGGAAAACATTGTAATCGTTGGTGTCATGCAGAAATGGAGCTATTTATTTGACATCCAAAAGAGCATAATCATTGATTTAGAGAACGAGGTTGGAAGCATTTCCGAAATGGCTGTTTGGGAACTGTTCATGTACCGCGGCGGTAAAAGTATACCGTTCATGTCAAAATGGGACTACCTAAAATCAGAGACGTTGCAAATGGGGTGCACCACGGATCATAGATGATAGAAGTGAGCGATGAATGCGAAGATGCGTTTGGGCGAAAAGACGTGCTACCGTTGAACAACTGACATCCCGGATGTACCCAGGGGCTACCAACAGTGTTTCCCAAACTACGTTGCTGCGTCTGTGCATCCTAAGCAGACGCCTGGTTCATGCACCTACGCAGACTGATATTCATCGGAAACGAGTATGGAGTTTTCTCACCAGTACCGTAAATGGACGTCCACTGAGTAGTGATAGGTAGCGGTTTCAGATAAATCACGTTTTCTGCTCTATCGCATAGAGGGACGTTGGTGTATACGCCGTGAAACCTCTGAAACCAAACACCCTGCAACCATTTTCGAGACGTTTCAAGCTGGAGAAGGGAGCATTATAGTATGGAGAATGTTTTCTTTTCATTATCTGGGTTCACTCATCTTTGTGGAAGGTATGATGGATTAATATAGGTACGCATCTCTCCTTGCGGTCCGAGTTCACCTCTACATGTGTATTGTTTTTCTTCAGGATGATGCCATCGGTAAATGCGAAGTATCATTCCGCGGGCAATGTACGTGCTTGGTTCGAAGAGCACCAGGATGCGTTTACCATTCTGTCCTGGCCAGCAAACTCAACTGACTTAATTCCAATCGAGAATCTGTGGGACCTCCTTGATCGGGTTGCACATGCCACAGATCCTCACCCACGTAGTCTAGCGTAGCTGACCACGGCAAGGGAGTCGGCATGGCTCAACATCCCAGCGAATACTTTCAGAAACCCAATTGACTCTCTTCCTGCACGTCTCGCAGCATTCCACTCTGCGAAAGGTGGCTATTCCGGCTTTTGACAGGTGGTTACATTAATGTGACTGAACTGTGTATATATCGCTATATCTGCATATACATATACAAATATGTATGCACTAATATATATATATATATATATTATATGTATGAACTTTACATTAAAGAGCTCAATTATAAACTTAATGATTAATTAAATAATGTAATTTGCAGATGAAAATGAAGGATTCCTAAGAATTAAAATTTTTACATTATTAGTACGCGTAACATGCAAAACAATTTATTAAAAAAGTAGAGGAAGTGCATGGTTTCATGATTAATACATATTTCAAACTTATCTACACAGTAAGAGAAATCTTATTCTAGGTTGGAAAAAAAGGTTTATATAAGGTATCCGAATACGTTCGGAACCGTGATTTTAAAAAAGCGTATAAATGGATAATTTTCATGATATTTAGTGTCACTCAGATTAGAATACATGCATAAAATTGTTTTAAGAACATTTTGGAAAAACAAATTATTTAAAATGCAATATTTCGGCAAAAAATTAACTTAGAATAATATTTTTTCAAAATGTTCTCCTTTTGTGAAAAATGCTTCTATTATATAATATTTTGCCTGTATATAGCTCAGACTTCTATACAGAGGCTCAACTAGAATTTTTGAAATATATAACTTAGAAGTGGGTTTATCCATGTTTTACGACAACAGAGGGGAGAAATTTTAAGAAAAAAACGCCGATAATTATTTCAAATGGCTGTAACTCTGAAAATAAGGTGAATTTTTCAAATATCATAGTTGAGCCTCTGTACAGAGGTCTGAGGTATATACAGGCAAAATATTCTTGTAATAGAAGCATTTTTCACAAAAAGAGAACATTTCGAAAAAAGATTATTCTAAGTTAATTTATTGCCAAAATATTGTATTTAAATAATTTTTTTTGTCAAAATGTCCTTAAAACAAGTTTATACATGTATTCTAATCTAAGTGACACTAAATATCATGAAAATTATCCATTAATCGCCTTTTTAAAATCACAGTTCCGAACGTAGTCGGATACCTTAAGGTGACTTGGTACCCTTTGAACTACTTTCTTTATTTATGTATCTAAAAATTATATTTTAGCATTTTTTATAATGTTTCTATTCGAGAAAATGATGCGAGAGGAAATTTTTCACATGTTATTTACACAATTTTAAAAATTTAAATTTTTTCAAAAAAATTTGGAAAATTTCAAAATCTTACTACTCCTTTTGTAAATATAAATTTTTTGTAGTATTCTTATGGATGTTCTAAGCAACTTTAGGGATCGATTTTACAATAACTTAATTCGTTTTTGAGAAAAAAATGAAATGTTGATATGCATGCTAAAAATCAACAAAAAAGCCAATATCTTACATTTTAGTTTTTTTAAAAAACTATTTAATTTACAGAAAAACGGATCTCTAATTTTATTACATGTTTTATATGTAACACGCAGGAAAAAATTATAGAAGGAGTAACATTTTGCATGCACCAATGTATCGAAAAACACAAACTGAGAAAAACCACTTTAAAGTTTATAATTTGAAAAAAATAATTATAATAAGCTTAAATAAACTTAAAATACTACTTTAAGCTATTAGTTATACATTTTTCTTTAAAATCATTGCATTTTCATATTTTTTCAATCTATACATTATTATAAATAATCAATTTTTAGAGAGTATTAATTGCACAAGAAAATCCAAGAAGAACGTTAAAAAAAATTTTTTTCTGTCACGACAGAAATTTTAGTTTTTTTCTTCTTATAATATTGAAATATTACATTTGTATGAAAAACATATCAGAAATAAGAACTGAAATTATAAAATTATTAATATAAAATGCCTTAATTCAAAAATTTTACATGCACACATTTCACAATGAAAGAAAAAATGATTATATTGTATTGCCTCGGTAATATTCTGCTTTATATATTATACATTCTTTTTTTAATGTTATTATTTTGATTTATAAAATAGATTTTTTTAGCTTTTTACTAAAAAGGGGGCGTGGTTGAACTACCTAATTCGTTTTCAAATGGAGTTTTATTCAACTTCTAACTTTTCCGACATGTACAAGTGATATATCAATCGAAAGATAATAATGCTAAGAATAAGATTGAATAAAAATAAAACACTAGGTTTGCCATTTTTGGGGTACCAAGTCATCTTAACCTAAGAATTGCGCAGTATGAGAAAATATGATTTAATAATCATTTCGAAATAAGACATATTTAGATAGGGGAAAAAAATTAGAATTAATTTTTATTTTGAGAAGAAAAAACTTTAAAAAACAAGCAAATAAATAATAAGGAATAAATCTGTAAGATTTTTCTTAAATTTTTTTTTAAAAAAAAAATTTTAAAAAGTCTGTCCAAACATTTAAGTAAATTAGTAATTGTATTATATGTTTGAATTAAATAACAATTAGATTACGATTTTTATATTGCGCAGTAATTCTTGCTGCTTTTTTAAGTATTATTCATCGCATTTCAGATATCTGTAATTTAAGTTTGCCGACGACATAAAAAGGAACGTACAATTACATACCCAGTTCTTTTTAGATGGGAAAAAAAAAATTAGTGTTTTGAGTATTGTCATTTTAGATATTTACTTATAAGAAATTAAATAATAAGAGATTGGTACAACGAACAAAACGTTTTTTCCTAAAATATGTTTTTTAAAATAATATTGAATTAAAGAAAGTAATTAAATATATATTATACGTAAAGGTGTAATTAGAAATTAGATTTAGAATGTTAAAAATAATATCACTTTCATTGTATTTGTTTGATGATTAAAAATTATATTACTTTTTTAGACAGTGCAGAGCTCCTTTGTATTGCTTTCTGGAAAACAGAATTTATTTAAAAATAATCAAAATATTCAACTTAAATTTAACTTTATACTACAAAGTTAGGAGCTTACTTATTGAACACCTTTTCAGTCATAATCATTTGAATTACTTTAAACTAAACGTATTAAATATAATATTAGTTATTACACTAAAAGTAATTATTCAAAAAGAAACTCGAAGTAGTCTTTCTAAGAATACGTAAATTAAACCAACTAATTTGTTTCAATATTTACTTAATTTTGAATATAAATAGGAAAAATGTTGAACAATTATATAATATTTAAGAAAAACATTTATATTGGTGTAATTTATGTTTTGAGGTTTGTATAATACATTTAAATCTATAAGGGAAAAAACCAACTATAATAAATCATAAGAAATAATCGGAAACGAACCATAAAAATGATCGGAAACTTTTTTGACAATAAAATTACAAACGTTTTATATTTTTTGTATGAAAAAAAGTATAATTCATAAAGTTTACTTTTTGATTTTTTTGTGAAATTTTTATTCCTCGGAATTATAAAGTATCATACACAATATATGACAGTAAATTCATCTTTTTGATAACAAAAATGTCTTGACCCAGAAAACAAATGTGTTTTATTCATTTTATTTTCTCTCGTAATTCATCTTCTATTGTGTAATTTATGAGAAAAACATAGACGACTCCGATGATGTTTGATTTATGAAGTACTATAACTTTTTCGAATGCACATAACGAGGTGCTATTTCTAGGAACAATTCACTATAACGTTGAAAAAACCCATCCAGAACTTCATCCATATTTCACCCATAGAATCTCCATGATCACCATTGGTCACTCCATGGTCCGATATTCATCGTTCGATGCTGGGGCACTCATAAAAATCAGAGGTAATTTTGATGATATTAAACAAAAATAAAAAAATAAGTGGTAACTAACAAAAGGAGATAGAACGGGCTTCTGCCCCGAGAAAAAGGAAAAAGAAAACAGAAGGGGGGAACCTCCACGTGATAAATTGTCTCCCATATTCGGAAATGAAGAAAAAGGAACATCGCTGGCTGTGTGAGAGAAAAAAAAACACAGAAAAAGTAACGTTAGCGTATTACGTGGATCCAACAGCGCCGCCCAGAGGATCCTCTCCCTCTGGACGCTTCTGCGCAAATGCCAAACGATCGATCGCAGTCCCACCGATCGACGCAGCCCCTAAGAATGTCCTGTTATCTACCCGTGCTTAGTCGGTCACAGGGAAGCGACAGCTGAAACCGCGAGACTGACCCCCAAAACATTGGGCATCACCATTATCAGTACCATCACCACCAACACCTCCCAAGAAGTTGTCGAAGATCAAGAAGGAACCATCGTCTCATTCAAACCGTGTCCGTCCACCAAGTTTCGCAAGAGATTATCTTTGTCAGTCTGTGACTGAATCCAGTCTGCTGCAGCGCTTCTGTCCGCAGCAGCCATTAAAACCCAATTGTTGGAAAAGCACTTTCGCCCTCCAGTTGGGGCAAAAGCACCTTTCTCTATTTATGCGCGACAGGAGCTATTTATAGAATCAGAGAGGGAGAGCCACTACTACGATGGTGATAGCAAACCCACCTCGTCCCCTCTCCGATCGGCTTTCTATCGGTGACTCTTGTTGATCTGGGAGTGAGGAAGAAGAGGCTGGATGGTTTTGGAAAATAAAAATCTATTTGAATGGTACTGAGAAATGCATGCACAGGACTGCTGGAGGGGAGAGAGATGTTTTCCAGAAACTCTATCTTCGAAGTGTTCTTGACTCGAAGCTGTCGACGCGGACTTTTCTGGTCATTTTTTTACCTTGTCGTCTGTTAGCTTGATTGAAATCGTTTGCTCAAACACTGCCCCCTGTTCTTCTCTTTTTCTCACGTACATACAAATAAAAAAAGCTCAGGATTCATCACCGCGATGTGCTGGATCTACGTTATTCAAGTGTTCTTTTTTATCAGCTGCCTGTTTAAAGGTGAGTACGCAAACCTCAAAGTTTGACCAATTTTCTTATTTAGGTGCACATAAATTTATTAAAAACATTGCAGATATATAGTAAAATATTAAATGATTTATTATACTGAAATGTTGAAGTACGGATTAGGAGTATCAATTTTTCTTAAAAGGAGTTTTATAAAGTGTTTTTTAAATAAAGATAAGCGAGTTAATTTTCGCTGATATCGTAAAAAACCCTTTCTCTGGGTCATTTGATACTTGAATAATTTTAGTTACTTAACGTTTTATATGACCCTAATAAGTGTTTCTTTGGAATGTGAATTGATAAATTAGAAATGTGGATTATTTTCTTTTAAAAACAATACAAGCATATACTTTAGTTATATATATTTAAAATCAATACGCATATGTGGCCTCCACATTGATAAAACTGCAATAAAATTATTCAACAAGCATTTACTTTGTTTCCCCCTACTTTACAACTTTTTAACAAGAGCTTGATGAATTTCCAAAAGTCTTATATGATGTTAGACTTTTTCTAAAATAAAAATAACTTATTTTTAAGATTTTGGGTAACGTTAGTTTTTGTGGAGGTTTCTTAAGAAAATAAAGCTTTAGTAATTATTTTATTATAGTTATTAACGATTTAATGGCTTAGAGAAGAAACACACACACACACAAAGTTTTGAATATTTGATTGCAAAGTGAAATGAAAATGATTTTTTTAGAGTTTATACTATATCTATAGACTGCAGTGATATATATTATGCTTGGGATAGACATAAGGATTGTAAAAAGCCTAATAAATTGATTTAAAATATAATTTTCAAGACGAAAATCATTTTTCATTTTCTTTCTTATTATATTAGAAATAGAGCATAACAGTTTTAAGGGACAAGTGTTTAACACTAAATGTTCTTAAATGAAAAAAATATAGTTTACATGCTTTAAAATAATGGTTTAATCCATTTTGTTCTATTTTGTTACATAAAATCCATTTTGTTACAAAGAATTATCTTTTTAATAATTATATGTATTTTTTCTTTTATCAAGCGAAAAACAATTTTCTAGTGAGCTTTACGAACCTTATCTTTCATGATTTAAGGTCAAGTATTTAGTCTGGTGTTTCATTATTATTTCCGTACTATATATTGAAAACACTGCATTAAATTATGTATGCAGTTTAGCACATTTAACAAAATTTACTTCAAAATCTGAACATAAAACATTCTTTTAATTTCCCAAATAATTTTTTCAGCTTTTGAAGTAATTAAGAAAATAGTATAAAAATAGTTAAACAATAAATTCGTTTTAACATTTATCGATATACTAACGAATCTTTGCAGCATTTAGTAGAGGTACTATTATTCCTGAACAAAAGCTATGCTCGTATTTTTTAAATGTTTAATTGTAATTTAAAATATTATTTATTTTTTCTCAATCAATGCAAATAAATAAAGTTATTTTAAGTTTGTTAGAAGGTGTGTGTTAATTATTGAAGACAATGTACTGTTGATTTTAATTATTGGAGATGATACTGGAAGTAAGTGATGCCAAGATTCTCGGGTGTATAAAATTTAATTGATCTTAAAATTTTATTAATAAATATTTTATAAATTATAATATTTTATACAAAACGACTAATACTGTAACAACTATAAGGAAATTCGAGGAACTTGAGCAATTTAGCTTAAGGCCAGAAATCTTAGTACCTTTTAGAAAGAACAGTGAGTAAGAAAAATTTTTGCAGCTGCAGAGTGAAGGCTAAATTTAAAATTTTTATGATATTTCTTTTGCTCCAAACGTATGTTAATGAACTATATATGATTAGAAGGATTAAAATAACCCCACGTATTCCGCATGTGAATAAACTGACTTGCAATTGTTATTTATAATAGAAATATAGAGCTAATAGTAATGTTTAAATCGGTTATTGTTTTGTAATTGCTTTTTACAGACGTTTGAAATAGGATATTATATTCTAATCATCTCACTTATAATTCATTTGTATTATTTTTAACTGATCTGTTCAGATAAATTAAATCTGTATTTTTATAACGCATTAAATTATTTTTATTACTGATTTATGAAATATTTACTTAAAATGTCGTGTTTTCTATTTACAAAAGTAATAGTATTGTATTATATATAATACATAATATTTATTTTGACGTTTGTATATTTTTTATCAAATACCGAGTTATTTTTTATCACTGCTATTTTCAATAATGGGATAAAAACAAATTAATAATATAAAGTTTTATTTTAATGGTATATAGAAATATGTTAAATTCTACTTAAGTTTTTCACAAAGAAAGTTGAGTCTGATGAGAAATTGTATGAATAATAATTATCTTGAAATACATATTAGGCTTCTTACAGTTTTCTCATTTACACTATGCTTATTTTGTTATTTTAGCACAAAAACAGAATAATATAATACACAAGCAGTATATATGAATTGAAATCATCTTTATTATATATAATACAAAAATATTTATTTTGAGTTTGACAGATCTGATTCTAACTTGAATTATTCACAGTAAATATTAATTCACTAATGTATAAAAAATAAATATTCTTTTTTTCCCATAGGATATTCACTATATTGAAATTTGTTTTAGTATACTATGCCTATATATATATATATATATATATCAAAAACAAAAGAAGGAGGATTTAGAAATAAATTAATCCTACAAATCAAAAGAGATAAGTTAGTGATAAAACGCAAAGCTCCCAAATATATTATGATAAATATATAAAATGATAAATATATATATATAAAAACAAAAGTAGAACATTCAAAGTATGTTTTAGATAGAATAAACCATTAATGTAGTAATATACGAATATATTTTCCTTCGTCTTGTGGATGGATTTAAGGAAAACAATAAAAAAAACATAAAATAACTTTAAAAGAAAAAATGTACTTAACTGATTTCCTAGATTAAATGAACGTCAAAAATTAGGCAACCGTTCTGTGATTAAATATGTAAAGAACTAAACACAACTGAATTTTCTAGAAAAATAAGATCGTAGGAGATTTTTCCTAAAAGTAAAAATAAAATTCAAATCGTGATTATAAATATACACAACTAATAATTAAGAATCTTATAAATAATTCTAATTTTTATAATGATGCAGAAATTTTGACAAATATCTGTGTTTAATGTTTTACTGAATAATTAAATATTCTATTTTCTTCTTCATCCATTAATTGTATAGCGAGGGAAATTTTGGCAAGTATAAAAACAGATAAAACACCTCATCTCTATTTAAAATTCTTATTTTTAAATGATTAATACATAAATATATTAAACTTTGCATGTTAAAATGATGAAAATATGAATATTGACTATAAAGGATGAATATATATTAAATTTAAAATCATAGAATTAGAATCAAATATATTATGTAATTTCAGCTATATTTTACTTTGTGATGATTTTAAGCATGTAAATAAAGCTTACAAAGCAAAAAATCTTCAGAAGAAAGTATAATGACTAATCTAAGACTCTGTTCAGATGATTTAATCAATAACCCAATTTATATTTTAAAGAGAAGAGAGAGAGTAAGTATGGAAACAAGCATTTTTATACTTTTAGACTAATCATTATTTCAAAAAGGGATCTGAAATTTAGATTTTACACTACGGAAAATAAACTATGACCAACAACGGGATTAGTTGAGAGTTACAAAAATTAAAGTTACGTATCTAAAATTATTCGTACATATTTGATGACACGTAAAAAGTTTATATATATATACATAGACACGCATAATATTTGAATCAGTTGTCTATAGTTTCAACAGGGGATCTTAAAAAATTCCCTTCCTTCTATGAGGGTTTTCAGAAAATCGTCATGCAGTACAGAAAGTGGAGAGAAACAATCCAAAATCATTGTGTTATGTACTTTTTATTATGATGACTGGCATATGACTTTTTTTTGGTGAGACATCAGAGACGGCACATGTTTACAAGAACCATCTGTGAATTTACATAATACTTCAAATGCAGCATAACCAACTTATCTTCCAACATACACTTCAATTGGGCATGAATGCTCACCCAGATACGGATAAAACTTTCCCGTATTGAGCAATAAAACTCAAATGTTCAATTCTGGACACCAAAATCTCCAGACGTTATTCCATTATTTATTTTTTTCTTTTGAGTCTACGTCAAGGTCTATTCAAGGCAGATTCATGATAATGAAAACTTTAGTGTTTCAATAACCACTATTCTTATTACTGTGATAATGAAAAAGGTGAAATGAACATGGTTGGAATCAAACCGACGGCAGGGTTTCCTTAAATGAAATAAAGGAATACACGGGGAAATGAAGGAATTTAAAAAACAACAACTTTGGTTACCTTGTTATGTAATTTTATCTTTTCATAAAATTTTAAACTTTGTCTTAAGTATACCATCCTGAACAAACTAGGTTGATTTCATTTGGACATTATCTCTCTTTATATATATATATATAGGTTGGGGGAAAAGAAATCCATTATTTTTGCATGAAAATCAAGACTTTATTTAACATGCTTCGGATTGTCAGATTTGGTTCAAATATGCACCGTTTTGTTTTATAATTTGTTGACATTTTAAAGGTAGCTTCATAAAGCCTCTTGCATAGAAGTCTTGACCCTTATTGGCGAAAACATCTAGTAATCGATTTTCTCAATCTTCGCTTGATCCCAATTTCTTATCACTCAGGAAGTTTTTCAATGCGAGAAAAAGGTGGTAATCGCTTGGTGCCAGGTCCGGACTATATGGTGGATGCATTAAAACTTCCCAACCAAGCTCCCAGAGGTTCTGGCGAGTCACTACAGTATGTGGTCACGAGTATGTGGCCTGGCGCTCTCCTGGTGGAACACAACACCTCTTCTGTTGGCCAATTCTGGCCATTTCTGCTCAATGCAGCGAAACCCCAGTTGTTGACGGTAGAGATCTGAATTTAGTTTTTTATGGGAAAAACTCCTGAAAAATGTTTCCCTTTTTCCAGCCCCACCAAATACCGTAGAACCTTCCTGGCCGTTTTTTGGGGCCACCTTAGAGCTCTTCACCATTTTTGCCCCGTCGTTTTCCCAAATATTGTGTATTTGACCCATTTATCACCTCCAGTCACCAACCTTTTAAAAAGGGGTCGATTTCATTCCCGGACAATTCTTCGCAGATGAAAATTATCCATATATTTTTCGGTGTTAAATTTGGGGTGGCCCCAAAAAGGGGCCTTTTTTTAAACCCCCCGCAAAGGCTTAAAACGTTTTATGGTCAATCTTTTTTCCCCTGGGCGATCTACGACACTAACATGCTAGTCAACTTCGATTATTTCTGTGATTTTATCGACATTTTCGACGACGGGCCTGCCTGTGCGAGGTGCATCTTTAACATCAAAAATACCTGAACGGAATCGACGAAACTAAAATTGCCGGTAATTAGCCGTTACAGTATTGGCACCATAAAGACCAGTCGCAATTTCAGCCACCTGGCTTGCATTTTCACCTTTATCAAAGAAAAACTGTAAAAAGAACCGAATTTTCTCTTTGTTGATTTCCATTTTTAACACCCTGTAACTCACAACTGAATGGACCAAACAGAAAAAAAAAAGCAAAATAATTTTTTTAGTGTGAAATGTCATCTTGATAACGAGCATAAATTTGAAATTGTTTGATCGACACTTCACGATATATCGATATTACAGCCAACTACCGAAAAAGTAATGGATTTCCTTTTCCCCAACCTAATATATATCTGTATTAAATTTATTTTATTTATTAGATATTTTATACGAAAAACATTCAAAAGGATAAATAATCCTTTAACTAACCTAGAAGAGTTGAAATGTTTATTTTAATGTAAATCTTATGATTATCAGAGTGAATAAAAACCTGTTTAATTTTAAAATTTAAGAGAGCTTGTATTAAAACATTTAACATATATTTAGCACAATAACTTGGAGTTTCTTGAATACTTAACTTTATTTTTTATTGTAGAAAGAAATAAGAACTATTATGTTTAGATTTTCATACTTTATTTATGGACCTAGCTTGCTGCAAATAGACAAAGTTTGTTTTAAATTGATTCTAACATATTTCATATAATTTCTGTCAAATGTTAAACAGTTCAATAACTTCTAATCTATTTATTACTCTAAACTACTTACAATAGAATGTTAATAAGCAATAAATTTTTGATTTTTTTTAAGGTTGTTTTATTTTATTTAAAATGTTTAAGAGAATTATCATATGTTAAGTATTATATCAGCAATTTATTTTTATAAATAATACTTCTACGATACCTAAAGAAACATTTCTGAAACCAGATAGGTTATTATATGGAAATCCATTATTTTGATTACGAAATTATCTAATTAAAATTGCGATATTTTATTATTAACCAATTATGAAAATTGAGAATTTTTCAATGAAGTTTTCTTTCAGAAAAAGAATGATGTAGTTTTTTTTTATAATGAACACTATTATGATAAATGTTGTTGTTTTTTTAATTAAAGCCTTCCGTAGAATTGTTATGGATTTATATAACAAAATGTTTGGCTACACTTTAAATTTTTATTTTTAATTTTTGCAATACACTTCGAGAGTTTCCAACCTGAAATTCAATTTCCAGAATTAAATAACACTTTTAAGTATATTTTTCTTTTTTTCAATTTTTATTTTTACATATTTCAGAAACATTCAAAATAATTAACTTTTAAAAGCAACAAAAAAAATTTATTTTAACCGTCAAAATATCTAACATTAAATGAATTTATTTCTATTTCGCTTGAAATGCATCATCTTAAAATAATAGAAATAATTCTTACAAATAGAACGATTTATTCTCACTTCACTCAAGAGAATTCTTAATCCCCCGAGAAAATCTTTCATCTGATAGATCTATTTTAAGACTCTAAAACTTGTCTTTATCATTCGGTGTTTACTGATATTTCGAATTATACCTGAAAATAATTTTTATCCGATTACTTTTTCAATCTTATTTTTAAATCCGTTTTGAAGAACTCACCATTTTTAAGCAATGGTATTGAAATATTACTTGCGATTTAATTTCAATTCTGATTTATTTACTGTAATTATTAAACATGCTTTCAAGATATAAACATTTTCACGACTTTCTGAATTATTTTAGATACTTAATCTTTCGTTGTCCTATAGTTGATTTCTTCATTCTAATGTTGTATGAATGCGTATTAATTTATTTTTGGAAATAGATTATACATTTACATTGTGTTTTAAAAGTCTTTCTTATATATTAGGTCATTTTATTTTTTGATAAAGATATATAATTGTTTAAAAATGATTTAAAGATGCATTTAAAAGAACCCTTATCAACACCTTCAATTTAAAAAGCATTTAAATATTATAAAAACTCTTTAAGATTTAGTTATATACTTATAAGTGGAAATTACGTTCTCTGGATTTTTATCACACACATATAAATTTACTTACTTAAAACCATTTATCCTTTATGTAGAATAAAGGTATAAATATTTTCATTAATAACATCTTGTTGAATTTTATCGAGAGAAGGTTTTCAACGTATCTGTCAAATATTAATATTTTGTACTTTTAATTAATAAACTTGCAGCTTATTTCACTAGTAATACACACACGCACACATATATGTATATACAGTGGTATCTAAAATTGTGGACACTTTTTTAAATTTTTACATTTTTTAAGTTTGTATGCTTATAAAAAATGTTAAGTTGCACAAAATGCAAAGGATTTTATATAATTTTAAAGTGAATTTAATACTAAATTCAATAAAAACAATAATCAAACATTTGAAATGTAAAAAAGTTATGCTGTAGTATATAACTGTCGATATATATTAAATACTGATGATTGCAGATCTGTGCATAGGTGGTTGAACTTTATTTTTTATTACAGCTTCACATCGATGGTTCATTGAGCTAAAGATAGCTTTAAGCTCTTCCTTCGTCATTATATGATGTCCGGAAACCATTATATCTCATATAGTTCATTTTTATTTCATGGGTACCTCATTCGGACAGTATTTAAACAGTGCCACAAGTATTCGATAGGATTCAGGTCAAGACTGTTTTCTGCCTAGGAAAACAATGATATTTTGTCAAAACGCAATGACATCAAATAAAAGAGTAGATTAGACACATGTGTGAGAGATGAAAAAGTTGTAGTTCTTATGTTAAAATTACAAGGCAGGTAAGTAGTTTAGTGACTACATCTGGAGACAGACAGTTTTGCTTAAGATGTCAGGAGACAAATTAAATAAAAAAAAGGAAGTAAAATAAAAAAACTGAAAAGGTGACCCACATTTTTTGATAACAGAAGAACAAAAATATTATGTCTCCAAGATAAAAGAATGTCATGGATAGCCATTAGAAGTGATCTGAGTGATGCTGGTGTTTATGTCAGCACTAAAAGGTACTGAGGTGGGCAATAGAACACATTAATTGGACAAATGATTAGTGGTCACATGTTAAATGAAGGGATGAATGTAAAATATTGTTATTCGGTAGTAATGGCCAAAAATACGTAAGATGTAGAATAGGAAAAATGCTACAACCTGACTGTATCTAGGCCACTTTGAAGAGCCCACATAGTTTTATGATTTGGTCATGCATATCATCAGATGGTATCGGTCGTCTTTATATAACCGATGGGACACTGAATGTCAGAAAATACATTGAGAACCCAAACATCTACCTTCCATCATGGATCTATTTACCAACTATGCTTCACTTACTTTTTAAGCAAGATTCTGCTGTTTGCCACACTGTAAAGTAATCGAAAGATTAGTGTCGTTTTAAGAACATTGAGTTATCCTAGCCAGGAAAAATTTCTGACCTCAGTACTATCGAAAACTTATGGCACCGTTGACCACTGTTACCCGAATGAAGTACCCATAAAATGAAAAAATAAAAAATTAATTGAAGATATAAGGGTTTCCTGGCATCATGTAATAACGAATGAAGAGCTGAAAACTATTTTCGACTCAATGAAACATCGATGTGAAGCTGTAAAACAAAATAAAGGATACTCCACTAAGCACTGATAACTTACTGTTATCATCAGTACCTAATGTATATTCATAGTTATTGCAGCATTACTTTTTTAGCGTTATAAATATTTGAATTTTGCTTTTTGTAAGGAATTAAGTATTAAATTCTCTTTAAAATGATATATAGAATACTTTGTATTTTTTGCAATGTAAAATATTCTATAAACATACAAACTTAAAAAGCCTAACAATTTGAAAAAGTGTCCGAAATTTTGGCCACGGCATATGATTTCATGAAAGGGAGACATAGGTCATATCGATTATCATTGCATAACGGTAAACGTTTAAGGGGAAAAATTAATTCATACTAACGTTTCTTAATGTTTTTCCAGGTATATAAATTCAAATATGTTTTTGATATATTGACTTTTTAATTTTAATTTCTGCTAATTGCTTACGAAGAATAATTCAATTCATGTGAATTTCGTAAAACAAATACAAATATTTTAATGTGTTCTTCCTTTTGAACCAACTAAGATTAAATCTTTAAAATGTGTGCATTTAAAAATGATATTTATTAGAAAATTTCACTTTTACAACTTAATACTACTTGAATTAAAATTAATAAGTAACTGTTAAAACAATTTTGGGATCGGACGAATTCTTTAAGGTAAAATTTTAACAGCTTGACTTCTAAAACATATATTCAATATATATGAAAATATTTTGTCGGAATTATTTTTCGAATAATTGTAAATATTGTTTTCTTATTTATTAATAAAAGAAAACAGGGAATAACTAAAAAGTCCTTTTTTTCCGGTTAATAATTGGAATCCCTCTTCATTATGTTATAAGAATACTTTCCTTTTTCTAACTTAACTCCAACGAATGAGCAAAAATTATTTCGTGACAAGTCATTATAAAAAGTTTTGACGATGTATCAGTGCTTGTTACTCGAAACCTTTTGCTCACCCCGCTTTGTTCTAGCAGCCCGCACTGAAGTTGGTTAACCCTCGCCAGATGCGCCAGATGTTTGTTCCTTTTCTGATCATTACTAGGAAACGCAGATACTGATTTCAGTCGATCTCATTCCTTTTCTTTGATTTGTAAGGACCTGACATATTTTTCATGTTTGGTCTTACTCGAAAAGTTTTTTTTTCTAAAAAAAATGTGTTTTGTAACTGAGACAAGAGACTTCAACGTGCTTCCATACTTCGTCATTATAATTCACTGGAAGTTCTGATTAGTAATGATTTATTTTTCTGACAAAAAAGAGCAGAATGGAGAAGTAGCAAGAAAATTACAGAATAAAATTAAATCCTAGATCAGAATGTATTAGCGATTTAACATGAAACTTTCTCTTTCGGATTCATTAAATACGGAGCATCGGTTTTAAGGCATCCGACAACTTGCGACAGCTTTCTTTAAAAAAAAATGGAGATATGGGGATTTTTTTTGTAGTTTTTAGATTTATTTAATACATTTGAAGAAAAATATGCTAAAATTAAGAAGAGATAACGAAATTATTATTACTAAAGTGGGAAAAAATTGGTAGAAATTTACAAAAAAATTACAAAACGGGGGCTCATTCCGCACAAAATGTTTATGAACAAATTTTCAATTTTTCAACTTTGATGTGTTGATTTGCACTTTATTTTTGAAATGACCTTCAGGAGATCAGAGATACATTAATTTTTGCAAAAACTATAGCACTTTATTTTAGTTATTATATGAAATTGCTAAAAACAAAACAAAACCAGTGATTATATTCACATAAGGGACTCTAAATTTTGTAATAAAACAGTGATGGATAAATATGAAGGTTGAAACACTTCTACTATTATACAGAACATACACAAAAAATTTCTGTTAGTTATTTTCAAAAGTTTTTGAGCAATCACTGTTCTTGTTTGAGCATTTTCCAAAAAACACATTTCAAGTAAAACCCATTTTAATGTATGACATATTGCTTAACGTAGTGGCATCTACTTTTATTAAAACACTTGTAGGTTTTGCTCTAATGAATGGAAAATAATAATCTTGGTATTTTGGTAAAGCTAATAAGATGGCCTATAACATAAAATCACAAAAAACATTTGTCCATTTTTTGCAAAATCACAATTTTAGGGTACTTGAATATCTTTAAATCATATTGTTCGGTACTTTTGAATTTCTATGTATTATCTTCTTGATCATATATATATTTTTCAAAAATTACTTTTCACTCAAAAACATATAAAAGCTTTTAATAAAATAACAACGCTCAAAATTTTGAATACACTTCTCATTTTTATTTAATGTATTAACATAATAATCTAAATTAATATAAAATAAAATTTCACTTGTAGCTATTTAAAAGAATTTTATAATTAGCTTTGCAAAGCAAAAATTCCTCCTTTTATATTTAAAATTATAAATTGTTAGGTTGAATAAAAGAATTCACACAAAAACAATCTAACAAGATATTTGGAAGAAAATTAGGAAAAACTGAAGGAATTTCTTACATAAAAATTGTTGACCATATAAAATATCTAGACATTTAAAATTTTTTAATTATCTTCTTTTACGGTCCCATAAAATATTTCAAAGTTATTTAAAGTAAGAAAAATAATTTCCCTAGATTTAAAGAAAAATACAAATCAATTGCATGCATGATTATTGTAAATATATTACATAGATCCTTATAGTGAATATGTGCTTCCACGCCAAAGATCTGAGGTTCAAACCCTAGGCTGGGCAAAGTCGAATTAGCCTTTCATCCTTCAATGGGTCGATAAATGAGTACCAATCTTGCTTGAGAACTAAACACTGGGGGTTTCACTTCAGTCTGACTACCTCATTCGAACATCTGGTCATGCACCTCAGCACCCAAGGTCACGTAAACTGAAACGGGCTTAGTAGGCCTTGACCCTCTATGGGCTGTTGCGCCACTGAATTTTTTTTATTGTTAATATATTCCATAGTTCCTTATTGTAAATATATTACATAGATTCTTATTGTAAATATATTGCATAGGTCTTTATTGTAAATATTTTATCTGATTTTTTATCCTGAAAAGAAATTTTATGACTACATTTGCGATTACTAGTTGCAAATGTATTAAAATGTGTATGAAAAAGAAATTTGAGTGTGTTTTAGAGACATTAAATTTATATCCTATATTTTACATGCATCGGAATTTTGCAATAAACTTTCAAATAAGAGTATCAAATATTAATTTAAATGCTTTTCTTCCCTTCATTTATAAAGTGTAATTGAATCTTTCAAATAAGTTTTAATTATGTGAAAAATATTTTTTTCAAATTAGATTTGGCACTACATTTAGTCATTTGGCTTGCTTATTATTAAAAAAAATATATTGATTTAAATTAAATGTTACATAAATCAAATAATTTGTGATATTTTTTCTTATAAACATATTTATTTGTTTTAATAACTTTGAAAATTTAACTCGTCTTCTTGTGTTATAAAAAAACATATATTTTAAATAACACACTCTCATACACACAATTTAGCACAACATGTATTTAGCAAAATACAGACTTATCAGAAATGAACGACCCCATTACAAAATTTAATAATTCTCAGATGAATAAACATAAAATAATAATTAAGATGTCATTGCAAATACAAAATATAAAATTTTTTTTGTACGTAAAATTTCTTGACGTGAAGTAAAATTTGTCTGCACAAATGTTCAATGTAACTTCCTTCAGTTACCCGTATAATATCATTGCAAACCTGGACTTTTGTCTTTACACAAGCATCCAGTTTTCTGTGTAACTGTTAATACCATCTTCTTATACTCTTAGATGTCGGTGCATTTGTACGGTATTTTATCCAAAATGCAAACTGAACCGTGATTACTCTGACAGACATTTTGCAAACGAGGGCACACAAAATGCCTTCCCCTGCTGTGACACCATTTCGACTTATGTTCACTATTGCAACATTGATGCTTCCTATTTGACAAAAACAATATTACAAACTCAAAATTTCATATTTTATCTTTACAATGACATATTAATGATAACCCTGTATTTTGACCAATCCCTTGTAAAATCTAGAAATGTTTATACAAGTATACAAAAACTCTTTTGTATACTAAACATTTTAAGGCTTTTAATCAAAATTTTAATCACTAAAGGCTTTTTGAATTAAAGAAATTTCATTTTGGTGAAACTAAATCATTCAAAACAATTAATAATGAAAAAATATCAATTCTATTATAAAAGAATGGTATAAAGTGATTAAAAAATAGTTTGATTAGAATATCTGAAAATAATAATGAATGAGCAATAAACGTAGTTTTTTTCCTATCCAAGATTTCGTTCGTAAATTTGGTTACATTTGTATAGCTACCTTTAGTATCACTGCTTCTTGGAAAGTGTGTATCTATTTATTTTTCGAGCCCTCTTTCTGCACAATGCATTCGAGTATTTTTACAGAAAGGTTCTAACCTTTTCCTGAATTTATCACACCAACATAAATATTAAAACACTTGAAGCACAATCACTTTGCGAGCCATCTGCTTTTCACGATCTTTCTGATTTCACCTGCTCCTACATAAATATTTATGGATCCATTTGTTATTCTACCGAATACGTTACAGATTCTTTTTACTTTTTGTTTCTTTCATTTGAAGAAGATCACAATAAAAGATAAAAAAAAAACCAACAAAAAGTCTACTTGACTGTGTATTTATTGAAATAGTGAGTCTACTTTAGAATTGAAATTAAAAGCACAGAGACGTTGAAAACATAAACATAATTTTCTTAAGAATTCTTATTTCAGCCAACTCCAGAAATATTAATACTAATATAATCCATTTAAATATTTAAATATGATTCAATACAACATTTTTGCTTCTTTTTTCTTTAAAAGTTTTCTATACAGGGTGCTGCCTAGTTCCCCCAGAAATTCAGATGGGTGATAGTAGGCAACATGAGGAAACATGGGTTTGCAAACCCCGTTTGTCGCAGTAAATCGCAAAAAACAATTATGAAGGTTATGCTGTATAGTGGTATTAAAAGGGGCATTGAGAGGTAAGAAATACATTTATTAGATGTAAGGTTTGTTTACAATACGAACTATGTATCACAGCTTGACTTCAGAAATGCGGCCGGATTTTTTTGAATGCGTCCGACAACCTTCGTCCGTCGGTGTCAGTAGTGTTATGACCTATGCGGCCGAGACATCGAACAATTCCTGTGACAATCACTTGGCGTTGCATTTCTGACATTGAGATGTGATATATATTGTTAATATGATTCGCATTTAATAAATATATTTCTTAAGCCTATATATATATATATATATATATATATATATATATATATAGTAATATAAAATAAAAGTGAAGAAGTACTAGAACCTAAGCAGGAAGAAATTGGAATTCACTAGACACAACAAATGTAGATATAAAAAAAAGTCTTTGGACTAAACTGGAGACCTATTATGATTTCTAAAGCTGTCGCTGAATTAGGCCAGCGAATTAGGGTTAGCAATGCTTTATGGATCCACCTTCCCCGTACAGCAGAAACTTTCGACATAATAGGAAAAAAAAACCAAGTTGAAAAGTTAAGCCTAATACAACAAGTGGAAGAAAAACTGCTAATATATTAAAATGAAGCTAAGGAAAGAGAACAATAATGAATGTCTCAAAGAGAGGAATAATAATAATAAAATTTTAAATTAAAAAAAAACTTACGTGTAAAATAATTACTGGAGATCAAAAATTCAACCTTCCACTATAAGCTCCCAACGTGAAATGACGTAATATATATATATATATATATGAAAGAAATTTGTATAATATATCAAAAACCAGAAATAATAGATAATGACCATAACAAGAAATAACGTAATAAAAATATAAAAGCAAAACATGAAGATCGAATTTATAGAAAAATACAAAAGAGGAACTATAAAAAAGAACCTAGCGAGTCAGAAAGCAATTTCGGACATTGGACCGAATAAGTGGTGTTAAACTAGTTTGAAGGCGCCAACCTTCCCCCTTTGCAACTCGGTAGGAAAAACCAAATAAAACAAACAAAAATTCAAAGTATATAAAAAAATAAACAAAAATTCGAAGTATATAAAAATTTGCAGAAAGTATGAGAAAACAACTGACTACTATTCTGAAGCAAATTCTCCCCAAATTCTTAAAGCAGAAAAATCCCAAAACAATTGCGTAAAAAAAGTATTTTTCAATATATATATATATATATATATATATATATATATATATATATATATATATATATATATATATATATATATATATATATTGCCATTTTTTACACTATACACCACAAACTTCATAACTCCTTTTGCGAATTACTCCGACCAAACGTGGTTTGCGACACCATATTGTTCTATGATGGTTTCTCGTTCCCATGCTGCCAACTAACACCCCTCTGAAAGTGTCGGTCGAATTTGGTAACATCCTGCCCATTCTGCATAAGAACATGCGTAGTACTAAATGTTTCAATACTTAGTTCTTAATATTATTGAAATATTTCCCTTTTTGGGAGTAAGTTATATTTAATACATTTTTCATTTGTTACGTTTGTATTTTCTATATTGCTATGCAGTTGAAAATCTCACCATATAACAATGACTGGCCAAAGCATATGTGCGACAAAAAAGAGTATTAAATTTGAAGAAATATTTCTAGCTAACATGAAAGGAAAGAAGGAAATGAAAAGGATTTTGCAAAGGATCTTATCAAGATTCATAAACAAAACCATTTCTTTATATGTTATGTACCTGTTAGTTAACAAAAGTTATATATATATATATATATATTTATATATTAGATGATAATTTATTACTTTTTTGAAAATCATATCAAAGAAAAAAATTACCCGTTGAAATTATAAAATTTAATATTTTAGAAAAGCTATCAAATTAAAATTAGAATAAAATTCAATTCTAATTTCATTAAGGGGAAGTATTTAAATATTCAAATGAAATAAGTAGATACAATTAGCAATAAAATTATAAATTCAATCTTAAAACAAAGAAAAAAAATAATAATACTTTTAGTTATTTTATATAAAATAATTAAATTTAAGGTAAAATAGTAAATTAGGTTTTAAGAATAAAGTTTTTAATATTCCTACTGTATTTAAATGATCATTTACGTGTTAAGATATTAGTATCTGTAATTTTATTTAGCAATGTTAAATTTAATATTATTTTTAGAAAAAGCTAACATGATATATATATTTTACTTTTAAATTAAACACATTTAATAGCACATTTTTATTTTAAATACTGATATGATTTTTCATGTTTAATAAGACTATATTTTTATTATTAACGCCTAAGTCCACATATTTAATATTCGAAAAGAATATGTTGTTTCAATAAACAAATTGATAGTTAAGTAGCTCAGATATAGACGATAACGAGAAAGTAATTTTGATTGTATGATTTTACTTTTTTATAATAATAGCTAAAATTTGGCTCTTTAATTATTAATAGGATTTTAATGCAAATTAATATTAACTCTAAATTATTTTTTATTAAATTAAATAAATGTGTGGCATCAATTATGCTTTAAAAAATTGAATGAAATCCGCGTCATTTTAATAATTTTTTTATTTGCAGAAGAAATAACTTACAACTGATAGAGGGTAGTTTAATATTGAAAGCGTAAAATTTATAATCGAAAACTTAACAATTTACATGAAACGCGGAAGATGATTAATAATTTATAGGTCAAAGTAACAGTAATAGTGAAAAAATGGAATAGAATTGAATTCGATGATGGCCATAAAGATATACCAGAAGACGAAAATTACAATGTTTATTCATATTATAAAATAATACAAACTCTTAAAGTAGCCCCCCGTTTCTCTTAAACAAATAGTATTTAGATACATACAGAAATCTAATTTGTTTATGCTCTTCTTTTCTTTGTTTTTAAAGGTGTCATTTTTATATCCGCTGTATAACGCGCAAACATAAATTTTGATAGTATTTTTTGTGTTATATTCGCGCTTTATATGCCAAATTATACGATAATTTAAAATAAAGAACATCCATTCAGCTTTTATATTTCCATACGGTTAAACCTTCAGTACAAATTGTTCAGTTCCTTAGAATAAACTTAAAAGTTTTTTTTTAAAATTGTCTGAAAGCAAATTCGGGTGTTGGATTAAAATTTTGATTGAAATAATTTTTTTTTCTTAGATCCTTTCAAAACAAATTGCCCCCATATAAGTCATGATGATAACATTAGCGATGAATTCTAACTGCATTACTTTAAAAGTGTAAAGGTATTCAAAATATGGCTTAATCCTTCACTTTTCTGTAAAATAAAATAGGATTTAAATTTAAAACCATAACGTTTTTTTTAAAAAATAGAGTACTAATTAATCATATTAGAAAGATATTCATGGAAATAAATAGCCACATTTTGTATTTCTTTAAACTAATAGGGATTTTACGAACTTTATGACTTATTTTTAGTACTTATTTCAAAATATTCCTACCATCTTAATTCCATTGAGAATCCAAATTTTATTATTAAACGATTATTCAAAACGTTTTTAAGTGAAAAATTTCTATTTGATGATCAGTAACGTATATATAAGAAAATAGTAAGGGAGTTGATAAAATATTAATAAACTTAAAATAAAAAATATTCAGACAATAAATAACAAACAGAATTTTTCAGAATTACCTCGATTTTTTTTAATTCTGTATGTTCTTGAATTTGCCGAATATATGATGCATACATTTTTTATTAAATCATTATTATGTGTTTTATAAAAATTAAATGCTAAAGATATTTGCTTTAAAAATTATACGAGTATAATTATTAAATGAAATCATTTCTCTTTTCAAATAAAGGAGTATAAAGATTATATTTCATATTAACAATAATTTTAAGGTTATACAAAATGCTGATGGCATACAAAAAGGGTCAGCTTTTAAATATTAATAATTTTGAAAGATTTAATGTTATATTTTACAAACTATACTTTTTACATACGTTTTATGAAGAAATTCTGACTTTTTATTATTTTTTTCCATTCCCTTCTAGGTTATATGAGTTTAACTTTTTTTTTGTAATTGAATATATGCCAAATTTTTAAAAGAGAAATCTTATGCTAAATTTTAATTTTTCTTTCAATCATTACTACCTGGTACCAAAACATAATATTTAATTTTCTCGATAACATATTTGTTTAGTAAATTTTTTACTTTTGAACATATTTTTTGTTTCATTTTTCCATGACATTATTTCAAACATTTTGAGTATATATGAGTTTTGTATTGTCTTAATTAATTTTGCATCATCTTAAAGGAACACATACTATTCCGTTGATAAGATTCGGTCAAAACTCAAATAAATTATTTTAACAAAATTATTCTGTTGTAAATTTCAATAACCTCACAAAATTTGGAAGCTCTAAGTTACGAAAATTCAGAGTTCTGATAATTTTCATGTACTTTTCTATTTACAATCCAATGAAAAATAAAAACTTTAAGTGGATTTATATATATATATCAGAAAGAGAAAATATCAGGAAGAGAAAATAACTTGCTTATAATCTTTTTGAAATTCTAATACAATTTTGCTGTTGTGTAAAATGCGTTGATATTTTTCTAACTTTTCCTATTTGCATATGTAACTATAAAGTTGGTATGCATATTGAATCAAACAATTCTTATATATTTTAAATAGTTTATTTCAGAATTTAAATGTTTTTCAAGAAATTTTTCAATAAGTCCTCATAAAAAAATGTATTGTACTAATATCAATTATGTTCGCAGAAATTCCGTACAAAATTTTGTTATCATAGTTTGACGTTCTTGTAAATAAAATTTATTATTCAATTATTGCAGAAGGAGTAGCATTATAAAATCCCTGTACAAATTTTTAAATTTCTCCTTAAAAGATTTATTAGCTTTTTGTAACATTTTGAGTTAAAAAAATTGTTTTACATAGTACACATACATATTTTACAAGTAAAAAAAGCCTGTGAAAATCATTATATTTATCAATCAAAGATTTTATTATAAACCGTGCGATGTCCCTTCAAATAATTTATTTAATTGAAAGTGCTCACCAGTTACAATTATCTTTATTGTGAGTGTGGAACATTTTTATTTTTATAATTTAATTTTTATACCATTCAAAATAGAAAATACTTTGACTTTTCTAAAATTAAAAGTTCAAAGTAGTTTGCAACATAAAAATATTCTTTTCTTATGATTTCATTGAAATAATCTAAAACCCTGTAGAAAATGCCTTGGCGAAAAACAAAATTCTGCAATAACATTAAACATTTAGAGTAGACATTTCCAAATAAATTATTCAAATATTCCTCATTTTTGTTTTTGTTATTAGAGAACTGTCCTGATATTCTCCAATCTGCCGTGAATGAGTATATATCCGTTATTACGTTGATAAATGATATCAGAAAAAAGCCTGATATCATTTATCAGAATTTTAGATTAAATCATGATGGAAAATAAATAGACACCAATCGATGCTTTCAATAAAATACATGATTATAACTATCTCATAAATTTTGAGTAGAAATAGGACTTTCTTCGGAGTAAAGATCATTTTTACGTTGTAACCTCAATAAATAAATGATACTAACTTTTCAAAATTAACAAAATTGTGTGTTATTCTATATTTTTTATTATATAAAGTAAAGATTAGTATTAATATATCTCTAAATTTATACACTACTGGCCATTAAAACTGCTATACCAAAAAGAAATGCAAATAACAAAATGATACGTATTAGACAAATATATTATAATGGCAATAACAAGTGATTAAATTTTCAAGAAATTTGGGTGCATAGAGAGCAACCACCTCTATCATTAATAACAGCACTTATACGCCTGAGCATTGAGTCAAACAGAGATTGTATGGCAAGTACAGGTAAAGATCTCTATGCAGCTTCAACACAGTACCACAGTTAATCAACTGTAGTGACTGGTGTATAATGATGGACCAGTCACTAGGCAAACATGGACCAGACGTTTTCTATTGGAAAGAGTTCTGGTTAACGTGCAAGCCAGGGCAACAGCCAAACTTTTTCCGTATCAAGGAAGGTCCGTACAATACCGGCAACATGCGGTCGTGCATGATCCTGCTGAAACCAAGGGTTTCGTATGGCTTGAGTAAAGCGTAGAGCCACGAGTCATAACACACCAGAAATGTAACGCGCTCTGTTCAAAGTGCCAGCAGTGCGAACAAGAAGTGACAGAGGCGCGTATCCAATGGCCCCCTATACCATCACGCCAGGTGATGTGCCAGTATTACTATGACGAATGAATGCTGCCAATATTCGTTCACCACGATGCAGCCAAACACGGATATGACCATCTTGATGATGTAAACAGAACCTGCATTTATCTGAAAAAAATTAAGTCTCGCCATTCGTGCGTACAGGTTCGTCGTTGATCACCCCATTGAAGACGCTCCTGTATGTGAAGCAGCGTCAAGTGTAGCTGCAGCCATGGTCTCGAAGCAGAGAGCCCATGCTGCTGTAAATGTCATCGAAGTGTTCGCGCAGATACTTGTTGTCTTGCAAATGATCCCAATTCTGGACTCAGGGCTCGTAACATGGCTGCACATCACAAGACAGACATGAGGGTAACATGCCTGTCTTCTCGGCTGCTAGTGATAGGGGTCTTTGAGATCCAGCACAACGTTCCGTATTACCGTCCAAAGTCCATCAATTCCATATTGTGCTAACAGCCATTGGATCTCAACCGACGGTAGCAGCAATACTTCGATACGATGAACCGCAATTCCGGTACGCTTTCCGGCGCAATTCCGGTACTATTCATCCTTTATCAAAGTCAAAACGTTCTGGTACAAATTTATGCTTCTTACCCGAGGCATCACAACAATATTTTACCTGGCAACAACGTTCAAATGCAATTTGTGTATGAGAAAATGGCTGAACAATTTCCTCATTTAAACACATTGTATTTGTCACGACCGGCGCCTTCTTTGTCTGAATACATGAAAAGCTAATCATTTACATATTAGAGCACCTTCTTCCTGTCGTTTAAATTTCACATCTGTAGCATCTCACTTTCTTGGTGTAGCAATTTTAATCGCCAGTAGTGTACATTTTATAGCAGATTAAATTACTTATATTCAAATTAAAATTTATACTTTTTAAGTGAAAATATTTCTTGCTTTTCCTTGTTCAGATTTTAAAATTGATGTAAGAATAATATGCAATGGTCGAGTGGTAGCGTATCGCGCTTCCGCACCACAGGTCCGGGTTTTATTCCCGGGCTTGGCAAGGTCGACTTAGCCTTTCATCCCTACTGTAGTGGGTCGATAACTGAGTACCAAGCTTGTTTGGGAACTTAAACACTGGAGACCTGGCTTCAGACTGACCACCTGATCGGGAAATATGGTCATGCACCTCAGCGCCTAATGGTCACGTATAATGGGATGGACAAAGTAGACCCTGGCCCTAATGGGCTCTTGCATCACTGAGTTTGAGTTTAAGAACAATATCCAATTAGATAAAATGATTATGTAATGCAATTGGAAAAACTATAATATTATTGCATCATTATGTAATATTTAACTGTTTATAAATGATTCATTTTAATCCAGCAGTTTAGTTTCCCTTTTAAATAAAATTATAGACATACATTCAAAATAACTTATTAGCAATGAAGCGAAATGTACATCATATTATGTTTTTAAGATAAATCAACTAATATCAAAAATATCGTTGGAAATATTTTTTGCATCTTGTAATTTTAATGTTTATAAAGCTCTTCTGAATTTCTAGTTAAAAAAATAATTCATGAGAATTTTCAAGAGAAAGTGGCGAAATGTACACAATAATCTTTCTTTGTATATTACTTTCTCACTATGAGGCTTCTTGAGAGCTGTTTGAGGAATGCCCAGAGGAGCCAAACTAACCCGTAAAAGTTTAAGGTTACAAACCGATTCCTTGGAAGACCAACCACCCCAGTATTCAGCTTTTATTGGCAACAAAACTTATAATTTTGAACCATATTCAAAAGTCTAGGACTACACTTGAACTTGTACCCCTCTTTTCAGTATGTTTAACATAACTCAGCCAATTGACATGACGGGTCTTTAGTGGCTCCTGATCTCTAACCAAAAGAAGCAATATCGTATAGACACATTCTTAACTACAGGGTGATTCATAAAGAAATATACACTTTACCAGCTACTGTAAAACAGTACCAATCAAAGACAAGCATTGCCTCAAAGAACCGTATGTTAGATGTGCTCTGAAAGTTTGTGTCTCACCCCCCGACGGAAGTGACGTAGGCAACAGCCTTTGTGTCATTGACTAGTCAGTCAAAATCGCTGCATTTGCAGTGGAAATGCTTTTTTTTTGTTCCTGAATTTTCCCAATGTCACGGGAGCCACTTTTTTGGATATATTAACTCTGGTTGATGCCACAATTCAGGACGACATTGACTACTCCATTCTCTAATTGGATGGTGCATCATCACACTTGTTGGACAACGTGCGAGATTACTTCAGTGGGTTATTAGAGTTGTAGACTACAACATGCCCCTAGGCCATCCAGAAGTCCTGACTTCACACTTTGTGATTTCTTCCTGTGGGGGTACATGAAGGACAAGGTATTCGTCCCCCCTTCCTGTTTATCCATTGGAGCTAAAGCAGCTTATCACAATCACTGTCAATGACTTGATTAAGATACTTTAACACACGTTTGGACAGAAATGGATTATCGGCCCATTGTGTGTGTTTCGACTAAAGGTTCACATATACAACGTCTGTGACTGTCTCTAACAAAACTTTAAATAATCCCATACAATCTCTTTTTACAAGTAATATGTAATGACTTAAATTGGTTATTATTTATAGTGCATTGAAAATGTATACTTTTAAGAATTACCCTGTGTAAATACTCGGCTACATCAACCAAAATTTATTACAATATACCAACTAAATTAAAATAGTTTTTGGTATCACATTTTATAATATAGTTCCCAAAGATTCTCATTTGATTCTTCGTAGGTTGCTTTCTTTACTTGGTTGCCTTGGATGGTTTCATTGCTTAGTTTCTGCTTCTTAAAATAAATTTTTAGTAGTTTTGGAAAGAAGAATTGGCGTACATCCTGTAATTTAGCTTTTGTTTCCATGTGCGTGGTTATTCTCATACATAGAATGAGTCACTACACTTTCTCAAATACGTTTACTACTCAATGCTGTAATATATGCCAGAAAATTTCTAGGATTTTTCTGCTTTTTCAACTCTTTTTATTAGCTCACACTCTCTATGTATTTATCTTGGTGGGATTTTCAATCATTAATAAAATTCGTAATCGTTGAGCTGAAATTTTATATACAGGATTATTTTGGATGACAATACAGTAATTTAATTATAATTAATAAAAATTAATTGACTAAAACTAATTATTCAAAGAATTACAAATACAACCATGTTTACATCATTTTTAGATATTTAGCGACCAATTTGGTGACTTGTGTCAAAACTTGAAAAGGTTTTTTTTCTCACATTTTTAAGCGCTCATTTGAGCTGAAATTTTCTATACATTATGGTTTTGGGTAAAAATACGATAATTTAACTATAATTAATTAAAATTAATTGACTGAAACTAGTTATTTAAAGAATTATAGATACAGCCACTTAGTTTCATTTTTAGCGACTTGGGTCAAAACTTTAAGAGATTTTTTTTCTCACGTTTTAAAGCATTCAATTGGACTGAAATTTTATAGACACGATTGCTTTGGATGACAATTCGATACTTTAATGATAATGAATAAAAAGGAGTTACCACTTAATGTTGTGATTCTGCCCTATGTATACACATATTTATATTAATTGTAACTATTTGATAAAAAGTTGCTAAAATAAAATTTTTCTTTGTTGATCTAAGTAGGAATGGACTTAATTTTTTTATATTACTTGTTTCAGTATAACTACAAACAAGTTTGAAATATATTTAAGCATGTATCAATTTTTATTTATTCTAAGGGATAAGATATGTAGGTAAATTTATATTTGTAAAAGAGAAAAATGCATAAATAAATGTAAAAGCGTTTTAATATATAGGATATGAAAAATAGTAATTAGATTAAATTTATAGAGAATGAAATTCTCTGTGTTTTTTGACATAAAAACATTAAACAAATTTAATAAAGAATTTGAGAATCATATTTGTGATGCGTTTTACTTGTAGTTTTCCGAATAATAAATAAAAGAATTCCATAAGCTATGTCAATTAAACCACCAATGCAACATAAAACATTAATTATAGGGGATAGGAGTTTTTAAAAAATAAAAAGAATTTGAAAATAAATAAATAAATAAAGATAACACTGTTTATGTATTTTTGTATAGTTTAAAAAAACAATAAATACAAACATTATACATTATAGCATTTCGTTTTTATAATGTTTTGTTCGAAATTTAAAGCAGCTTAAGTTAAAACATTTTAAAAGGAGAAATATAGAGAATTTCTACCAAAATTTCATGAATAATTTTTTAGTCTTCTGAGTATTGAACATCATCATTAACAAATTAATTAAAAAAATTCTTAAGCAGCGTTATATTTTGTACTGTAATCGTAATGTTCTAATCATTTTTATACTTTAATACATTTGATTTTAGAAGGTTTTTAATTTATCTAAGAGTTACATTAAGTTCCAAATGAATTTAAGCAAAAATAGTAAAAAGTGGAAGACATATGCTAATCATTTCAAAATTGTTCCAAGGCTTTTAAATGTTTTTAATGCATTGATTTTCTCGTATATTTTAATTATATTTTATTATAACATTGTTTATTATTGATCTGATCTTTAATTAACATTTTAATAAAGAAGCACTAAAAAGATGCTTGATTGAATGAGATCAAGATTTTAAAATAATTGCTATGGAAAAAACATCCTATTTTTATTGTTTTTATTTTAATAAAAGTTTTCTTTATTAATGAAATGAATATTTATTGTTAGAGAAAATTTTCTTAATACTATTTTTCACTGAAGATGCGATTGTCGCTTATTAGTTTTTAAATGTAGTATGGAAAAATTTTCTCAGCACTGACTATTATAATCGCTTAAGGTATCCGACTACGTTCGGAACCGTGATTTTGCAAAAGCGTATAAATGGATAATTTTCATGATATTTAGTGTCACTTAGATTAGAATACATGTATAAAATTGTTTTAAGGACATCTTGAGAAAAAAAATATTTAATTGCAATATTTAGGCAAAAAATTAACTTAGAATAATCTTTTTTCAAAATGTTCTCCTTTTGTCAAAAATGCTTCTATTATAATAATATTTTGCCAGTATATAGCTCAGACCTCTCTACAGAGGCTCAACTAGAATTTTGAAAAATTCACATTATTTGCAGAGTTACCACCAATTGAAATAATTATTGGCGTTTTTTCTTAAAATTGCTCCCCTCTGTTGTCGTAAAATATGGATAAACCTTTTTCTAAGTTATATATTTCAAAAATTCTAGTTAAGCCTCTGTAGAGAGGTCTGAACTATATACTGGCAAAATATTAGTTATAGTAGAAGAATTTTTCACAAAAGGAGAACATTTTGAAAAGAGATTATTCTAAGTTAATTTTTTGCCAAAATATTGTATTTAAATAAATGGTTTTTTTTCAAAATGTCATTAAAACAACTATTACATGTATTCTAATCTATGTGACTCTAAATATCATGAAAATTATCCATTATCACTTTTAATACTCGGCATGTCGAGATCTGAAGCACTACTCTTATCCAAAGTATTGAGAAAAGCGTTAAAAATAAAAGATTATTGCAATTGGTTTGTTTATATGGACATTTTGAGATTTTTTAAGAACTTAACTTTTATTCCGAATAGTATTCTAAATTAATGATTAAAAATATATAATAAACAAAATATGCATTATAGTACATATAATGCATCATATAGAAAAATGTATGCGTTAGATATATCTGAAACAACTTTAATAACTTTGAGAGTAGCACTTTGAATAGCCTCATAACAAAAGAAACCAGTAAGCAAAATATTTATTGTATTCCATACTAATGTGCATTTAACTTATGTGGCTTATCAATAGTTATAATTTTAAAAACAAACTTAATCGATAACACATACAATTCAGTAAATGTAACTAAATTATAGAGGCTTTCGTTTTGTAAACTAAAATTCATCATTTAACTTGAAACTGTATTGAAACTTCCACAAGATATTTTATCTAACATAAAGATGCTTATTATTATTTATGTATAAAATACATTTTATATAATAACAGTTTTAGACAATTTTAAATTTTTTCATGTAAGGCAAAGATAATTTCAGTCATATGAAGACTACCTTCAGTATTTTGACTTAGACTATGTATTATTCATTAATTTAAATTTAATTGGCTTGCCAATCTAGTGATTATTTCTTGTTGAGAAATTTAGAAACTAATTTAACTAGAATTAGGAAAATCAGAGATAGAGAGGTGAAAGAGAAGTGCAATGGATAATCAAATTACCACTGTTTGTTGCAGAGAATGCAAAACAAATAGTGAAAAATCTACGCAATGCTTGATTCTTAACTTATATTTTGAAAAATGTATTACTTTTTTCATTGGTAACCCTTAAACTTCGATCAGTATACTCCATCAGGGCAAAAGATTCCAACCAATCAACTTTAATTGGCGGTCCTTTGGACATAAAATAGGCAGAATTATTTGTACAAGATCTTAGAAAGTGAATACTTTTAAAAAACGCTTTTAAGCGCTTTTATTGTTCTTGAAATTCAACTCATTCATCTTGAGATTTTCAAAGGGAATCAAAACTAAAACAGATGTCTGTTAAAAATATCCTCAAAAAGCTCTGTATGTCCAAACGCTTAGTATTTATCTTTTTTTTAAAATAAAAACTGGCCATCAATGAGTTGCCAATCTTGAAAAGTGAAGAAAAATATTAATAAATATTTATTTCAATAAATTGTATACTCTTATTACCATGAAAATTAAATTTTAGTTTATGTATAAGTAGCTATACAACAAGTTTTATACTTCCATCACTAATTTAATATGATTTATTGATTCACTTATGTCATTGTTTATGTTCTTGAAGTTAAAAATTAAAGAAAAATCAGCGATTTGATCTTGAATGAATTTAATGTGTATACATTTTGTGTAATGACTGAGTTTGGGATAAATTTCCAGCCTCCCAAAAGATTAAAATTTAATTTAGTTAGATAAGTAACCAAGAATATAGAAAGAAAAATAATGAACCGAAAACAGACCAATTTTTAAAACAACGTAAATCTTTGTTTCAATGCTATCTGTATTTCTATAGCAGGCCCCTAAATTAATGTGGGATCAATACTTTTCAATTGAAGAGAAAGTATATTCTTTTTTGAATCCAAATTGTTAGAGAAAATGGATGTAATATCCGTGTGTTATTTATAAGATATTTATATAAATGTATGGTACATTGCAGTATTTATCAGCATGGGAAAGATTTAGTAATGCCATTTCACGTACATTATACTGTCATATATTTGTATATGTAAAACTTAATGACGTATTTTAAAAGAATACAACATCAAACATTATTAATAATTTGCATAGAACTGGTGGTTATCTCATGCTTCTTTATTAGTATTGTATTTAATATGTTTTTCCGTTCATAGTCTCCATTATATATTTTTCTAGACTTGCAAAGAATTTTTGAAATCAAATTGTTATTAAAGAATTTGAGTATTATATTATATTTGCAGGTTTATTACAATTAGTAAAACATTATAATGAAATAGCTGCTACATTATAAGTATATTATTGCAAGCACATTTCTCCTAAGCTTGACAGCTGATTTATATATGATGTAATTTATTTTTCCTTTACAAAACATTAATAGTATGTATTTAAACATTACAACATTAATATAGAGTATAATAATTAACTACGTGTGCCTGCTTTAATTTATACAAAACTCTTTAAAGACCTATACATTCAAACTTGGGAATGAAATCGGATTTCCAGTACCCTTCATCTGCGAATTATTTACTCAATTCAAACTACACAGCCCTATTGATATGAATAGCATACTTCGAAATATGCACTGATCAACCTATTAGGAAATTTCAGCATACTAATTAGAATAAGGGGTATGCAGCTCTACTCCATCGCCCTAATGACCTAATTACATCTCAACACTGCTTTTCAGACTACATCTACCTCTTTAATCGTTCCACCCGAAAAGCAGATGATCCTTTGGAGGCAAATCATACCCACTCACTATTCTAAATCTCTCCCCAGACCTTTGCATTCATATATCCCGACAGCCAATCTCTCGTCTGCACCGTTCTCTCCCTATGCACACGAGATTTAGCTCGAGCCAATGCCGTCTTTCACATCTACTTGGCGAGAAGAGGGATGGAGGTGGGATAAGTTGATTCCTAAAATAGATTTGCTCCTTCTCATCTTTTCCCAGCTCGAAAGAGGGCAGAGAAGAGAGGATTTCTAGCGGAGAAAAGCATCTGGAATTTATCTATTACGTGACGCAGAGAGGAGAGGGGACGTTCATTACGTTAAAGGACTTCGCCAAGCTCGGGTCTTAATTGAAAACATTTTCAAGGGATTATGAATTTGGCGATGATGAGCGCATGAAATGGTATAAGAGAGAGAAAAGAGAGGAGAGATGTCAGAGGCTTAATGAGATTACCTTGACATTGTGTTCTTGTTATGTCTTTCTGTGATATCACCTAAGCACGTTTGACCTTGGCGTAAACGATTTCATTACAACGCCAAACGTGCGGATTTTAGTAGATTCCTGTTAAGGGTAAAGCAGTTGCATAAATGCGCCAAAACCGGTTTCTAAAAGCCAAATATCTTTACACACAAAGCTTCCTAAATAGATGTTGGTGTTCTATTGCGTGTAATGTATTATGTTTTTATGCATGTGATGTAAAATTAATTGCGATAGAGCAATAATTATTTACATTACTAAGTATTTGTGCTTTACGAAAGAAATACACTAATTAGTTACAAAATCATTGCCAGAAGATAATTTTAAACCAGTAATATAAAAAAAATTTAAGTCAATTCCTACTTAGATCAACAAAGAAGAATTTTATTTCAGCTACTTTTTATTAAATAGTTACAATTAATATAAATATGTATATACATAGGACAGAATCACAACATTAAGTGGTAATTCATTTTTATTCGTTATCGTTAAAGTATCGTATTGTCATCCAAAACAATCGTGTCTATAAAATTTCAGTTCAACTGAATGCTTCAAAACGTTAGAAAAAAACCTTTTCTGGTTTTGACACAGGTCACCAAAAATGATGCCAACGTGGCTGTATTTGTAATTCTTTAAATAATTAGTTTGAATCAATTAATTTTATATTAATTTTTATTAAATTATTGTATTTTCATCTGAAAAAATCATGCATATATAATTTCAGCTCAATCGAGCGCTTTCAAAATGTATTTTATTAACGATTGAAAATTCCACCAAGATAAATAAATAAATAAATATATAGAGAGTGTGAGTTAACAGTAGGAATTGAAAAAAAGTGAGTTAATACTACAAGTACACATATTTGCAGTAAGAAAGGAAGTTTCTCTTTAAACCTTACATTTCCTTTTACCGTATAAAAAATGATTTTATGTAGACTCTAAGACACTTGTGAAATAATTTAATATTAACAAAAATGAGAGTGATTAATTATTACTTATTACTTAATTCTTATAAATTCTTTTAATCCAATTTTATTAGAATTGTTATTCTTTGAATCATTTGCAAAATGTAAATAAATTTTAACTTTACATGTGTTTAATGTAAGTATTTTAATAATTTTTAAACTGATGATAATTTCAATTTAAGTGTACAAATATTTTTGAACAGTTTGAAGTCCTTTTTTTTTATTTTTATATGTCTGAAGGATTATTAGAAAGCTGTCTTATATTTTGGTTGCATCATCTGATTATTTTAAATATTTAACTCCACATCAAAACATACAATTGCGTATCAATAGTTAACATGATGCATGATTAAAATTTCATATAGAGTATAATTAAAATGAAGCCTAGTGGCTGAGTGATAGCGTATCTCACTTTCACCCCACGGATCCGGGGTTTAAATCCCGCGTTAGGAAAGGTCAACTCAGCCTTCCATCCTTTCAGAGGGTCGATAAATGAGCACCAAGCTTGCTAGGAAACTAAACACTGCGGTCTTTGCTTTAGACTGGCCACTTGACCGGTACATCTGCTCATGCACTTCAGTGCCCATGGTCACGAAAACTAAGATGGGCATAGTAGGTTTTGGCCTTCATGGGCTGTTGCGCGAGTGAGTTTAGTTTTTTTAGTATAATTAAAATTTTCTTCGTAGCAGCACTTTCGTGAACAGCACTTCCGTGACAAATAAAACAATTACTGATTTACTGATCCACGTTTGTGTTTCACTACAAAATAGTCAACCTCCCAATCGTCTTGAAACGTTATATTTTCTTCCAATATTTTTCGCTTTCAAGATATGAAAGGTAGTTAAAAATTAGTTCCACCCATAAAATTGTCGCTACTCTACTGCTATCTGTTATCACTAACCGTAACGGTGCCAAATAGAAAAATAATATCAGTTCATACCCGTACGACACCGACAGCAAAAACCAAATTCGATATACTTGATTTCTTGACACAAAAAATTTCCCTCCAAATTTTTAATACTATGTCCACCTTTTTTATTTTTTTTATTTTTAAAGCTTTTATTTTTATACTCGGCGTGTAACGTGTACCCGTAAATTTCAATCTTATTTTTTCTGTTAAAAGTGCGCGTTATATGTCGGATATTTTACAGTAAGAAGACATAACAAACTCAAATATACATGAGTTAAAAGGCCATTTTCCGTCCAGTTCTAAGATCGATAGATGTGTGATGTTTACATGTGTTATTCATTAATAGAAAATTTTTTATTTTTTTAAAGTCATTGAGCAAAAATTTATACACTTTTTCTAGGTGTATATTTTTTTACAGAAATTGTGGCTGAGATTTGCAACCAGTGCTCTTGAAAGGGTTAAAAGTAATTCCTTGAAATTATTTCTAGGTTCTCTGCAGATATTTGGTATAGAGATAAACATTGAAGACCTTTTCATTTTGATCCGCAATTGACGTGAAATAAAATAGCTTATACAACAAAAGTGTTGCACCTATGGTTTATCCATTTTACCAACTACACGCCCAAAATAATGGGTAACTAAACTAAACTCAGTGGGGCAACAGCACATGAGGGACAAGACCTACTGTGTCCATTTCAGTATACGTGACTATTGAGGCTAAGGTGCATGAGCAGATGTCCCGATCAGGTGGTCAATCTGAAGCGAAACCCCCAGTGACTAGTCTCCAAGTAAGCTTGGTTCTCCTTTATCGACCCACTGAAGGGATGAAAGACTGAGTCGACCTTGTCCATCCCCAAGATAGAATCCTGAAACTGGGGTGGGGGAACCTGGGACCTGTAGCAAAAACTCTTAGAAAAATTAACTCTCTTATGAAACATTTTAAATACTTTTTGTCGGGTTATTGAATACTACATTGCTCAAAGAATTCTTCGAAATCAATGTAGGAATGTTCATCCCCGTCAGAAGGCCTGTGGAGATCTGTCTTGGGGGCACCTGGATGTATTTTATAGGTATAATTCACTTTCAAGTTTATTTGTTTTACCTCTCACCCTTGTCCAGTCCTGATGATTCACAGTCGTCTTGCACTGTGAGCCTTGTAATTTAGTTCTGAAAAGCAATAAAATTTAGAATCACTTTTAACACTTTTATGCGCTGAAAATTTTGACAAAGATAATGCACTAGAGGGTCTATTCATGTTCTTCCAACTAATCCTCTTGGGGAATATTGGGTCTTTAAATATTATTCTATTGAAAACTTTTCTCCTCCGAAGAAGATGTGATTATGCAAATCAAGGCTTGCATATAACGATTAACTTTCTAGTTTGATGGGAGAGAGAAGTTAGAAGCTAACATGATTGTAAGTGGTGATTAACGTAAAGCTAGATGAGAGGCTTTACAAATAATTTGATTAATATTAAGATTGACTATTTGGTCAATTAGTCATTAAATTGGATTCAGGTTGGTTTGAACTAGATTGCTTTTGAAATCATCTTCAAATATAAGAAGGTGAATTGCCTGGATGTGCTACGTGTAAGTGATCCAATTTATAATAATAACTCCCATTATCTCGTCTTACTCGTTATTTCTGCTCTACATATTTATCAATTGATGCATTTCTTAAATTGGGCTGTTGAATTTGTGTCATTATTGAGAATTGTTATGGTGAGTTGGAAACCTCGCTCTATATATATATACAGACAATGTTAAATTGGCTGTTTTAGATGTAACTTTTCTCAAAATCTATTATATGTACATGCTTGAAATTTTTCATGCAATTAAAATACACCTTTCTCATTACACGGAAATGAACTTTTATCTAATTTTGAGTTTTTTAATAAATTATGAAATATTTTATCAAACATTGCGAAATTTGATCCATTTTTCACATGAAAAATTTGTAAAAAATAAATTTTTCAGTTTTCTTACAAAAAGCTCATTTCAGTATATATTAGCCATCATTATTAATATATCATAAGACATTTACATACCCGAGAACAGTAGTTTCTCAGAAAAGGTACATCGAACATCAAAATTTACATTTTGAGATAAATTGATTTTAATGAACACAGTGAAACTTCCAAGGCTAGGAGAATAAAAAATAAAAGGCTCTAATTACAATAAAAGATACATGTTTTGGTTTATATCAGACGTTACATTTTAAGCAAAAACGTAGTACTTTGTTTACATCTTTGCCATTCAAGTTCCCAGTTTCAACGATTATTTAAGAAAAGGCCTTCTAATTACCCTAGAGGTTAACGTAAGGTATTTTCGGAAAGGTTAAAATCTATACAATTTGAAAATATAGAAATCTCAAATTGTCAAAAAAATAAGATTTTAACTTTCCAACAGTCCTTAATAAATAGAGCTTGTATTGAATATGGCTCATCTTTCTTCAGACCCTCTCACACTAATGGATGGCACCGGCCATTCATTACATAGGGAAATAATTACAAATATTTTACATAGACCTCACAAAACTATAATTATTAAATAAAAGCTGACACATTTTAATAATATTAAACACTTTTTTCAAAAAAAGGATGTCCAAAGTTTTAAAAAATAGGTGGTACATATTTTGTACCACCTCACTTCAAGCAACATGATAGATCTGGAAACATGATTATTTCCTCTTTAGACACAATGGTAGCTTTAGCTAGTTGTTTTACTGTTGGAAAATAAATAAGTACACTTCTTCATCTTATACATCTATTCATCCTATACATGAAAACATTTTATTTTTCCTAATCTAATGTTGTAAGCTTAATTTTTTGTTTAGCCCCAATGTACTTAATGTTAGTTTTAATTTTAAATATTCTGTACTATATTTTATTTTACCTAGTTTTTATTTAGTCAACATTAATAACTGTAATAGTTGTATTTATTTTTTCCTCCACACACGAGCTATATATAGCTCATTCAGAACATTGTGTAATTTTGTGTACGTGCTTTTATTTAATAAATACTATTATTATTTTTAAAAAATGTAACTTACAAAAATCTATAACATATTAAATAAAAAATCAATAAATCAATAAACATGACCATTATTGCGAAAAACTAAGTGAAATGCATTTTGTATTTGTAAAGAAGACGACCTTCAAAAGCGAGGTGGTACACTTTTTTAACTCTCATATTTTCATACCAGCAATGCATATGTGAGGTACTAATTATTATAATATGGACTTATTTAGTTACATAATATATGTACTTGCCTGATTTGTATCAAATATTACAAGAATCACTTTCATATAAGGATAAACAATAATAGCAATAATAATAAACATTTAAATAAGAATTGGGACCAATTAACATGAAAAAAAAAGTAATAAGTTAAAAATTTCAACAACAAGAAAATGAACATAAACGATGTAGTCTTTTACAAGGAGTTTATGAAAGTTTTAGCATTCCTGTACAGTTTGCTCAAATCGTCATCAGTTTGAGACTCTTTATCTTATTCTGAGCATATAAGAAGGCGCTCTGCATCCTGATGCTCAAATTACAAATTTGGCGTATACTAGATGGAAGGGTACTTATTTAATTAAGATAATATGCCATGCAATCATAGCCCATTTGCAGTCTGCAGTTTGCCACAGACTCTTACTGGGCTTTTGAGAAAAATTTTTCGAGGTGTTTTGAATGTTACCAGAGCATATTTTACGGTAATTGTCTCTTACGTGGTGGTGGGGGGCGCAGAGTTTCTGGTACTTATTTTTGAAGAAAAAATTCCGTTATCGAACTACTATTTGTATGCATGTTACTTTTGTTGAATGAAAATTAGCTAAGAAAGTATTTTACGAAAATTGACTCCTATAAGAATGCGGAAATCTTTATATTGATAAAAAAAAATCCCTCTTCCGAACTACTAGACCTACAGTAATGAAATTTGGTACGTATGTTTCTGTTGGTGAATTGAACAGATTTGTTGAACGGGTCCTAAAGAAATCGACTTTCAAAGGTACTTACTGAAGCTTATTGATAAAAAAATTCATTTTTTTTATTTATTAGATTTAGACTTGAAAGCTTGAAAACATGTTTATTTTATCGAGGAGAGATCCACTAAAAATGGGTTTTGTGGAAATTCTCTTGGGGAGGGGGTTACCAGAGAGTAAAATATAATTCTACTCTTCAGTTTTAGAAATTAATATTTTGAAGTTCTGTTCTATTTAAATCGAGAGGCGAGAGTTATAAGAATAGTTTTCAATAAAATCGAATATTCTCGATGCTAAAATATCAACTATTTTGTATATGTATATATATATACACTACTATATATTACTAAATATTGCTTAAATCAGAAATACCCAATTAATTTTGTTGTTATATGAATAAAGCTATTCAAAAAGGATTAAAAATTCTGAGATTGATAATAGTTTATTACTATAAACTTAAATATTTCATAGTTATAAGTTATCGCCATAATCTAATATTAGATCAAATTACTTATTATTATTTTATTCATATTTACTCTAGTGTTATTAAAGTTATTCTATAATTTGCAACTCTCTTATTAATTTTTATTTCCATTCTTTTTATACTTTTGTTAAGTGCTACATTTCAGCCCTTCACTTGATTTAAATCTACATTAGAGTCCAGAATCTGGCAATAACTTTTTTATTGCACTCAGATTTCGCGCGAGCTTTGCATTTGTAAGTGCAATTTTTAGGTAAGTTACCTCTATCTTGTAATGGATTTAGATATTCCTATCCATTATTTTATATTAGTTTTTGCTCAGTGTTTTTTTCATAAAAGGGGGAAGGTTGGTTGGCCAAAAAACATGTTCAACCCCACTTTTATATAAATTATTTTATATATTAGCTGTCCTAAGTCAGGAATGTTTATGACACTGCAGCATCCATTTTATAATTTTTAATCTCGGTTACTCTTATGTCCTTCATTGTGTGATTTTCCTACTGTCTATGTGTTTTTCAAATGGGATTGTTTTGATGTTATCTCTTGTTTGTAGAGAATAAGCCTATATATATATATATATATATATATATATATATATATTCATATAACAACATGAAAAACCCTGCGAAGCGGGAGGGTAACGGATAGTTCATTGTAAAATAGATAAAAATTTAAAATTCATTTTCTAGAAAAAGACCTTTCAATTTTTGATGTTACTGAAAAACAAAATGCAATGTTATTAAATTTTCGGTTATTCTAAAACTCATGCTTAAAAGTATCTATAATTTACAAAACTGTTAAATCCAAAACTCATATTGAGAGAATATATATATTTTTTCTCTTCGTTTTTATTGTCCTATTTTTGTGTTTAACAATCAAAGCATTATTTAAATCCCCACAACCGCCGAAAAAAAAACGACCTCTGGGAAATCATACCTAAACCTATTGCCAAAAGTGTAGGAAAAGCAAATCCAAATCCATTTCTTTGAAAGGGAAGCATTGCTAATTAGCGGTGGAAACCAGTAGCGACTTGTATCTCGCTCAGTAATCATGCATATTTAAACCTGTCTGCCTTCATGCTTCACTCTCTCTCCCTGGTCTGATTATATTCTTCACTAATGACGGATAATAAATCTACATAACTTGGGGCCACTACTTTCAATTAGTTGCGGTAGGTGCAGGATCCAGGCTTAAGAGCGATGACAAATGGCGTCAACACTTCATCCGTTACGCTCATCGATTATGAAAAGGACGTTGTTTGGAGCCACGAATCCAGGTTCTTCGGCCTGTCTGATGATTCACATTCAAGAAAGCTGCTGAATAATTCAATGTTAGCTCCATGTTGGATAACAGCGATTCTTCAAACCGGGTATTCTCATTGGTGTGGGAATAAAACTTTCTTTTTAATCATAATGTGTGAAGGGATTTGCCATGGGTAGTATTTGGTATTAAAATAATTGTAATGGTGGAAATATTTCTTTCATTTTATAGAATGAAAGTTAATTGGCTATCAAGTGGTTTTATATTTCAATGCAAGTGAAATCAGCTTCCAAGGAATACATTGCAATTTCCTTGGGATGTATCTCGTAGGAAGTAATATTTAAAACTTAAATATATAAATAAATGTGTGATTGCATTTTTATACCACCTAAAAGGTCTCGTAATTAAATTAATTACTTTGTAAAATAATAGTAGTAATAAGAAAATACATAAAATAATAATTATTATTTTTCCTATTTTTAATAAATATACCGTAAAATGCATCGTATAACATGCACCGGCGTATAACACGCACCTATACTTTTAACCTGGATTTTTTAATTTTAACGTATATTCACCGTATAGGGCATACTCCCTTTTTCAATTCCTACTATTAGCTCGCACTGTCTATATATATTTGTTTATTTATATATTTGTATATTTATTTAGTTATCTTGGTGGAATTTTCAATCGTTAATAAAATACATTTTAAAGCGCTCCATTGAGCTGAAATTTTATATACAGGATCATTTTGGATGACAATGCAATAATTTAATTATAATTAATAAAAATTAATTGATTAAAACTAACTATTTAAAGAATTACAAATACAGCAACGTTGGGGACTTAGCGATCCTTTTGGCGACTTGTGTCAAAACTTGAAAAGGTTTTTTTCTCACGTGTTAAAGCATTCAGTTGGACTGAAATTAAAAGGACAATACGATACTTTAATGATAATTAAAAAAAACTAATTACCATTTAATGTTGTGATTCTGCCTTATGTATATACATATTTTTATTAATTGTAAATATTTAATAAAAAGTAGAGCTAAAATAAAATTTTTCGTTGTTGATCTAAGTAGGAATTGACTTAAAAACTATTTTTTTTATATTACTTGTTATTTAAAAAAAACAACAACCTGAAATTTAAATACGCAATGCTCTTATGTTTTAATGTCATTTATTCGAGGTATTATCCCAAGATTTCGAAGAAATAGTGTACTTATAGAACTACAAACATTTAAATTCATAAAGAATGCAATTTATTTTAAATGAACAGTATTTTGATATAAGTAGATTATATATATATATATATATATATATATATATATAATTTCTTTTATGCTCATCTCTTTTAAAATTTTTAGTTATCATTTTAATACCGGCGTATAACGCGCAACCGTAAATTTCTATATTATTTTTTGTGTTAAAAGTGCGCGTTATACGCCGGATTTTACGTAATTCGATTTCATTATTTAATGCATAATAATATGCGGCTGTAATATTTAATTCAGTTTTATAGGATCTTATGCCCTTTATATTTTATTTATATTTTCATCATGTCCTATACTCGACCGAAACTTGTTTATTGAAACAATAATAATAATCCATGACTCAACACAGAATTTATCTCTTGCATAAAGAAAAAAAAAAAGTATGCAATTGCATTTGACTAAAATCTGGTGATTATTATAAACATCAGTACGAATAATTAGGCATAACAAAAATATATATTCTAAATAGAAAGCACATTACATCGTAAAAGCAGATTAAAAAATGCAGTTATTTTCTGAATAGATTACTCTGAATGGTTGAGCAAAAATTGTTGTTTAACTGTTGAAGAAATTGAAGAACTTAGCATTTTTCATAAAATATCAAATAGATTTCTTTATCTCTACATTTGTAAGAGAATCACACAGATAATAAAATATAAAGTCGAAAGCCATTTTATGAAAATATTTCCTTCATGAATTAAAACAATTACCGTATTAACTCGAATCTAAGCTGCCATCGATTCTAACCCGCACCCCAATTCTCAAAACATTTCTGTATAAAAATAGAAATTATTGTAAAATGGTTTACCAATACAAGATATTTAAGGAACTTAACCAGATTAAAATGAGAACTAATAAATGAATAATTCATGTACTTTACCAATATTAAAAACTTTTAAATATATTCTGTAACTACTCTAATAGTCAGTATATTATGTTACATTTCCCCATCCAACGAATTTTTCTACCTTTGATTCTAAGCCTCACCCAATTTTATATAGCTTTAACATTGGAAAAAAGCTTCACTTAGATTCGAGTATAAATATGGTAGTAAAAAAATTAAAATAATAATAATGAAGATTAAGTAATTATATAAGAAAGATAATCTAATATATTATTTCATGCATGTAAATGAATATATCAATCAATGAATAAGTAAAATAATTAGCGTTAAAATCGAAAAGAAAATTTTTTGACCTTTATTTACTTTTTTCTTTGTAATAAGTTCGTGGTTGGAGAGGAATATAATTTAATTCCAAAAACAAGCAAAATACATTATTTTGGTAATGAAATACATTGAAAATAAAGCTTCATGCACATTTAATTTTATTAACATACGTGTGTGTGTGTTTTTTTAATTAATACTTATGCCTAATTTCAATTAATGAAAATAACAGCGTATTTAATGATAGAATTTTAATCAAAAATATATGAATTAAAATACAATTTTACCTTTTATTCTTGAATTTATAAATTATTTCTTTTTATTTTAAATTTATCATATAAATGTTGATCACATTGTAACATGGATTGCTATTCTTATGTATTTAGTTAAAGAAAGAAACGCATTTCCCTCTGGTTAATTTTTTTTTTTATTATGCATGTATTAATTTGATAACATGCATAATGAAAAGAAAGTACGTTAATGCCTTTTTAAGGAATATTTATGATTAAAACAAATATTAATTTTAATGGCCGAGAAGTTAATTATATTTTAATATGAAACAATGTGTTGAAATAAATTAATAGTTGATAATAAAAGTGAATTCTAAATCGTAAAATACTTTTTTAAATATGAAATGCTTACTTTTTTAAAAGTTGTATTTCAATTGTAAATTTAAGATTTAAAATGAATCATTGAAACATTAAATTATAAGATAAATAATAATGTTAGCCATACTTTAAAAAAATGTTTATCTAAAACACAATCTTTATGCATTATAAAGTACATATATAAAATATGAAATCGAAAGAATTAACTTAATTTTAAAGCTCACACAATACCGGATTATATAAATATCATCTCTCTCTTTTTATTAAAAAAATTTGAAATAATGTGATTTTTTTATATATTATTAGTAAATTACAGTAATTTTTATTTCTAGATGATATCTTAAGATTCATATTTATTTAAATATATTAAGACAATGGCATAAAATATAAGTTTAGAAATTAAATTTCACGTAAAATGTTTTTAAAAATTAAATGTATTTTTATTTTATACTTGATATAGACTTTTAATATATGTGATATGTTTTATATATATATGATAATGTACACTACAGAAAAATATTTCATGGATTTGCTGAAGATTAAAACAGAAATCAGTTTTTTTTCAAGTTCTCGTAAGGAATATAAGCAAAAACAGATTTCATTGCTTTAATTTTTTTGTATCTTTTCGCTACGAGTTTTTATATGCTGTTAAAATAAATCTTAAGTGAATGTATATGCAATGAAAAAAATAATATATTTAATTGAAATTAATAATATTGCTTGCCCGTTACTTTTCTTTTCGGTTTAAATCAAATGTTAAGAAATAGGTTAGCTTAGGAAAAGGAGTAACTATAGGTAATGTAAAATTTTCTTTCAATATTACCTACACAAATATAATTTTATTTTCCTCTGAAATACCCCCAAACCATCAACCCATTCCATTTACATTCATTTCATAACCATCTCTTAAAGTGCCCTTTTGATAAACAGAATTTAATCCAATAAAACTTAATAGAGTCCACGTCTTGTAGAAGGCAAGTGACAAATTTAGCTCCATAATGAGCTAAACACTTTCCACCGTCACTCTACGGAATTGGTGCTCTGCGTCCAGACATTAAGGGGGAGATGGATGGCGTGTCACAAGGGGTGTTGTGTAGATTAGGAGCCACACGTGTTAAATGAAGTGCCAACTTGGACCGAGCACAGAAGATTTGTGACACAAATGAGAAACGGTGCGGTTTCAAAGCTTAATTTTAGGAGCAGATGGACAAACATTACATTAGCGCAGAGGAATTATTGTAAAATTGTGTGACGGCTCGAATCAGTGGGTTATTTCTTTTGATGCTGGAAGATGTTTATTGCGTAGTAATTCAAATTTTCGTGGTGCAAATATGGAATGAGAAAGTGATATGTGGTTAATGCATTGTTATTAAAATTCATTATTTTTGCTTGATGGATAAAAAAATTAAAAATAATTTTCAGTTACATTTGAAAATCCTTTCTTTGTATCATGTGTATAAAGTATATTTTAGTAAAATTATACTTAAGTATTATTTAACTCCTATATATATATATAACACACACTTTTTTGAAAACAAAAGAAATATTTTTTTTTTATTTATTTAAGAAATAACATTTTAAAACCTTGTTTGGGCCAAAAATTAAAAAAAAAAATTCAAAATTATTTAAAATTTTACTTTTAATTTTGCATTTTGATCCACATTGTGGGTAAGAGCAGAATATTGCAATCTTACTTGAACATTGAGATTTACTATCATTCATTTCGAGAAAAAAGCATATTTTGATCAGTAAAAAAAATTTTTTTTTTACCTGTTCCAAAGAAACAGTAATAGTATACTACTTATTTTTAAAAGATTTAACAAAATTCTCTCTGTGTGATATATTTGCAGGAAGAGAGCACATATCCCAGCATTGGACTACTTACACACATAACGACTCTCTTTTCTTTTTTCCTTTCTTCTTAGCTATTTTTCTTAGCACAACACACAGCTCAGTATCTTGTAGGAAATTCTATTTTTATATTGATGAAGCATAACTGCGATAAAGTTACGTAATTCGTAGATTTCCAAAAAATTTGATCTACTACATATTTTTATGTACTTTTATCACTATTAACACAGTGCTTCTCAAACTTTCAATACTGCGACCCACTTTTCAATCATAATTTTTATCACGCCCCCTTATCAATAATAATCCATTGAATGCATAATAATGCTCTTTGAGACTAAATCTACTATAAGATCTTAATTATAAACCGTACACAAATTAATAAGATAAGTATATTGAATTTTATATATATTACTTTTAAGTAATATATATTTTATTTTTCTTTCTCGAATTTTTAAATTGGAACATTTGCAAAATGCGGGGGCTGTTTTGAAGACAAAATAAGATCTCAGCCAATATGGAAAAAGTACTCAGAGTATCAATTTCTAATCGTAAACCTTCCTTTGAAAAACTTTCCTCTGCAAGGCAAGCCCATGGAAGTCGCTAATACTTATTAAACTTCTCTTAATTTAGTATTTATAAATTAGTTATAAAATACCTTGTGCAGCACTGATAAATTAAAAGTATACTGTCTGAAGTACCGCTCTTCGCACGAGCTCATTTTTTAAAAAACTAAAACATTCTTGATATAATAACTGAATTGTCAGGAGAGTAAAGCCAAATGCGCGACAATGTTTACGAAAATGTAAAATGATATTTTAAAATGAATGCTCATATCATAATTAGTTTTAAGTGAACTGTAATTTTAAGCCTCACAGAATGAGCATTTAGAATTAATGTTAAATAATAAAAAATAATACAAAATTCCGATGAATAATAATTGTGCTATTTTTAACATTTAAAGCGAGACTTCAAAATGTTTTATCGGGAAGATACACACTCGATACTAGCGTTAATGGTCACGCGGGGTGATTGAATCACCCCAATCCTTTTTTTTTCATAATAATTTTTATTGTTCACGACACAAATCGTGATTCCAGTGAATAATTTAATTTAGAGAAAGTATACTTACATACTGTCAATGACTTTTCAATTTTTCTTTAGTAACAAATAAACAGTTTTGTCAGAATTAACGATTTCGAGATCTGAGTGCCCCGCGTGACCACTTCCGGGTTACAAGTGTATTCAATATAATAATATGGATGTTACTGCTAAAATTGATAAAACGTTTTTCATTATGCTTTATATGCTTGAGAATATTCATAAAAATAAATCTTGGTCAAGTAATCCTTCAAAGTGCACTCTGTGGTTATCCAAATATCATAAAACTCTTTTACATGAAAAAAAAAACGCAATAGAGAAAATACATTATTTACAACTTCCCTAAATGAGAAACAAACACATAAGAGAGGGATCATAACTACCTGTACTAATAACTTAGAAGGTCAAACAGATGATCAGCAAATTATTCTGCTGCCTACAGATATAATGTACAGATTTCACATATAATAACAGTGATGAATTTTTTATCTTCCTAAATTTATACTATTCGTAGACTGGGTTTTGTTTTTTCTCTGAAAGAGTAGCATTTTAGGTTTAAAAAGAAACGTAATAGAAAATCTCTCATCATGGCATTACAGCAAATCAAATAAAAGTTGATGATATATATAAATTATATCAGAGTGCATTTTTTATTATGTCCGAAAATATTTTGTTTTAATTCATTCTAGAGTAAATTAATTATTTCTTAAATGATTAATTTTCGATATGCTCGAGTCCCCTCGTAGGGTTTTTACGCTCCCCCAGGGGGTGCACCCCACAGTTTGAGAAACGCTGTATTAATATGAATGATAGCAGTCAGTCGTATGACTGCAGATGGTGCTCGCTTATATTCGAGAGTGAAAATTACTACGCCATAAAATTCGTCCCCCATCGAACTATCTCAAGTATACACAGTTTGGCTTGTTTAGTGTGAACGAATTAGTTCGAGTGCCCACGTTAAGGAGTTAATATAAAATATAAACTTATACTTAACTATTACTTAAAACTTATATTTAACAATTATACTTATAACTATTACTTAAAATAGTAAAATCTAAAAATACTAGAGGGTACTCTTTGTCCACCTAACTGCAGACCAACCCCCATTGTACAAATTTATACAACTGTTCATACTGATTGCTCAAATTATAAAAGGGAAATTTACATGGATTACGCAGTTCTATTTTCAGATACGCATTAATGATGCAATGTGGTGTGTTAATCTTTGAGCTTGAAGTAGTTGATTAAATTGAAAATTGTACCTTATTACCAAATAGTAACCAAATTATTGAACTGGTCTTACTACCTTTTTATTATTCTAGTGTGTGAGATAAATAAATAAATTTATTACATCGTCATCGAAAAAATCTTTATATAGAGAGAGAACTAAAAATTCAAATGAAAAGGTTTTTATTAAAATAATTTAAAGCATATTGTACGATTTTGCACATAAATAGCAGCGCAATAATTTTGTACCGTGTTGGGTTTGGCAGATTATCAGATATTAAAAAAAAGTTTTGGCAGTTTATCAAATATCAAGAAAAATGATTTTGTCATAAAAAATAAGAATTCTCATTCTCAACAAATGGAATGAGCTACATAATGTAGCATTATAACTGTATCCATAAAATGCATGCATATTTTTTTCTTGAGAACAAATATTTAGAACCTTATTGTCGAATCTTTTCAGTAGCACATTTTATATACACAATATTCATACATTTTTCACTTCTACTTTTGAATTATATGTCTCTCTCTCTCGTGCTTATTTTCCATAACTAATTTTCTTTCCTCCCCTTTTAACTAAAATGAAAAGTATATCGTTTGTTTTGGCAAGAAATTCTATTTTTAACGCTATTTTATAAGCTTCACTTGTACGTAACGGAATCTTTAAACTTAATTTTCACCCACTTTAAAAGGTGAGATTAATTCGAAATTTTGCTCACTTGTCCAGAACTGATGGCGCTACAATAATTTAATAATTTTGTTCCTTTTTCCTGATCAGGATTATCAGGATTAACGATTTCCCATTTTCAGATTCTATCCCACCTCTGGCGACTCATTTCAGATCCTATTTTCCATGACTTGTCGACTGATTACAGATTTGGCGATTAAAAGATTAAGTTACAACGTAGTTCGATTAACTATAAAAGGGTGTTCTTTAGTTTTTTTAAACTATATTTTTTAAAGCAAGCATGAATATACGATATTTTTTAAACTAAACATTTGCTACATATAATTTTGAAATTTAAAAAAAAAATTTTGTTTCTAAATTTGTTTCAGTTAAAACTCGAAGCTGTTAATGTGCATATTACCTAGCTGATCTGCAAACTAACTGATTTTTTCCGTTAACGTGCCGAATCAGCAATTTACCGCCTTTTGACTAGGTTATTTTCACATTAACGCTTTCCATATTGTTAAAGTTCAGAAATTTGCTTCTCTCTTTTTATTCCTGTTTGAAATTTTGATTTAATCTTGATTCATCCCAGAATAATTTATTCTGAGCATTTAGAAACTGAGTGGAAGAGACTTTAAATGTAAGATATGTTTCTTAAATTCCTATCCTTAATTGTAATTGTATATTAAACCGTTTGGTGCTTTGTATTATAGTTTTTCAATTGATTGATTATATTTATTAATTGGTTGTTTTCTTAATTCTTTAGGTATAAAAAAATAAGCAAAAAACACGATTTCAATTTCCTGAAACCATTAACATTAAAACCATTTGATTCTTTGTATTGTAGTTTTTCGATTGATTGATGATTGGTTCTATCAAATAATGTTGTTTGATTGTATAAACTTGATTCTTTTATATATCAAGAAACAAATAAACAACATTTAAGTTAAGCGTACAGGAATGTTGCTGTTGTTCCAGCAAAGATCCTATTTTTACTTTAACGAGTGCCTAAGTAATGGGCAGATTACTTATGTAGTTTGAGAAATAAAACAATTTTCCACACTTTAACCAATGAACTTACTTAATGTGAAGATTACCTAATTTCCAGATTAACAGTTTTCTGCATTTTAGCGGTAACAAAAAAAAGCTAAAGCAATTTATCAACTATGTTCAACTTTTTACTTATTTTTAGGAAGTGCTTATCTTCGATCATGTTCAAAATCAAAGTTTTTGAGGAACAATAATTTTAATTTATATTTTAAATGAAAGTATATTTAGTAAAATTATGTAGGCACTTCTTTCATTTTGTGTAATGTTAAGCCACCATTTCTTTTGGTAAATTAATAAAATTTGGCTTACTACATTAAAGCAAATACTACTTGTGGATTCTGACTATGCACAAAGCATTTAATTTATAAATGTATCAAAAAATAGCTGAATCATAGGTAAAAATTATTAAATGCATTTCCCATTTTGAAGAATAAGTATATTATATACTAACCACACTCTCGAAGGATTGCAGTCTTTCAAAACATAATTCTAATAATATTAACTTTAATTTTATTAGTAGTAAAAACCAACATTTATAATTAATATACATTCATTACTTTTAATCAGAAACTTAACGCAATTTGAAACAAAAATTTTTATTAACATTTAGCTTTTGTTAACTTAAGTTTTACTTTTATTTCTATACTTCTAAATAATTCTAGTGAAACGAAATTATTGCTATTTAATATAAAGAATAATTTCAATAATATGTTAACTTTAAGCATAGTTTCAAAAAATTATAAATAATAATTTTTTTAAATAGTACATTTTACTTTCAAAGTAAATTTTCCGCTGTAAAAGTATTTAGAGAAATATCAAGAAAGTTTTCCTAATGTGTATTTTAATACTCCGACCCATCCGTTATGGTGGTTAGTGACGCTAACTACTGTGCCGTAGGGCCTGGGTTCCAATCCACGGGCAGAAATGAATGTTTGTAAATATATAGTGCCTTTGCTGCAGGGATACTCTAAATAGCCTTCGAACCGCAAGCATTCTCGGGAGGTTAGTGGAAGGGGAAGAGAAGGGTGGCTCCTAAAACCCCCAGGGTGTTCTCTCTCTAAATTGGGGTAGAACCGAGGTAAATTGTACTGTCAACTGAATGGTGCTCAAGGTTACGGACAATGACAGGCGCGTACATCTACAAGTGCAACACTGTCTCAGATCTGGCAACTTTCCTTCCTTCCCTTCCGGAGGGACAAGACAACACAATTACAACTTGTGGCTTACAGGTAGCTTATCCACCTCCTAAGCACAATGTTCGATCCCGGCTAGAGTCGGTAGATTTTCTGAATGCGAAAATCGCAGGCAGGCATTCCATATGATTATGTGGTACGTAAAAGAGTACTAATTTGGCTCTGGTACTCTCAGAAAATTTAAATCCGGCAATATTTAGCATCCGACGAGAGCTTGAATTGAGTAAGTTCAAGCGTAAAAACTTTTGTAGCTTGAGCCGCCACTAGATGGTGCCACCAATGAAATGGCTCTTACACTTGAAGACTTGCTATGTCTTCAAAGTCTATATTGTTAAGATACAACCCATTTGAAAGAAAAAGTAAAACATTCCGAAGTGTAGGAAAAGTATCACCTGATACACATGCAAAAGTAACGGATGTTCTAATATTTTGTTCTCTTTTATTCAAATAACTGTTAAAAAATTCGAGACGGATAAATTTATTTAGGGAAAAGTTTTTTAGAATATTCATACTCTATATTTTTATTCTCCTTGTTTGTATTTATACTCATTTGTGAGAGTTCAACAAAAATCAGACTACCAACTTTTTCTTTATAGACATTCTTTCAGTATCGAAGTGTGCAGTGCCTTATCAAAGAAAATAGGGTCATTTGGTCACACATTTTTCTTTGATATCTTTATCAGCAACTAAGAAGAAAACACATTTATCATCTGGTACCAAGAGATTATATCTTTTGTGGATCAGAATCACTATATTCTTCTTGCCTTAAGAAAGAATATGCTCGGCAAACATTCTCAATTTATAATTCAGTAAATTCTGAATTTCTCGCCGAAGAATGGAACGAAACTTATGAGATTCGTTCTTCAACATATGTAACCTAGTAAATCTAAGATAATTTTCAATGTATTTAACCGTTTTATTTTTTCAAAATTTTTAGGATAATTTTTCAAAATGAAACATGGTTTTGAAAAGAAAGTGTAATCATGATATTTAAAACTTTGAGATGTTTTTTAACTTAATTGCCCAATATAATTGTGGCACACAGTGATTAGTCTTTAAATTAAAAAAAAGTAACATGCGTATTTGCTTAAGATTAGAGTTGAAGAAAATGAAAACTTTTTTTAAATTTGTATAAGAAAATATTTTATTATTAAATATATAACACTGTTTTACGTTTCTTAAATAGAGTTATTTTAATTTAACACTTAGATATTCATTTGAAGTTGTAAAGTTCGTTATGAGCTATAATTTTACAATTTCCTCTTCGAGTCTCATTTTGTCTGTTTCCTTTTGTATTAAATGTTGTATCAAAGTACCTCAAACATTTCCCAACACACTTTCCTCAGAAATACTCCTCTGAAAAACTACATACATTTTTTAGCTTAGTCTTGCTTTCGATCATAGTTCGCAAGTCTTCTTCAGTAACGAAGGTTAATAGAATTAACTTTTGGTTAGAGTAGTGTTATGAACTCAATCACTTTTCCTTCACAACCAGCATTTGGGTTTTTAAGAAGACTTGGCACCCTAAAAATGACCTCTAAATATTTTTTATTTAGTTATATTATATGTATTTTTATCTTTCTATAGATACATCACTTTTGTATGCCTGAAAATTAGAAGTTGGAAAATACTTCAATTGAAAAATGTATGCAAACAAATTAGGGAATTCGACCACGCCCCCTTTTTAGATAAAAATAGCTAAGAAAAAGGTTTTTGATTTAAAAAAAAAAGCTAGTTCAAAAAATGAAACAATAGCTGAAAAATAGGTGATACAAATAAAGAAGTATGTTGTAAAGGAGTATAATGTAATATTTATTTCTCTTGAAATGTCTGCAAGTAAAATTTTTTAATTAAGGCATTTTTTGTTTTAATAATTTTTAAGTTCAGTACTTATTCATTATACGTTTTCCATAAAAATAAAATATTTCAATATTATGTGAAGCAAAATAGTTTAAAATTTCTGCTATGGTAGAAAAAAATTTTTTTTTTAACATTTTATTTGAGTAAACTTACTCTCTACTAACTTACTTTCTAAAAAGGGATCGCTTACAAAATATATGGGTTGAAATGATAGGAAAATGCTATTATTCGTAAAGGGTTTAAGTACCACTTTAAAATCTAATATTTTAAAGTGGTATTTAATGTCTATTTAAGCTTATAATATCTATTTTCTTAGAATTATAAACTTTAAAGAGGTTTTTCTCAGCTCGTGTATTTTCGCATTCAAAAAACTTCTTCTCCCACAATAATTAACCAATCATTTCCATTTTTCCCCTGTGTTTTATATATAATGCATGTAACAAAATAAGGGATCAATTTTGCTGTAAACTTAATACTTCTTTTAAAAAAAAATAATAAAATGTAGGAGGTTTTGTCTTTTTTGTTGAATTTTAGCATATGTATCAACATTTTATTTTTTCCCCCAAAACTAACTGTTATTTTAAAATCAATCCCTAAGAAGATTTAAAACATTCCTACAGGAATATTACAAAAAAATTTCAGGCCAAAAAATTAATAAATACAAAAGGATTATTATTTTAAAATTTTCCAATTTTTTTAAAAAATTCTAATTTTAAAAAGTGTATAAATGATATCTACAAAATTTCAAGTCGTATCATTTTTTTTCATAGAAACATTATATGATATGCTAAAATATAATTTTTAAATACATAAATTTAAAAAAAAGTTCAAAGGGTTACCAAGTCTTCTTAAGGAATCCGACAACTAGCAGCAATTTTTTTTAAAATGGAGATATGGAAAATATTTGTAGTTTTAGATTTATTTAGAACACTTTAAGAAAAAAGGCTAAAATTAAGAAGAGAAAAATAAATTATTACTACTAAAATGGAAAAAAAAATGGGTAAAAATCGACAAGAATTTAAATAAACAGGGCCCTTTCTGTACCAATAGTAAATGATCAAATTATCAATTTTTCAATTTTGATGTATTACTTTGCTGTGCCTTTTGAAATGATCTTCAGAATAAGAGGTATTTTAATTTTTACAAAAACCAGAGCGCTTTATCTTAGTTATTATATGAAATTGCTTGAAAAAAACTGTGATTATATTCACATAAAGAACTGTACATTTTGTAATAAAGCAGTTATTGATGAATCTGAAGGTTAAAACACTCTACTGTTACACAAAACACACAAAAATTTCAACAAATTATTTTAAAAACTTTTTGAGCAATCGCTGTTACCGTTTGAGCTTTTCGAAAAAAAAAAAGAAAAAAAACACACATTTCGTATAAAACGCATTTTAAAGTTTGACATGTAAAGTTACGGCATTTGTTTTTACTAAAAGACTTGTAATTTTTGTTCTAGTGAATGGAAAGTAAAAAACTTGATATTTTTAGAAAGCTTGTAAAATTATCTATAAAATAAAATCATAAAACAAATTTATCAATTCAAGCTTTAGGGCTACGAAGAAAACCTGTTAATCGGTGTGCAGATATAGACTTGATTAAAATACAAAGAAGCTATACTTTGATTTGTGTTTTAAGAGATTGAAAAGTAATGCAATATTATGGTATTCTACCAAACAATAAAGTGATAATTTAAAAAGTAGTATTGTTCTCAATTGCACAACTGGAAATAGTGTTTGAACAATATCACCCCATACTTGCAAAGTACTAGAGGGAATTAATTTTATTTGAACCCCACACGTGCTTCATTGTTTTGTTTTTCAATTAAGATTGTTAGAAGTTTGATTGGGTTGTCCGACCTAGAACATATTATTTAATATATATGATCCCTTCACAGATTTACACACATTTCCATATTTTCCCTTTAGGTTGTCGCGGACCTTTGATCGCTGGTGTGAGAGGGTTAGAGAAAGAATCAGAAATTCCTCAGTCTAAACAATTTTATTTTCTGTTTCCACTTATACTTTATCAAAAAGCTGAGAATGCACTCTCATAACTAAACCCGAGAAGCAATCAAACTTATTAATTTAACGGTAATACAATTGAGAGTACTTATCTCCTCTCCTGAGCGCTGTTGCTTCAATACTTGCTTAATCTTGCCTTCTAGGAGTAACAATACTAAGTGCGACCACCCCGAAAGCTAACAGTATCATTTCTTCTTATACTCAATTTTCGACCATCATCCCGCCTATTCCATGACAAGCACTTAATAGAAGCTCGCATTTTCATGTCATCTCTAAGGAAAGCGGTTTTCAACTAAAATCACTGTTACCAAGAGCATTTTACTTAAGTTGATTAATAGAAGCCCAAATAGAACCCGTTACAAAGTCAAAAAAGTTACTCCATGGTCGTCGTAAATCATATTGAAAGGATACTCAATGGATACCTAAACATTTCCAGAAAGATGGAATATTGAAGTCATTAGATAAATAGAAGAAATAATGGGAAGCAAATGTCCGATGTGTACATACACAATTAAAAAATGCATGGCGAAATTTAAATCTTGCTGTCTTAGAAATTTTGCTCAAATTCCACACATGCATTCTAAGAAATTGATGCAACCATTTCTGACGTCTACTTTAATTTTATACATACATAAGTTTCGTTTCTTCATAAATAAATTTGTGGCGAAACTAAATATTAAACATTTAAGAACTTGTAGGATATAAACTACAAATAGAATATCTAAGAAGGAAAATAATATTTTTAAAAAACTTACTGAATATATTGAATGACATATGAAAATATAAACATAGTTAGTCAATAAAATAAATGTATCATTTTGTAAAATGTATATTATATATGTGTCTATTTTTCTATAGGGTTTACGCCAAAACAATATACCGTGCTGTCCAAACGACCCAAAAATACGCCGATGGTCAAATTGATTTTTTTCATGGGAAAAAAAGCAGGGTCAAGAATGGAACAAAAAGTTCATGCTTGGGGGGGACACCATTAGAGCGAAAATAAAACATTGCAGTTTTTTTAAAAACCTTTACATTGATTAGCATTTAATAAATGCTAACCGATGACAAATATTACCTCCTGAAGCACGCTGACATTCATATTTATCAATGTCATACTGCATATGATTTGACATAAAACAATTTTTATTAATAACTAACTTTAATGCCCATTTCATAATATAACGCACACGAAACAGTAAAAGAAAAGTTAAAGTTGTACTGGAGTAAAGATATAGAATAGCGTATTCATAAATTTTTAAATTACAGATTTTTTTTGTGAAAGTTTCATAATGTGTAATAGTATTATATTGAAGCTATGAACATAACTTTGATCTGTTATGAGATAATTTGTATGTTTTTCCCTTAAATACACTAGTTGTAGTATGTTATATATGTTTTAATTAAATCTAAACAAGATGAAATGACTTCCAAAAATATTTTGTGAAAGTAAGCTTACATTGAGAAATTTTTATTTCTATACAAAAGTCTGCTATTTAGAAGAGTTTTATATTGTTTTCATTGCATAAAATCAGTTTAGATATTTTATGACAAAAAATAGATTACATATATTTTTAAAATATGTATTCTATCATTGATATATACAGTAATACATAATAAATGGAGTAATAGGGTATGTTCGGAGACAATATTTTTGTAATTAAAATGAATTATTTTAAACTTATATGTAATATGTAATAATCTCTTGTTGTATAAATAATTATTAATATCTTTTAAAATAAAGCATACTATGTAAAATGAAAATGTTTTTCCTCTCTATTTCTTCATTGATTGCGTTTTTACCATATTAATTGTCATGTAATAGAAATTTTTATGACTAAGTTACAAATCGGATTTAAGAATAAATTATTTATTAACACAGATTTCAAAATATCAGTCCATCTTTATGAAAAATGTCATTCAAAATATTACATATAAGTTTTAAAAGAGATAAGATCATATTTTTAAATTTGTCTATCCTTGCAATATTTTTCTTATACATCAGATATTTTTACATTAAAGAATAAATCAATAACATCTTCATGTTTTAAAAGTTCTTATCGATCTCAAAAACAGGTAAAATACAACCTATGGGCATTTTCTTAAAAATGGTCCAAGAAATTAGTACACATAAACATCAAAATATTTTTATTGTAGTAACTGTTTGATTATGATTAAAATGTATCATAAAACGGAATTTTGAGCATGAATCTTTTTATCAAGTAATAAAACTTATTTTAACAAAAAAACAAAAATTGAAAATATATAAAAATATACATTGCGAGTGCGTTTCTTAAGTATCTCTATAAATTAACACTTCTAAAAAAATTTGTAATATATAATTTTTTTCATTTATAAAAAATATTATTAGTTAAACACAGAATCATTAACAAACAAAAAAGTAATTAAATATTTTTGTAATAAGGAATCATTATTGTTCAACATAAGATGTTTTCTATAACTTTTTTTTCAAGCTTACATTTACCTATACAAATATAAGATCAATAAGATCATTTTGTGCATTTCTATTTATTATTAAATTTTTTTGCTGTTTTCTCTATAAAAGTTATTACCTTCGTTAGGCAATTTTTGAGTTTTTGAATATCTCTCCCTTCTTTTTATTCACTTTTTTAAAAAAAGTTTTTGAATATATTTTTCTTCTGATAGAATAACAGAGCCTATGATATAATTTGAAATAAATAACATTTGAAAGATTTGATAGTAAAAATGAATGGTTTCACACTCTGGATATTACATTAAAAATTTACGAGAATTAATTTAGGATTTAGCATAAAAATTTTATCCACCGTGAAATACATTGCATAATTTTTATCATTTACTTTTTTTGAATTTTTGAATGCAAGTCCTTTGATTACGTACAAAACAGATGATTTTATTTTTTGTCGATAAAGAAAACATGTTAATTCTTGTTTTTGTTTCTGTATTTTAACAATGGAAAAATTACTTTAAAATTAATTAATGCAAATTTCACTCTGTGAATTAAAATGTTCTGTAATGAAATTTATTGTTAACTACTTTTTAAGTAGTGTCATCCTTATGACTTGTATTCCTTACAGCTAGCCATAGCAGTTGCGGTAAGTTTCTTGGAGCTCTGTCATAGATGTTCATTAACTGTCCTCTCATCAGGCTTAGCTGAGTTAGCTTTTAGGAGTGCTTGATTTCAACACTCTTGACTGTGCATGACTTTGCACTATAGGTCTATTATACACTGCTCAGTTGATGCACTGCACTAAATATTACTGTAGGCTCTATTAAATAGCAAATATCATGTTTGTCAGCTGGCTCTTGATTGCTTTGTCTATAATCTCTTGCGTCGATAATTGATTTTACCTTTCGCTCTTCAAAACAGCTTTACGTACTTTAAGCTGCTTATTTTCGAAAACGTTTATTATTCTTTCACATTTAATAATTCACTAGGCTGTTCAATTGCTTAAGCTCCATAATCTTTACTGGAAACATTTTCTCAAAATGCTCAAGTAATAGTGTCATATTCTGACTTCATGAATGCGTGAGTTTTTTTACCACATATGTTACTTATTTAGGCTACCATCGCTCATAATCTGAATCAAGCAAAGCAAATATTAGTAATCATATTCTATATGTTGTTAAGTGCACATACTGTATTAAATAATTTTTCATTATTCATTTATTCATGAATTAGTATATTTCTCTGATTTAAATGTTACAGTATTTCATTTAATCTATTTCAAGATATAAAATGAAAAGTATATTTCAAAACTTGTAATGAACAAGTAATATAAAAAAGAATAAGTCAATTCTTACTTAGATCAACAAAGAAAAATTTTATTTTAGCTACTTTTTATCAAATAGTTACAATTAATATAAATATGTATATACATAGGACAGAATCACAACATTAAGTGGTAATTCATTTTTTATTAATTATCATTAAAGTATCGTATTGTCATCCAAAACAACCTTGTATATAAAATTTCAGTTCAACTAAATGCTTTAAAACGTGAGAAAAAAAGTCTTTTCAAGTTTTGACCCAAGTCGCTAAAAATGAAACCAACGTGGCTGTATCTGTAATTCTTTAAATAGTTAGTTTCAGTCAATTAATTTTAATTAACTATTATTAAGTTATCGTATTTTTACCCAAAATAATAATGTATAGAAAATTTCAGCTCAAATGAGTGCTTTAAAATGTGAGCAAAAAAACCTTTTCAAGTTTTGACACAAGTCACCAAAATGGTCTCTAAATCGCTAAAAATGATGCCAACGTTGCTGTATTTGTAATTCTTTGAATAATTAGTTTTAATCAATTAATTTTCATTAATTATAATTAAATTACTGTATTGTCATCCAAAATACTCATGTATATACAATTTCAGCTCAATTGAGCGATTTAAAATGTATTTTATTAACGATTGAAAATTTCTCTAAGATAAATAAATGAATATATATAGAGTGTGAGCTAATATTAGGAATTCAAAAAAAGAGTAATTCATCCAATGATCGAAATTTTCTTTATTACATAGTAGGATAAACCTTAAAATTTTTGAACACATATTGAAAGTATATTTTTTCTTTATGTTTAAGATATTTAAATTGTGCTTTACTTTAGCTTGAATCTTTTTCACACGGTTAAAAGACAGTTTTAACAAGATAGGAATTCCAATAAAATTTAGAAATCAAAATTGCTAAAATTATAGTTATCTATTGTAACAGTTACTCACACACACAGTAATATATCTCATATGAATAAATAACAACAAAATATATGTGCATTTAAAGATGTCTTGTTTCCACATAAATTTCTTTATTATTTCCCTTAAAAAGATAAATTAAAAAAAATTTCAATTAATGAAAGCAATTAAAACGTTTGAACCTTTGTATACATTTCAAAAGAAAAGAAATAAAATAGTTTTAAATAAAGAGATTTTTAATAAGGACAAGTGAACTACTTTCATTATGATTTCTGAGAAATTAGATTGACATTTTAAGAAATTGTAATTCAAAGTAAAATTTGAAAAGCCTTGTTTTGTAAGAAAGTTGAAGATTGCTTTTGTGAGGTAATGTACATGTTTCTTTTAATATGCTATTGTAAAATAAGTTTTTTAGTTTTTATTACTTTTTGATTATATCTAAAACTGATTAAAAGATAAAATATACTATAAAATTATGAGTTTACTATTATCAAATTCAGTTTACACTGAATTTAAGGTAATTAACAGTGGATTTAGTGTTTATGCAAATATTGTTGAAATTCTTGTTACAGGAACTATTTCAGTGTAACATGAACTTTACAATAGCTGATATAACATTTGAAACAGTACAAATCGTATGTCCTTTTATAGTAATTATTTTTTTTTCGTCTTTAGAAAACTTACTTTTAAATTTATTCCAGGACATTGACATGACTTAAAAGTAAATTTTATTCAAATTAAAATAACTTTCAGAACTCTAATTGTTATTAAATTAAATAGTCATTTAAAAAGTTCTGAAAAAGGAAAATAAACAAATTTTTATTAATGGTTTTCAAATAATTTAAGGAGTTATTTATTACATTATAACTATATATACAATGAAAAAGGTAAATTTATAATGGCGTTTTTGCATTTAATTCAAATATTTATTAATAGGTTGTCTTTACACCATTTCAAATGTTTTAGTTACAGCTGTTCCTAATTATTTTTGTACAAATATTTATATTTTTTGATTTTAGAATTAAGATAGAAAATGAATTCATTGCTAGTGCTATGTTGTCAACTAGCATTTACAGAGGAGCAAATGTTAGTGTAACGCTATTTTTTTCCGAAAACATTTACTTGTCTAACAGGATAGTTAAATGTTTGTTTTGTTTAATATTATGAAGCTGACATTTTTTAACTTCCTCTATGAAACTAAAAGTTCAATTGTTCTTAAAATAACAGTAATTTTTTTCCACAGTATTAAAGTCAAGCACGTGTTTTAAATATACTTATGTTATATTAATTTTCGAAAATTATTTTTTACTTGATATTTGAAATCAGAGAAACAGAACTTTTGCGTATATTACTTGTACTAATTTTTGTTCCTCATGTATAAAAAGATAAGAAATAATTTCATATTATTTATATTTGAAATAAAATTTTATATTAATTATAACTATACAGAGAGAGAGAAGAGAATATAATGATAGTTATAAGGCATAACTTAAAATAAATCGCAAGAATTAACCGAAACATTTTACACTTATAGAAAATATACATTCGTGAAAGATATATATATATATATTGTGACTCAACATAGTTGACTAAGTTATATAATTAAGTTAAGGTATCCGACTACTTGCGACAACTTTTTTTTTGAAAAAATGGAGGTATGGGGATCGTTTTGTGATTTTTATATTTATTTAGTATATTTTAAGGAAAAAATTTTAAATTTGATAAAAGAAAAAAAAAATCTATCAATATTAAAATGGGAAAAAACTAGTAAAAATGCACAAAAAGTTACATAAACGGGGCCCGCGCTGTACAAAGATTTTATGAACAAATTCTCAATTTTTTTAAATTTTGAGTGTGTTACTTTGTTATTCCTGTTTGAAGTGACCTTCAGGATAAGAGATATTTTAATTTTTATAAAAACTAGAGCACTTTTTATCTTAGTGATTGTACGAAATTACTTAAAAAAACATTGACTATATTCACATGAAGGACTGCAAATTTTGAAAGAAAACAGTGACTGATAAATCTGAAGATCAAAATACTTCTACTGTTATGCAGAACATAAGCAAAACATTTCACAGCCAATTATTTTCAAAACTTTTTTAGCAATTGCTGTCCCTGTTTGAGTTTTTCGAAAAAAACACATTTCGAGTAAAACGCATTTTAAAGTTATGGCATCTGCTTTTATTAAAACGCTTGTAGTTTTTGTTCTAGTGGAAGGAAAATGAAAAATTTGGTATTGTTATTAAGCTAAAGAGATGGTCTATAAAATAAAATCATAAAAAATTGTGAATTTTGAAAAAATCATGATTTTAGGGTAGTCGGATACCTTAAGATTTAAATAATCAATAAGTTATCACAATTCAGAAAAAAACATGCAAAAAAAATAATAAAATAAACGTAAAAAATGTAAAAAAGACTCGCTTGATTAAAAAAAGGAAATGTCTTTTTTACTTATTGCTAGATAAATCATGCATAACGTAATAAAAACATTTGCTAAAAATTGGAATGACAAGCTTCATCAAAATTTTCATGCTTCGAGAATGTTTAAAATCTTGATTTTGTAATATTGCTGCAGTATATTAATCAAATACCAATTTTAATATGGTCAAAGAGCAGTTGCTTGATTATTTTGTTATCTGATTATATAAACATTGTTCCTAATAAAACAGTTAAACTATTAGTAACTTTTAAAAGAAAAGACATTTATTAATTACTTTTTCCTTTTCTTTGCTTTACTTTTGTACAATACGAAGTATTATGGAATTAAATTTATGAATCTAGCTATTTAGTTTGTTCCTCTTTAAAAAATATTTTGAGTTTTGATATAGTTCAATTCAATCTGAAACTATATTTTGTTAATTATGTATGTCAAATTTTTTCCTCTTTCATTAAAGCTTCAATTTACTGCGTAGTGCTTGAAAAAAAACTTGCCGATTTCTTTTATTTTAATCCGCTTGATAGAAATAACATTTTTCTTAAGAAGAAGAGTTAATGTTGTTAATCTGACACATATTGAAATAATTGGATCAATTCTTAAGCCTTTGGTTCAAATGTATTCTTTCACACAAAATTATGAAATATTCTAATCATAGTTTTTATTATAACAATTATAAATAGATATAGAGTGAAATTCACTTGATAGAAATGTTAAAACTATTTAAATGATGTGAAATATGCTTAAAATATATCAGTTTTTTATTTTTATTAATGAGAATATTATTTTAAAGAATTATATTTACAAAGGTTAGTTTTAGATTTTGAATTACTTTTTTTCTAAAGAATAGTTTTTTTATTTTTTTTTATTTTGTGAAATATTTTTATTTTTATTTTCCGAAGTGGTCTTAAGATTAAAGAATTCAAATAAGATGTTCCCAAATTTGTTTTTTATAACCCATGTTACTGCTATTGAATCTAACAAAACGAACACATTAATTTGTTAAGTTCCTCCCATTTTAGGTGTACATGCATTAAAATACAGAAAAATAAATACTTTAAATATAGAAATAAAAAAGGTAGTAAAACATCGTTTACGATTTGATTCCCTTCTTTTACGCAGTTAAAATTACAATAGTCAGAATATTAAATAAAAATGTTTACTATAAAGCATATACATTAATTTTTTTATCCCTGAAAACGTTTATAACTAATTTTATATATTTTTGTACCTATAATCAAGATAAATCATAAAGAGTGCATTCACTTTCATTAACATAACCGGGAATCATTTCCTTTTTAAAAACATGTAGAGGAAAATATAAATTAATAAATATATTTCCCCATTTTTAAATTAAGTTAAAAATATTTAGAGTTTTGAGAGAGAGAGTTAGAGTTAGTCTTGATTTTAAAAAGTAACAAAAATGGGTTCAAAAATGTTTTTTTTTTAAATTTCACTTTATAAAGGGGAGAGGCACAGATGAATAATAGTGTTCATTTTTTAGTAAAAATTAATTAAAATATTTCAGAAAAATGTTTTAAAATATTTTATAAAAAGTGATTAAATTGCTTAACTAAAAACAGTAAACTAGACTATGACTCTCACTTTCGGTCTGTAACATTGTAATCTCTTCAGTTCATTAGCTTAACAGGGAAAAAACCGATTGAAAAGAAGTGTCGTGTCATTTGTGGGAGCCAATTTAGAAAAGACAATTTTGCTTTGACTTTCTTTAACCTTGGATGCGAAAGCACTCCAACCCCTGTTTTCGATCGATGCTCACTTTGGGCTTCGATCATCGAACATAATAACGAAGCATCCGAATACAATCATTTCTGCTCAATTTATTGAAGAGGTGCACCTCCCCCCACACACAGTATGCAAGGGTTGAGCAAATCCTTGCCGCACAGTAACTCTTTTATGAGCGCTTCGCTGCGGGAATGTTGTTAGGTCTCGCATCCTGGAGAGTTAATCTTTGGAAATGTGGCTCCAGCCTGCGAAATGCCTTTCCTCTGTCTTTAATATCTTTTCTTGTCATTTAGGTTTTCCATGTTGCCTCGAGCTTAGAGTGAAATGTGTCGTTCCCCAATCAGATTGGAGGACAAGAATTTTTCCATTAAATGTCAGGAAATAATTTTAAAAAAAATAATGACATAGATGGTATTTTCTAGTTTGAGATGTGCCCGTGAATGTTTTGGATATGCAAAATGTGAATGTGGAGAGGTGAGGTTGTGTGAAAAATACGATAATGTTTAAAAAGTCATTTGTGTTTGTATTTCCTCCGAAATAAATATGTTGCTCTTTTTTATGAAATGAAACATTAGTGAGAAATTTATACAGATTCATCAGATTTGTTTATTAAAATTATGAAAAAACTCGTTTAAATATATTATTAAGTTTAGTAGAGCAATTGTTTTATTCAAGAAATTTATTATTTAGGGATTTTTTTGAAATATCAATAACATTCGATCACATTATTTAATGTAAATATGCAATTATGATATTTATTATTTCGTAAATATCAGTAGAGATAAATCACTCACCAAACCTATGATTGTGAAATCTTTCCAGAAAGTTGTGAATTATTGATAATTAAACTAATTTTGTTGATAAAAATATTTTAGTGGGAATTATTAAAAGTACACATTTTTAATTTATAAACGTGATAAAAATAATAATTGTTAAGTAAAAATAGGAAAGTAGAATTTACGAGAAATGTCATGGTGCTTAGTTAGTTCTTGTTCTCAAGTATTCACTTGAGATTAATTTATTGTAATATATGAGATGCATCTAAAATTAAGAATTTATTACAGATTTCTAAAGCTCTTATAGGCTTGGAAGCTGTTAGAAAATAAGTAAATCATATATTTGTATTTATATTATCATCATGAAAATAATATTTCGAGACACATTGCAATGCTTTAAACATTTTTCAATGAGAATATTTGTTTTTGATACATCTTTGATAGAAAAAAGGATAATTTATTTTAATGCCTCATTATTAGTTTTCCAATTACAAATTTCTTTATTTATATATTATATGAGATAATAAAGTATTGAAACCCCGCATCAGTTTTTCTGTTAAATCATTTAAAAGAATAATTAAATATTATTAATAATGGTAAGGAATAAGTTGGTTTTCAATAAACATTTACAAATAATTTATTTCATTGTCATTATTATAAATAGTAAACTATTCTTCTAAGTAGTTTATAGTTGTATAAATTTTTAGAAAAAGGAAGCGAGGAGAGTGGCTTGATTAAATGTAAGAACAAAGCGTATTTCCGTTTAATAAACTTTACGGGTTCATATTTTGAAATATGCTACCAAGAATAAAATAATTATATACATGATGGAATCAATATACAATTTTTTAAAAGTTACAAAAGATTAAAAAATTAGTATATTTAACGAATATTTTATTGTTCACTCTAAAAATACTTTTTGAGGGTTAAAATAATTGCAAAAAATAAAATTTCCAGACAAATAATTCTGAAATGCGAAAAAGATACATTCGGTATTCACTTGACTTAATAAATTATTGTCTTTAATTTGTCCAGAAATTAGAGAGAAATGTAAACACTTAAAAAGTATCTTTTAATGAATGACGTGGAAAAATTATTTAAAATGCTAATAATAATAATAACAACAACAAGGGAATAGTTTAAACAGAAAAGAGAATAGTAATTATACTTTAGATACACTATGGATTATCTTATACTGGCTCCAAGCTCTTTATTAGAGATTTACACATGTTGTGCCAATCTTTTTTTGTTCATTTAATGTTCTGACTTCTTTGAGTAGAAAACGCCATTAGCTAAAAATTGAGACTTAAAATAAAATAAAAAATAATGATAAAATTTATAAAGAAATATTTCTTAATGTTTTTTACTTCCACGTTAAACTAATAATTTCTTAAGATATGGTAGAAATTCATCCATTGCTAGCCCCCTTCTAAATATAAATTGCATGTAAACAAGGGAATATGAAATATCTACAAATGTTCACCTGTGAAAAAATAAAAGTAAGTGAAATTATATAAATATAACAGCGTTTCTGCATATTTATATATTTATATACTGTGGGGCTCGAGCATATCTAAAATACGAAAATAAAAGATTATTTTAAAAAAATTATTATTAATTTACTGAAAGGAAGAGAAAACCAAATACATAGAGAACTATGAAAAATAACATAACTTATTCTATTACTAAAAAACAACTAAAAATATGTTTTAGTTAAAAGTTACATATTCAAAATTCAATACTTATATTGATAATTTGCACAGTTTATAAATAAGTAGCTTTAGTAGTAGTACATTATTATAACTTTCATTGCATTGTCATTACATAAAGGGGCCAGGGGTTGTGATGAAATTTATGATTGAAATTTGGGTAGCTAATTTTGAAAGTTTGAGAAGTACTGAATTATATTCTTTACCAAAATAAGTGAGCTTCTTTAGATTTTTTGTTACCTTGGTTCCGTTGTTTCTACAAACAGATTTATGAAACTTTGGTTTAAAAATTGACTAAAATAAAAAAAGAGACGTATATTTGTTTTCAAAAAGAAAAGAAAATATCTCTCCAATGTTAAATAATGAAATACACAGCCATATTTAAATTTTTAACTGGAAAAATATTTTGATTCAAAAATTACTAAATTTTACTACAATTGAATACGTACTCTAAGGAAATGTATCCCTGTTTTAACATATTTAAAATGACGCGCATTATAATTCAAATTAATTCACGATCATTTCCGTACTGATTCAAAGACCATTAAATTTATGTTAACATAAAAAATTACTTTCTTAAAACTAAACTTTAATCAAACATTGAATGCATGTAAACTGTAATCAAATAACGTTCTAACATTACCTTTCACTAGAACAGCAGCAATAGTGTTTATCCTGACAAGCAGACCACTGTGCTTTTATACACTACGAAAATAACTGATACCACAAGAAAAGGAAAAATTTTATGCAAATTAGGAGAGGAATAGGCATTGCAAATACGTCATATGGGAAATTCCAAATGAAACAAAACATTGAAGCTATATTTTCAACATAAAATTATTAAGTTCATTATCGGTGACAGTAGACAATTGAAAAGTGGCAAGGTACATTATTAATTTATAGCTAAGATTATAAATCCTTGGCTAATTATCGAAAATCAAAATCCTTATAAAGTAATATTCTCCCTCATTATTTATTACAGGTAATATTTTTGCTTCTATTGTTTATTGTAAAAGTAAAATTGCATAAAAGTAATATCGAAAAGTAAATCCAGTTAGAAGAATAATGATTGAAAACTTTTTTATTTTTTTTTGTTAATGATCTAAGTGGCGCTAAGAAAATAACAAAAGTAGACGTGTTATGTATATTTCAAAGAATCTAGATAGGTTTTATGCTTTACATTAAAAAATTATCTAGATCAATGATAGAAACGTGTTATGAATGCGAAATTACTATCTTGGCATTGTTCCAGAAATCCACTATCTTAAGCAAAATTTCTTACTTGGAAAAATATTTTTTAACGGCAGCATAATAATTTTTCTTCACATTCCATATCTACAACACCAAAATATTCTACATTCAGATATATTACATTTAAAAAAAAACCCATCAAATCTATCTCTCTCTACGCTAACTTCCCTCCCCCTTTTTCTTTATGCTGTTAAAAATATCCATGCATTGAATTTTTATCTAACATTTTCTTCTTTATTTCTAAACATAAAATATCAATTTTAGTGGTATTGATGTATATTTTAAACTTTTTGATCTTTTCGAAAGCCAAACAAATGTTTAAATCTTCTAGTATCGATGATTTTAAGAATTTTTTCCCATAAAATTGAAGTAAAATAACCATTTAAGGTATTCTTTAAAATGAAAAGATGTATGCATTATTACTAGTAACGATAAATCTTTATTGCTTCTCAATCATTTGTTGAAGTAGAAGCAAACGTGTATCTCATTCATCAGACCTAAATTTAAAAGGAACAGAATGGTGAAATAATTTTATTTCAGAAGTTTCTTTTATTTAATATTTTACTGTAAGATAAAAAGTACAGCATTTTTTAAAAATTTCACTCGTGATTTGGACTATTTGAATGAGTTTGAGCTGGACATATGTATAGTAAAAATGCAAATGATTCTGGAAAAAAAGATGCTTGAAATCTTCAAAAAAGTATTCATTAACCATGCTTAAAGCATACATATTTTGTCTTTACATTTGTTGAAAAAACATTAATTTCATCATTTTAGTAAGGAATTTAAATCGATCATGGACCATTAATAGATTATTATTGATTATTATACACTATTAAGTTCAATATGGATAAATAACTTTCGAAATTAAGTTCATGTATTTTAATTAAAATGATCCTTATTTTAACTCTTATTAAATAATTAAATTAAGACTCAACAAAAGACTTTTATGAATATAAGGCGTTACTAAATTGTCATATATATATATATATATATATATATATATATATATTATATAATTATATAATGTCTACTCAGCATGCTAATTTAGAAAGCAAAACTAAATTTAGCCCAACAATATAAAGCCTTTATTTTTATGATTAATTATGAAAAAGTTATTAATTCAATTGAATTTACTAATATTTCTTCAATGAATTTTAATGCACACGTAATTATTAAAGAACACAAATAACATTTTCCTTTCTAATAAAAATAAATTTACTGTTAAAGCACAAGTTTTATACCCCTTCCAAAAATTTATAATAGCAATAATGAAAAGCTATATTTTATTTAAATAAACATAAAATTATCGTTTCCTGATCCAAACCAACTTATTTCACATTTTTAACAACAAATTCCTTTCTTAACTTTACAATTTTGTTACAGTGAATTTTGTCGCAAATAACACAAGCAAATTTTGATTATCTTACTTTCGCACTTAAACATGTTTAACGCATTAACTCCGTTGTAGTCATTCAATTTAAACACTGTATATAAGTATATATACACACATGATAATATTTTTTTCTTACAACTGATTAATGGAAACTATCAGGGTAAAACGCATCCGTTTTATATTACAATACCATAAGTTACAGTATCTACTGCGTTCGGAACCACGATTTAAAAAAAGCGCATAAATGGATACTTTTCATGATATTTAGTGTCACTTGGATGTAAAGTTGTTTTAAAAATATTATTAAATTAAAAAATTATTTAAATTCAATACTTTGGCAAAAAATGAGCTTAAATTACCTTTTTTTAAAAACATTCTCCATTGATTAAAAATGCTTCTATAGTAATAATATTTTGCTTGTATAAAGCAAAAATTTTTCCAGAGGATCTAAACTAGAATTTTTGAAAAATTCACATTATTTTTAGAGTTACTACCATTTGAAATAATTATCGGTGTTTTTTTCTTAAAATTTCCCGTCTGTGTTGTATTTAAATGTGGATAAATCCATTTCTAAGTTACATGTTTGAAAACTTTTATTTGGGGCACTGTACAGAGGTCTGAGCTATATGCAGGCAAAATATTATTATTATGGAAGCATTTTGCACGTTTTGAAAATAGGTCATTCTATGTCATTTTTGCCAAAATATTACGTTTAAATAATTTTTGAAGTGATAACTTCTTTTGGCGCGTTTTGCTGGAGAGTGAGCTTGAATGATGCGTTTTAAAAAGCCAATTATTGTTACGCTCGGGCTTGTAAGAATGGTAACAATACTGCTCGTAACAATACGACTGAATTATTTTGGTTTAATGAGTCATGTATCGAAAAATATTGTGAAGCAAAATGTAGAGCAGAAAATGGACAAATAATTCTAATTGGATTACTATTTATATTTCACCAAATCAAAGTGTAGAGAAAATTATCGAATTCATTCACAAAAATTTAATTGCATACACTGAAGCTGGACCAACTCTTCTGAACAAATTGCCTATTATTTTATGTGGGGATTTTAATGGAGATTTTTCAAAAGACAAATTAGAGCCTTTAGTACATTTTTTAATATCAAAATTCAGTTTAATTATGTCAAATGATCCAAATGAAGCACGAGGAAGTACAGAACAACGCTTGACGGAGTTTCTTTTAGATATTTTAATAGTTTTTAGCAAAAATTATAACCTATTTCAGCTACTATAAACCTATTGTTTCCTTCTTAGTATATAATGAATTCACAAATATGATTGCATATTTCGCAGAAAATATTATTTTATGAGTACAGACATATGAATAAATAATTTTATATGACAATAATAATTCCTCTTGTTTTTTATTCCCCGAACTAATCCCTGAAATAACATTACAAAATTTGAAGTTATCACTTCTAACGTGTGGTCATAAGCACATACACTCTTTTTTTTACTGTAATAATATATTCTTAAAACAATTTTTTACATGTATTCTAATCTAAGAGACACCAAATGACATAAAAATTATCCATTTATAGGCTATTCGAAATAATAGTCGGATACCTTAAGCTTTAAAAATATTATAAATCTAACGGATAGACTTTTTAATCACGTAGAAAACAAAAACTACAAAAAGTACCCTCCCCCCCCTAAACCACTTAGCATGTTAGAAATAAATATTGCACTCCTTCACGATTATCAATGGATTCCGTGAGCATTGAATCCGAAAATAGTTTCATAGATAAATAATCTCATCTAAAAGTATATGCCTCGTTTTTATGTTAAAAAAATGGATACATATTCCATATCATTTTTCAAGGACATGACTAAGTCTTTTTACCTTATTATTTTTATTTGTCGGTCTACAAAAGTCTTACTTTAGACTCAAAGTACTCTCCCACGAGGAAAAAATGTAAGATACCGAAAATTTAATTCAATACATTTGACTAGTTTTATCCTTAAAAGCGGATTGAATCCAAGCCATCTTCTCCTCCCTTCCCCCCCTCTCTAAGTTCCCCGTTGATGCTGATCGAAATATGTATCCCTCGTGACGTACAACTGGAAGTAAAAAGATTTGCGTCCCCGGAAAAAAGATAAAAAATAGGAACTTGAGCTTGGAAAAACGGAGAGTATTCTCATTTAGGTGGTTCCGCTTTCTCCGGAAGCTGAAGTAAAATGCATTTGTATACGAAGCATTTCCATTCCAAAAGAAACTGCACTTCTAAGAGATATCACATTTTGTACCTGAAGCAGGCAGAGTGGACAGTTTTTCAGATGGATAAATTCGAAATCTGATACAAAATAGTGCGCGTGTCGATTTGTGAATCCATTTCACAAGAATTTGGAGAGTTGGATTTATTTTTTTCTTCTTAAACTATGTTTCTTTTGCTTCGAGTAAATGTAGCGAAACATTTTGAGCGCGAGGATTGAAGTGGATTTACGTGAAAGTGTAGTTTCAGCCCTCGAGCTTGTAATGTTCCATATGTAGCACCACGGTGGCTTAGTTCAGTAAGTAAATAATACAAAAATACAGATGGAAGTTTTGAAATTCTTATTTCCAAGATAAAAATATTGTTTCATATTTTTGTGTTGTTTATGAAATGTAGCTCGTCTTCTTTATTTTCATAATAAATGTTCTATTTACATAAAAACGATATTCACGTTTTTCTACGTTGTTAGAATTCATTTTTAAGTTTATTGCAGAAAATTTAATTAATTGATGTTTTTTTTAATATTTTAAAGGCGCCCTCTCATGTAAGAATTTTTATTATTTATTGATAAATGGATAGGAAAATATAGCTCTTGAGCAATTTTTAGGAACATTATTGATTCCTACCAATATATTTCTATAAATATTGAATTTTGAACAACCAAATTTTTAATAATTTCAAACTAATTGTAAAAATTAATGGAATCAATGTGTTATTAATTAGGGCAAAAATATTATTCACAATGACTCATGCATTTATTACTTAAATTAAATACATTATATTATTTTTAATAAATGATTGAAAACCAAGAATGATTTAAATATAAGAATGAAATTTCTATGTGTCAGTATAGATGTAATTTTACATATCAATAATATTTTATTCTAATTTCCAAATTTCTTTTAATATTAGTTTTTTCTTCTAAACTAATGATATCTACACACACATATCATTTCAATGTTACACTAAAAAGATATGCTAATATAATCAGATATAAACATTATATTTTTAAAATTTATTATTCTAGCATAAAATTACAGTTTACATTTCTAAACATTTTAGCAATAGTATTCCACTTTGAATAAGACGGCCGCGGTAGCCGAGTGGTATGGGTCTCGGATCGTGGCTTGCCTTGTCACGAGTTCGAGCCCCGTACCACTAAAGACCCTCCGTGTAGGGCAGCGATGCACGTTAAATCTGTCGAGAGCTGAAACGTCCTTCCGTTGGTGTGGTAGTTAGGAGAGAGGGTGCCAGCTCAGGTGTCGTTCACGTCACTTGACCGTGGTTCAAAATTACGTGGTCCGTCGCTAAAAGCCCTCGTGTAGCTGAACAATGCGACGTTAATATTCAATCAATCAATCCACTTTGAATAAGAATTTCAGCCTGAAAGATATGCTTCGATCATATCATTTTTAAAAACATCTAAGCAACAGTGTGTTTTAAATTTTTATTTTATAAATATAAATAATTTTGAAATTAAAAATTGGTTAAACTTTTTTGATAACTCCTGTATTTTCTCCGTTTGTGTACGTTGATATTTTTTAATGAAATATATATAGTGTATAGTAAATTAATTAAAATAAACTAATTTCGTATAGTTAATTCCATGCACTTAAAAGTATAATAATTTAAATGATTATGAAAAATTGAAATACATTTATAAGATATACAATGATATAAGGTGCTATTTTCCATTTAACTATTATTCATGTAGGCTGAATATAATTAAAAATTTGAAAAGTTGTACTATCCATGTAAATTGTAAAATAATATTATTTTTATTTATTACCTGGGTTTCACAAGTTTAACGAAATTTTTTTTCTCTTGATGAAGGAATAAAATATTATCATATAAGTACAAATTTTAAATTAATCAGCAACTCGTATATTAAGTAGTTTGATTCGTAAATTTGGTAATTTAATTCGTAAATTTATCATACATGTTTGGTGATAAGGAAACTAGCAGGAAAACATAACTAATACGGCATACGTTATTATTTTATAAGATAATCTATAATGCTAACAATTATTCTGTAGTATAAAAGATGGCTGGAAGATGTTCAAAAGACCCTGAACATTTCTTAACATAATATTATTTTTTTTCTAATCCGAAGATAAAAACAAAAATACAGCACATACTTATTCCACTACATAATAAATTAAAAATGAAGAATAGCATGCTAAACAAATGCTTCTGTATCAGATGTTTAACAAAGTGTTAACAAATATATGTTTGTGTAGCGAAAAATTAACATTTTTATTAAAACAAAATATTTAATAGTGGTAATGGAAATGAAAGAATTCATAGGATAATTTCGTGATTTTTATGGGTTTTCCATTTACCTTAAAATTTTAAGTTAAATAATTTTATAATAAATAAATTAAATTATTATAATAAATAATATCTGTAATTATTGCTTATTTAGCTGACATTAAAATTTTTATACATATGAAAATCCATAGCATAGATTAAAATTCGGTATACTTACGGAGTATTTCATTAATAACGATTAACAACACAAACAAAGAATCAATAATTTATCTATGAATCTGAAGATAATTAAATTTATTAACCCAATTTATAAACGAATACGGCGAGCTATTGCAACAAGTTTGTTTTCAAATTGTTTTATTTCAGTATCATTATGTTATTTATGACTAAAATTAAGCAAATTTATGTGAGTAAAATTAATGTATTTCTTATAAATTTAGTGGCTTACAAAACAGAAACAATTTATTTTTATACTATTGCATCATAATTTTCATGAATCATAATAATATTACCATTTTATTCATAAAAACTAAGAAAATTTATAAGTACAGTCGAACCTCTATATAACGAAGTCGCCAAGTCCCGAAAAAAAGTTCGTTATATGGAAAAATTCGTTTTATAGAGGTTCATCTTTCAATTTTCTTTGTAAACCACATAAAACGAATTTTAAATTCAGAAATATTATGTATTATAAAAAGTAATTATTCATACCTATTGGTAAATTAATATATATTTATTTTATATATGTTACCCATTCAAAAAGAGAGAGAAAAGAAAAGAAAGAAAGAAAAACTGCAAGGAAAGTTTTTTGACGACTTTATCCACATCCTGAAGAATAAAATGCTTTCCTTTGATCCTCAAGCACTTGCCTTTTTACATTTTCGAGCTACAAGAAACGAAGCTACCAGTGCGACTGATCAACACTACAAATGAATGGACACGGGGACATGAGACAATTCCACTGAGGGTGAAAGGGGATATAAAAAATGTATTGCAGTGAACTGAACAATGGGGGCTTACATTGCACTTATTGCATGAAACTCCCAGAATTCTATTGCTCTAGGTGAGTTAGGCATCTAATGAAACCAGTTCAAATTTTAAGACCACCATAAAGTGTTTTAAAAGAGAGAATAAAACTTGAAATGTCCAGAAATATTTTAAAAATAGGGAGAAAAAAAAATTAATCTCAAGGAAAAAAGTTCGTTCTATAGAAAATGCCCTTCGCTATAAGGAGGTTATTATGCTAAGAAAATCATGAAATGTTCTTGGTTCCAGGAAAAAGTTCGCTATATAGAAAAATTCGCAATATGGAGGCTCGTAATATGGATTTTTGACTGTATTTATATATATATATATATATATTTATATTTGTATATCAGTTTTTATTCTATGGATCACCTCTCACATAAAATGTAATGGCACATACACATAGTATGTCATGAAATTCTTTCTTTCGACACATTTAAAAAATTAAATTTGAAATAGAATTTAAGTAAATTTAATGAAGGAAATTTTTTTCCTTAAAATTCTAATTTAAAGATTTTTTCTTTTAAGGGAAAAAAATCTTTTTTTTAAACTACTGATACGAAAAACTGATAAACTGATACGAAAAACTTTTTTACCAAAGGGGAAAAAAAGCAAGTAAAACGATAAGTATTGCAAGGAAAAAAATAACCTGAAAAAAAATCTATGATTATCAGCATACATCGTTATAAAAGTTGCTATAAATATTTAGATGAGAAAGATAAAGAAGTATCCGAAAAAAAGTGCAATTAATGCAATGGAAAATTCTTGAGTTGCCGATCAATGTTTTACAGTGTGTGGCAAGAAAATAATCTCCCTGTGAGAAAAATTTATACTGGGGAAAAACAGGGGAAAAACAGATAACTGTATTTCTGTTAAGCAGGAAAGAAAGATGAGATATTTTTCCCTCTTTCTTCCTAAAGATGAAGGATAGAAGAGAATTTACATAATTACTTTCTTTTCGTTTGATGGATTTAACTGCAAATTATGTTTTGCTAAAAAAATCTCATTATTTTAACACTCTTGAGATGTACCAAGCTTGAAAATCTTCAGTTGGGCTCTCAAAAACCTCGAAAGAAAGCACTTAGTCCAAAAGGCAAATAATGCTGAAAGATAATATATTGTGAAATTTTCGTGATGATTTCCATTTTCTTTTTCTGAAAATTTTAATCGAATCTATGCTTAATGTGAAAAACTCATTAGAATTTTTGTCTTTGTGTATTTATTTTTCAGGCAGATTTTCAATAAGTTCTTGCGAATTTAAATTAATGTCGAAAAATGAAAAGGAAATATCTTCATATTTGCTGTATTTTATATTTGCGAGAATTCCTTTGGATTCACATAAATTATAAGAGTGAATTTAATATTAAATTTATTAACTGTGCTTTTAGCGCGGGTAAGAATTCATTAAATTTTCACTTATAAAGGAATTTTTCTAAAGTTGTCGATACGCTTTTCACATCAGGGAAATCACAGAGGAATTTACATTTTAATAGCCTACGTACCCTGTATCGCGAAGTGTTTTTAATTTAGAATTGAAATTTTACTTCATACTTTTTTTTCAAAAGAATTTTATTTCGTTGAAGCGACTGACTATGCTCGGAAACTTGATTTTGTAAATTCGTATAAACGAATAATACCTTTTGATATTTAATGCCCTTTGAATTAGAATAAACATATAAAGTTACTTTAAGAATATTATTATACGAGAAAAAATATTTAAATGGAATTTTCTGGCGAATAAGGAAAAAAAAGATGACATTTTCAAAACATTTTCCTTTTATGAATAATGCTTCTGTGATAATAATATTTTATCAATGTATTAGCTGTGACTTCTGTTCGGAGCCTGAATTGGGACTTTTGAAATATATTACTTAGAAGTGGATATAATCATATTTTACTACACAAGGGTAGATAAATTTTAATAAAAATTACTTGCTTTTTCATTTGATAGTATCTCTGAAAATAACGAGAATTTTTCAAAAGTCGTAATCCAGCCTTTAATAGAGAATTGTTAAATTTAAGCAAAATATTATTACTACGAAATAATTTTTTTAAAAGGAGAATATTTTATAATGATAAAATTTTTTCTTCCTTTTTAAAAAATATGTATTTAAATAATTTTTTCTTGTAATGATATTTTTAAAACAATTTTATAAGTATCTTCTGATTCCATTGATACTAAATATCAAAAAAAAATATTCATATTAATTTATTTTTGAGTTGATGAGAAAAATAATATTTGATACAAAATACGACATTACTAAAGGAAAGAAATATTTCAGTCGGTATTTTATCAGTTAAATTTAATATATGTCTATACGAGTGAAACAGGTCTCATTACGAATATTTCAACGAACTAAATCATGAAAATATTAATGTAAAACAACAAGATTTCTAATTTTTTAAGGAAAATGTGTTCCATTTCAGTCTTGAAAAAATAGAACAGTTAGTTCAATCGTGAAGCAATGCAGTAACGTGACATTTCCCTCAATGCATGTAAATTTATTTGGATGATTTTGCCCTTGTTCCTGCGATGAAGCCATTTTGAAAAGAAAATGTTGAAAAACAGAAACGATGCACCATCTAGTTTACAAAAAGTATGCTATCTATATATATAATTTAAATTGAACAAAAACTTTAAACTTTTCTTGGAATATATTAAAAAAAATCTTAAGTAAAAATCTTTGTTTACTTTTAATAATTTTTTAAAAAAATTTATTAATTCTTCTTTGACACCCTCTATGTTTCATAAAATATTAAAAACTACAGAAATATCAAATAATACTAGTCTATCAAAAATGACATCACGTAAAATGCATTCGCATTTAATGCTCATCCTGCCAATTTCAACTTCAAATAGGTACATCCCCCGATCCTATTAATGAGAGCCATGAAATATTTTAAATAAAAGTGAAAAGGTAAATAAAACAGCAAAACCCAAAACCATCGCTCGCGGTGATATCATTTATTAGCAAAAACTCGCTTGCAAAATAATTGGGTATCTTATGCAATGTTAAATTGGCTGTTAGCGTAGGGGGACATTAGTTTATGATTATGTTCTTTTAGTAAAAGATTACATCCAACTATTTCGCCTCTTAATGAAGCCCCTTTGAAAGCAATTACATTCCTGGTCCATTAAAAAGCAGGTATTCCACTTTTTTCAATGAAAAGAGAATATTTCACAGCAAAATGTAAATTATGCTATTTGTAATGAAGTGCCGATATGCCATTTGGTTCGAAAATCTAGTTGTCTGGTGTAGAAAGTCCTTGAGGCTTTAAGGCGAGAGTGCCTTCAATTTAATTTTAATTGGAAACTCTTTCATTTGAAATGGAATATATTTAGAACGTTATACTTTTTTATATTCTAATATTTAAAAATAACTCCTCATAAATAAATTGTTTTGTGATTTTGTCTGTGTTCAAAAACATTGCCGCAAGTTTCCTTGAATGCAAAACATTATCAATCTGAAATGTATAAAAAAATTTATATTTCTTTCCTCCTAAGATTACAAAAATTTGAAAGAAATTTTAAATCTAAGACCATACATTCTGGTATTCACATCCTTTAAATGTTCAAACAAAGAATATTATTGGCATAAATTGATTATTTTTGATCGTAGTTTTTCAAAACAACATTTTAAGTAGGAAAGTGTTTCTAGAAGGAAGATCAACAAGAGTAAATATAAATACAAGTTAGAGTTGACAGCTTGCAGGTTGCGATGAAAATTTCAAAAAGAAATCTTTTCTGATTTGAAAAAAAAAGAAAAATGTAGAAAAGTGTTAAAAGAGACATTTGCCTCATTAAGCTGATTCTAAAATTGAATATAGTTGCTGATGAAATTAACTTAACTCACTGGTGCAACAGCCCAAGAGGGCCAAGTTCTACTGTGCCCAACTCAGTATAGATAGGAAATTATCTCTATCAATCAGTTTAATGAAATTTCCAGTACATACTTTAACTTCAATATATTGATTTTTATTAAACGATGTATACCTTTCTTGAAGTGCAAAGTTTACTTATAAGTATAGTCTTTTTAAAAAAGTGCAGCCCTCCGGTATCCTCCATTTTAACAATTTTGCTCTCAAGCCAAAGCAATAGCCCTTCTGTAGTTAAGGTTGTCTTCGGTTAATGTTAAAGAATAGGACCCGAATTCGGAATATTTTTTCAGATATTAAAGTATTCCAACATTAATAATCTATTCTGTGAATTCACTATCCTGTAGAGAATCACTTATTTTATCATGCTCCTCATTTTTGTTTATGAGTTCAGGCATTTCTTCTGGTATAAAATGCGTTTCCCATTTTTTATCCTATACCGTAATGCTAAATCAGTCGTCCCTTTACATGTTAAAAGGAAATATAATAAGTATTTATGGAATATTTTGAAATTTTAAGAACACTATATTTTAAACAAATGTTCGAGTTACAATGTCACACATTTTTATAAAAATAGAGGCATTTTTCTGTCCGAAAAAGTACTTCGCGTTTAGTTTAGACGAAAATAGTCTTAATGTAAAATTTAAGTATGAATAATAACTATTATGATTATATATATAATATTATATTTTCCAATGAAATATAAAGCCTAACTAAATAAATAGAAGTTTGATTAAAAGAATTTTAAACATTCGCGTTATTAGCATAGCCAAAATATAAGGCTAATTTCTTCGTTTTAATCTATTGGACAGAAATTTTTCAGATTATTTGTATAAAATTTCGGATCGTATTTTACATATGACTTTTCTCTTTAATGAAAATATTATTTTTTTAATCAAGGTTAGTATTAAGTCAAAAATAGTAAATTTAAATAATTTTAATAAGATAAATATTTGTAACTACTTACTAATTATAGGCACTTCCACAAGTTATTAATTGATATTACAATAATAGTAATTAATTAATTACAGTAACTATTAATTAATTAATAATTGATTGTCAATAATTGATATTGCAATGGCAGTATTTCTTATACAAATAAAATACTTTAGTCTTTTTTTAAATATCTGCTATAGATATATAATGTTAATAATTTAAAACATACATCGAAAATAATAATTTGAACCATGTGAATTTGTAACGTAATTTACAATGCTACAATTTAACTGAACATTTATTTAATACCGGTTAATTTTTTTCCTTTACTTATTTCTTAGACATTCGTGTGAAATAGAAATCGTTCCATCTTATTAGTTACATTTATCAATTTAAGTTATGTTCTTTTATATTTTTCTCAAATTTTTATTAGTTTAAATAATTCCACAACCCTGATTTTGTTCATTGTCTTCTTGTTTTTTACTTTGCAATTTTAGCATTAAGTTGTCTTCATGTTATTGAAGAGAAAATATTGGCTTAGAGGTGAATTGCTTCAGAAGAAAAGTTTGCAATTTGATTACCTTTGCCAGCTTTTCTTTATTTTATTTCAGCATAATAATGAAAGCGGGAAAGAGTTACTTTGTATTTTTCAAAAGTTAATTTTCATACTTTGTACGGTAACAAGAACACTTACGTATTTTCATTTTCACTTGTCATAAAACTATTAAAAGTAATTAAAATAATTTATTAAATCACAATTATTTATTCTGGAATATAAATCTCAGCGTAGCTAGATCGCTTGTTTTCTATTTTCAGTTTTGTGAGAAAATAATCTTAAAAGAATTCTTTTTTAAAAACGTTTAATTTCGCATGATTATAATCTAGTTTTCCATAATGAGATTTCTTTGAATAAAATTTTCAGTATTCAATATTTAGGTATGAAAATGTCCCTTAAGATCGAAGACAGTTTAAAAATATTTTCATCAATATGAACTTTATTTTAATTTTTTAACCAATAAAGAAAAAAATTAAAAATTTGTTTCAATGTACTTATTATTTAATTGATACTCCATGCTTATCTTTGAAAACAATTGAACAAAACCAACTTTTATATTGATTAGTGCTTATTAATAATTATTACATTGATTCCATATTCCACAGAAATTAAATTTTCTACCTCTATTTTCAAGTATATATACTTGCATGCAAGATTTAAAATTTTTATACCGAAATGAAATAACTTTCTTAGAAAAATTAAATTCTAGAGAATTTTTCCACATATCTAATTTTTTGGCCAATGGACTGTATAATGAACAATCTGAATACTTTTAAAATTAAAGTATTTATATTTGTTTATTTTATTTATTTGTAGTATATAAATTGAAAGAACTAAACTGTTGAATAATGTTCAAGAAAAACATTGTTGAATAGAATAGATAAATAATTAAAGTTTAAGGAATCGTAAGTTAAAGAAAAACTCAAATTTTTTACCCAGAGAATTGAAGATAAAATTTTAAAATTCTTTAAAACGTTAATTATGCATATCTTTTCTATTTCAGAGAATTAAAAGAATTTTAATGCATGGTTTTGTTTTTTATTCTGCAGTTCCTCCTCAAGCTTTATCCATCAACGATCTCCCTGCCGGCAATAACATTGAAGTTCGGCAAGGGGATAAAGTGGTTCTGTACTGCAAAGCTGTCGGAAGCAAACCTCCCACTCAGCTGATATGGTACAAGAACGACAATGAATTGTTTGATGGTAAGCAAAAGCTTTTTTTCCCTCGTCTGTGTTCATAACACACCTGTAACAGAAAAGATAATTTTTTTTCTTATGTTATTTAAAATGCTTCTCAGGATTTTTTTAATAACTTTTCTTGTATTTTCTCTTGTTCTGAAGGATATTTGAATGATAAGGGAAAGAAATTATGAAATATATTCAGTGATTTTAATTACAAATTAGTATAGTGTATTATAATTTTATTGATATGTCTCCGTGGTTACTCTTCGTAAAGACTCATGTTTGTTATCACTTCTATGTACAAGCGATTTTAAATGTGTTAAAAGGATGTTGATCCAGAAGCGCACAAAATAATCAACAAATGTAGATTTTAGTAATTATTGGAATGTTACCAAATGCACGCAGGATGAAACAAAATAAAATAAATTTAAGTTTTTCCTTTCATTTCCAAAATCCTACATTTTTACATATATTTTAGGTATTTAACTGCAATCTACATCAAAAATGTTTAGCATTGTACAATGAAGAATACAATGGAATAAAACATCAATTTCTGTAACTGTTTGGCAAGTAATTTATTTCTTTTCAATCAATACTATGACTTAGATATGAAATTTAGGAAAAAGAAATCGGGATAAAAGTTACAGTATATATACTCACAGATTGAAAACAGATGGTAAAACAAAATGGTGCAGTTTGCCTCTTTGTGACAATATTCTTCAGCTCTGGGAAAGAAAATCTTACAAAAAGCTCTTTTGATACAAAATGGTCTTATTTATTATTATAGTTTTTCTTAATTAATTTTTATATTATATTTTTATTTTAAAAAAAGTAAATATATTTTGTTCAAAACGCGATTTATGGTTAAATTTTAATTTCTTAAATATGTATTGAAGCAGGAAAAGAAGATTAACTACAGAATACCTTACGTTATATGAGTATCTCAAGCATTGTTGGAAATCATTAATATTTATGAAACGGTTTCTTATTCTCTATAAATATATTGAATCAGAAAAGAGGTCAGAGCTCTACGAACATAGTATATCAGTCTTATATACTTTTGTAAACTGCTGTATATGAATCTCACTCCTTGTGTGTGTGTGTGTGATAAATGTATTGAATCAGCAAAGAGGATAAACCACAGCATCACATACATTATATAAGTAACCGAAAAAGTTTCTAAATTACTGCATATGAAGGAAAATATTTCTTACTTCTTATACGTGTATTGGATCAGAAAACAGGAAAGACAGATCAGTTATTTGCGTACATTATACCAGTATTCTACACACTTTTGTATACAACTGATAATGATAGAAATGTTTCTTATTTCTTACAAATGTATCAAATAAGAACAGGAAACAAGCAAGAGCATTGCAAACATTTTATCAATATTTCACACATTCTCTTCTGAAATAAAGAATGTGAAAAAATATTTCAATGTGTTGTTCGTTGATGATAGAAAAAGGACGCCATACTTTGTCTCATTAATTAATAACAGAAAATATTATGTTATCGAAGGTATAATTGAAGTTTGATTAGAAGATACAACAGATATAACTTTCAATGAATCCTTATTTATATTATTGGAAAAGATAATGCCCATTGAACAAACTATGTCTAAAGAAGTAACAATGCCAACGAAATAATGTTTTTAATCTAAACCAGCAATACATTCACTCTATGCCTAAGAACTTATCTAATGTATTTTAAATGAATTATAGTTTTAAGTCATCATTAGAGTACAGTCATCATCAATAATTATAGTCATTAACATATTTGTGTTATCATGAGCATATGGATATATACCATCTCAAAAACTGCCTTAAAGTAGTTTTTAGCTGACAACTATTTTGAGGCAAAAAATTTTTTAAATAACTTTCTAATCGCTATACTGTGCTGCTCGTCGAATGACGGCAGAAATGCCAGACGGGAAAAGAACAATAAAAGAAAAAAATATGTAGCAAACAAATTATATGCAAAGGCCTTAAACAGCAAAGATAATGAATGGAAATAATATTAAATATCAAAGAATATAGTATGATACATAATTAATAAATGAATTATTATTAAATCGAAAAATTTGTTAATATTATAAGTGAAATAAGTGGTGTAGTAACTTAGTGTGCGTTTATGGACCGAAGAATTACTTTTATATCTAAATAATTTTCTGCAAGTAATTTCTTTAAATTAATCAGAAAAACATAGCACGAAAAAAAATTATTGAGTGTCAAGTAACACTAAAGTAATACATGTAGTGTTAATCAGAAGAAAATGTTTAACTTTTTCAAGAGTCAAGGAAAATTGAATGTTGTAAGGCTATTTTAGTTTCCTTTTTATATATTTACAAATTTTCTCGTGATTATTAAAAAATTTAATTAATACTAGTAGTAAAAGAAAAGACATATTAAATTTCTTTCATAATTATTTTATTCAAAAAGATCTTTGGATAAGTTGCCACTAGCTGTCAAGAACTTTTAAAAATATATAGACGAACGAACTTAAAAAGGATGTAAATTTATACTTGAATGAATGTGACTTCTATATTTATTAAACAAAACCTTCAATTGTTATTACTTAATTTGCATAAAAATTTAATTAAATTTTCTCAAAAATTTAGTTCAATTTGTTCGTTGAGAGACATTTTCAAACGGAATATTTTACTCCATAGATAATTATACATAACAAAAAAAACTAGAAACGAACATGTAAAAGCGCTTTCACACACATAAAATTTCATTCATAATTAGTTTTCCTTCGAAATGACTCTCATGGATTAAATATTACAAAGATAAAATAATTATTTCAAAAGGAAATAAATATTTAATTATGAAGGTACACAACTAAAAAATAAAAATAGAGGTAAGAACAAAGTTGTTTTTACTTTAGTGACTTCTCTTAAGGCTATCTTCGGTTAATGTTAAAGAAAGGACCAGAATTTGGAACATTTTTTCAGATATAAAAGAAATAAAATATTAATATGATATTCTGGCTTCACTATCTTTTAGAGAGCAGAATTTTTTCATCATACTTTCCCTTTTTAACCGATTTTATTCATTTTTTTTGGTATAAAAAGTGTTTTGCGTTTTTTCTCCTGTACCGTAATGTTAAATGGGCTATACCTTCAAGTATTATAACAAAAAAGAAATTATTCACGTAATATTTTGGTATTTTTAAAAACACTACATTGTTAACAGAGGTATGGGTTATAATATTGCAAATTTCCATAAAAATTGAGGCTTTTTTTCTGTCTGAAAATGTGCTTCACATTTAGTTCAAGCTCTCGAACTTCAATCAAAGATAGCCTTAATGGTAAATTATTCTATCCTTTTCATTTTGAAAGTAAAATATACCTCAAAGAGAGATAATCAAGTACGTGGTTCTAAAACTGAAATTAACGCACACCGCAAATTCTCTTACTTCTACATCATTTTTATCATTAGTATATTGTCATGAATATTGAAATAAACACACCGTTAGGCTTAACACGTATTTATTAAAAAAAAGCAGAGAGCTCCTCTCAACGGGAGGTACTCAGCTTTTATATACCTAGAAGAATATTTAAGAAATAACTGGGCATAAGCGCGCATGCGCTGGTGCCCTCTGCTTCTAATTTACTATGTACGAGAATGAGTGAGTGAAATTAACGTCGCACTGTTTAGCTACTGGAGGGTATTGGCGACGGACCTCGTCATTTTGAACCCTGATCAAGGGACGAGGACGACATTTGAGCTCTGCACTTCCTCTCCTAACTACCATACCACACAAACGGAAGGACATTTGAGCCTTCTACAGATTTTACGTGCATCGCTCGCCTACACGGCGGATCTTCAGTGGTACTAGGCTTGGACTGATGACACGCCAGCCGCGTGTGCGTTACCTGGATCATTAGGATACCGCGGCTACATACGTATGAGATACATCTGGCTCAAATAGTATGGAAAGTTCTAGAATCAACCAGCTTCCAGAGAAATAACAAATAATATTTTTAAATTAAAAACTCAAGTCTCTTGGGATGAAACCAGCTCTGATGGATGGCCAGTCCAGTACTCTAACGACTGAGCTACGGTACTATAACAAATTAAAATAATCGAATTTGAAAAAAAAAAATTCAAATGAAAAAATTATTTTTGTTTCAATAATAGCATATCTACTTAGCAACATTACATAAACTAGGACCTATTGCAAAAAGAAAAAGAGAAAAAAAAAGATGGCAGAATTTTTTTCTACTTTCTTGACAAGTATCGTTATATTTTGGACAGATGATGATACGTGGCCGCGGCAGCCGAAGAGGTCAAGGTATCGGATCGTGGCTGGCCTCGTCACGAGTTCGAGTCCAGTACTAAAGACCCGCCGTGTAGGGGTGCAATGCACGTTAAATCTGTCGAGAGCTCAAATATCTTCCTGTTGTTGTTGTGTGGTAGCTAGGAGATTAGGGTGCCAGCTCAAGTGTGGTCCCCGTCACTTGATCATGGTTCAAAATTACGTGATCCGTCATCAAAACCCCTCTTGTAGCTGAACAGTGCGACATTAACATTCACTCCCTCACTCACGGTGAATGATAACAATTCTTCCTTTATATGGCAAAGTTGATGTTACGTTAGTAACTTTTCTTAATTGTAAAATATTCTATCCTTTTCATTTTGAAAATAGAATACTCCACAAAATTTTCATGTACGTGGTTCAAAAACTGAAACTGCCACGTTGCGAAATTCTCTTATTTAAACATCATTTTTATCATTAGTTTATAACTGACTATATTATAACAAGTAATATAAAAAAAATTAAGTCAATTCCTACTTCGTTAGAAAGACTTACTGGCTCCATCTGTTGCAGATAAATCTAACTTAGTAGGAGGAAAAAACGTAAAATAAATTTAAAATTAAAAAAAAATAATAATAAAATTTAAATAATGAATTAATATTTGAAAAAAAAATTGCATTTACATCAAGTGTCATACACTGCAAGTTTTTAAAAAATGTATTTGAACTTGAAGGGATGAATAGAGAAAGTCTTTTATTAAAGATTGAAAATTTGAATAAGATATATATATATACGTAGAGAGAAAGTGAACTAATATTTTAGAGAGAGAGGAATTGAAAAAAGAGCTGAAGCAAAATGGCGGCAACGCTTTTGTTGTTTCAAAAACCTATGTTTGACAGATACTTCGTATATTATATCTCTCAATAAAGCTGAATCTTATTACAGTCTTAGAAAATTACTTAATTTGTATCTAAATTCAGCTAGTGAAAATGAGTGAGACGCACAGCAGAGGTTACTCTCTGATATTGATTACTAGTAAATATGCACTTTCGACATCGTCCGCAAGAGTAATTGGAATGTTAGGTCGAAAGGAATGTTTCAATAATCTTATATTACTTCATTCTAATTAAAGCCTTAAGAATATATACTTCACAAAATTACGAGTATCTTCTGTTCCAAGACTAGATTGTAATCTCTTAAAATATCTATCAAAAATATTATCACCTAAAATAAAAAAATTTTTCTGTTTTTTTACTGATGATTTGTTTCCGTTTCCTGAAAAAATTCACATTAGCATCAAACCCAGCATTTTTCAAGCTGGAGGCGTGATAAACCTACGTAGGGGTTCATATCGAAAAGTCGAAATTAAAAGATTATTTAAAAAAATTATTAATTTACTGAAAGGAAGCAAAACAGCTTACATTCTGACATGCTCACAATTGCACATTTGTAGCAATAGTTATTGTAATATTTTCTAATGTAAATATTAGAAAGGAAATGTAACATAATACTTATTCTCAATTACTTTAAAGTATAGATTACTTAAAAATAACATAAACAAATTTAAAATTTAGCTAAACAAATTAATAATTTGTACTGTTTATAATTAAGGTCGTTATGTAGCTTTAGTATCTAAGTACATTATAATTAAATTCATTATATTGTTATTATACTTGGGGGATGGGTGTGTGATAAAAATTATAATTGAAATTTGTGTCGCAAACATTGACAATTTGAGAAGGACAGATCTAATCTCATCTGAAGACATATGTTTCCTGAAGACTTCAGTATATAACACAATATCTTAATACTTTCATTTAATGAATCCAAATTTGAAAATATTATATTATATAGTTCGCAATTTTAAATGTTTGACATTAAAAGTTATTTTAATACGGAAATAGCTTCACTCACATACACATACAAACGTTTCGATATTTTAGAATCAGAAATTATACGCAACTTTGTTTTAAGCAAAAATAACATTTAAGGTATGTATTACTTTAAGGAAAAACCGAAATGAGAATGAATAATAAAAGTTTTAAAAACATTTGTATTCAGCATATCATAATGATGTTTGAGACTATATCACTGGGAGGTTAGGGAAGCAATTTCGTTCTTTTCCAAACAGGTGTCTTAATTGCATTTTCTCCAGCCAACTTTATAATTTAGCCTCATTGCTATTGTATATTTTGAGAACAGATATAACAAAGATTGTTTGAAAGGTTTGATTGATTCTACGCAGTAGTTTGATGCCTTAGTGAATGTGGAAAGTGAAAAGGAGCAATTTTGGCATATTTCACTTTCTTACTATCGGTAAGGTAAAAATACTGTTCAAGCAAGAAAAAAACCTTTTGATGTGCATGAAGAAAATGTATTGACAGAACATCAGTAACAGAATTAGTTTGTAAAGTTTCAATTTGTCAATGTTGATGTTGAAGATGCATCACGTTCTGGAAGTTCAATTGAAGCTGATGAGAAGATACAATTAAGTAATTATTTGATTTACACCAGTATATAACAACTCGTGAGATGACTGAAAAATTCCATTTATTGAATTCAACCATTTGTGATAATTTGAAATGCCTAGATTTAATCAGAAAGTTCGGAATATATGTTCCTGAAATTCATAGGAAAAGAAAATTTTCATTTTGAATTTTTCAAAAAATGATTTTTAACAAATTTTTGAAGCGCATCATCAATGGGGATGACAAATGTGTCGACTAAAAAGTGTTAAACGTTAAAGGTCATAGAGTAAAAATGACGAACCTGCTCCAAGCACTTCTAAAGACAATATTCCTAAAAAAAAAAGCAATGCTATGTTTTGTGGAATTTCAAAGGAATACTTTTTTAGTTTCTACCAGACAACACAACGATCAATTCTGAAGTGTACTGTCATCAGCTGAAATAATTAAATGATTCACTTAAACATAAAAGGCCAGAATTGATCAATAGAAAAGGGTAGTGTTAAACACGAATTATCACAAATAAGTTGCGTACTGACCAACAGCTTTTAAAACTTGAAGGGGTTATTCTTCCCCACCCCCCGCATTTTCAGATCCTGTAACTTCAGATTGTTATTTGTTCTTGTTTCTACAAAATGTTTAAGTTGGTAATATCTTCATTTCAAATAGGGGCCAAAAATCGCATGTATAAGTTTTTGCCAGTGAAGAACAAAAGTTTTATGAGCGTGGAATCATATTACTGTCAGAAAGATGGTAAAAGTTATACGAATGAACAATATATAATTCGATAAAATATTTATTCACTATAAGGAAATAGTCTTTCATATTCACAAATAGAACGGGATTATTTGCCTACCAACCCGATATCTTAAAAATGTGAGAATTAAGAACTTTAGTTCAAATGGATATTTTATAAATTAGAATTATTTCTTTAAAGGGCATTTATTTCTTTATAATACAATGTTGCCATAACCGGGCAAAGAATATAGATTTAAAACAGGGAAAAGAAATGTGTTAAGAGTTTCAATTAATAAAAAAGAAGAAAAAACATTCGTAATTAGGTTCAGTATTTGACGAAATGATGAAATAGAACTTAAATCTAATTACTTCATTAATATCTAAGTTATGTTTTATCAATTTAATTTAATAACCCATATTTTCTGCAATAAAATATCATGGTCACTTTGAAAATACACTGCAGACCACATAACATGCATTACCAAGAAGGATCAGAGGTATCACAGCGAAATTTATTTGGCAGATAATATGTTGTACATTAATCAAACAAATGAAATTACAACCTCTTGGGACGAGTGGATGATGACAAAATCAGTAGTCAGTGTAGCCGCCATTATCGTCTGTAACCGCTGCCACACGCCTAGGTATAGAATCAAAGAGGCTTTGGATGTATCCTTGGGGTACAGTAGTCCATGCGGCTTCCACATATTGCCAAAGTTGATCTGGTGTAGCAGTGGGTGGTGTATCCCACGTCAGTCGTTTTGCAAGTAAGCACCACACGTTTCCGATAGATCGTTAGAGCAAACAGGCCAAAGAAGTAATTCAATCTGATTGGTAAAGCAGAACTCTTGAATATTGCGTGTCACCTGTGGCCGTGCAGCATCCTGTTCGAATGTGGCTGATGATATGCACTAAATGAATGGGAGGGCAACAGGCTCGTACACCTCAGAGATGTAGCGCTGACAGTTCAATGCACCGATATTACATGCTAGAGGGGGGGGGGCAGTCCAATCCAATACCACCTCAAATCATGATACTGTGTGCAGGACCAAGGTGGCGATTTATAACGGAACAGTTCAGCAGCCTCTCACCCCGATGTCTCCAAACTAGAATCCGAATATCGTGATGTTTCAGTCAGAAGTGGGATTCGCCAGTAAATACAATATCGTTCCATTACATTGTCCATGTCCGACGATCATCGCCTCATTGGCAGCGAAAATACTAGTGGTTTCCAGTCAAAAATTAACGAAGCAATTGACGCCTTGCGGACATTCCACTCTGCTGGTAAGGACAGACACCGAATGATGAGTAACAGACTGAATCTGTTGTTCGATGGTTCGTGACGTGGCTGTGTGATCCTTCATTATCATGCGCAGATTCCACCTATCATCACGGACAGTGGTGCAACGAGGTGTTTGCGATTGGTGCCGTCGGTCCGTCGTCTCTTTCTGTATCCAACTATGACAGATCCGCATCACAGTTGCTTTTTTTCGTCCAACACTTTGACTTTCTCTAAAGGATAATCCCGCAAATCGTATAAGCTACTATTCTTCCTCGGTCGTAGAATTTTCGTCAAAAGTCTCTCGATGTTTTCCACAAGGCATAGGTATTCAACTTACGCAAAAAAAAAGAAAGAAAGAACAATAGCCGTACTTAAAATCGCCAGTCTGTTTTCCTCTTATATAGGGCTTGCGTTTGGATTTACGATCTACCGTCTGCACTAAAATGCTAAAGAGTTGCATATTTTATCGCCACCAACTCATGGTGAAAATTTCGCATGATTTTCATGCTTCCTTCAGGGTGTTGCATTTTGTGTAGTCTCAGCAGTGTATAACAATATTTTTAATTTTAGGTAAATTTGTTTAAAAAAAAAAGAAAATTGAATAGACGTTTTTGAAAGCTATATGTCTGATCTCTGTTATTTGAAAAGCTTAAACTGATATTTAACAATACTTCGGTGAACAAATCTCTTGTCTAATTCTATACTTAAATATTCAGTTAGTTATTGGAATCCAATTTTAAATAGTAGAATAATGAAAAAATTAATCCGTTACCTTAATAATTGCTTGATATGTGTGCAAATAAACTATGACGAAGCACTTACAGTAAGTTGAAGTATGACTTATCATTAACATGTTTTTTTAAAACTAAAATGAATATATCAAAATATATTTAATTATTAAAAAAATAAAATATTTCCCGAAACGATCCAAAATGTTAGAATATTTATAAGATTTTTTAATTAGTCAACGTTGATGATAAAATTGGCACCTGTAGAGCTGATACGTGTGTCAAATATTGTTTGAGAGTCAGCTTTAATCTCATATGGGATATAAAATAGGCTGCTTTATTAAGATTTCTAATTTAGTCAACTAAAGATTTCCGAAGGAAAATACTTGCTTTCAAGGTAAAGTGAGTAAATTTTTAAAAAATCATATTAAAAATCAAAATTTAAAACATTAATGGGTAAATATATAGCTGTCGTAAGCGAATAACCACTCTCAGAAAAGACAGAATATTGAAACGTACTGTGAGAGAGAACCGCTTTGGAAATCTGGAATTCTATATCAGAAAGCGAAAAGCACACAAGTGGATTTTTCAACATCTACCTAAAATCGACAATTCCAAAAACTTGATTTAACGTATGCCCAAGACAAAGTTCATATTCAATTACAAGCAGAAGTAGGGCAAGAATGTGGTGGTCCAAAGACAAACTGGAGTTTCACAAAGTCATTAAGCTACTAGTGTTTTGCCTTTTTAAACAAGAAGCTTTTTACAGATTGCTTGAAGTACTCAGAGAGGTTTTAACACTTTTGCAAAGGTTTGGCGTTAAATGAACGTTGAGGTCTTGGGACAATTAAGTATGTTGACAGAAATGAGATAAATTCCGAAGAACATATGGCACACTTGGACATTTATTAATTTAATCATCAGAATGCCTATTAAAAGGACAGCTTTGTCTTCCAACACTATCGAGAAATTATCATGAAGAAGCATATTCAGAATTTAGCTCCAATGATCAAAAACCAACTCTAGGAAGCGGGAAAGCTGTTTGGATGTTTATCACCAAACTATTAATGCATAGTCAGCTAAAGTTAATACCCTCACAGTATTCAGTCCAAATATGGTTTGCTATACTAAATTTATCTTTCATATAACGTTTCTTTTAAATAATTTATACTACTTTTTGCATATTATTCTAACTTTTGAACCTTTTTAAAATGACCGTTTTTCAATCTTCACAAAAAAACTCACAATAAGAAGTTTGTATCAAAAAACTCAATTTTTTCATTTTATAACTATATATTACATATGTAAAATGTGATACTGATCTGTAAAATCTCCAAGCATTCATTTCTATTAAAATCAATAAAATCACAAGCCACTTTGTTCTTTATTTTTCATTATTCTAGTATTCTTAATCCACGATTTGTAGTAAACGAAAACATTAAATTAATACATAAAAAAACGAGTCTTGTTCATGATTTGTATTGAAAACCTCAAAGGTCTCTTTTGAAAATATATTTAAAAGGAAATCTATAAATACTCCACTTTAAAATCTCTTAAAGTTGATACTAAGTATTGCCTTTTAAGAGCCCCCTCCCCCTTTTTTTTTCAAATCTTTTAAGTTCAACTTTAATCAGCAATTTTATCGGAGGGTTTCCAAGAGCCATTTTCTTAAAAGTCACTTAAAATATGATTCAAGTGTATGTGCACTTGGAATTTATTTTTTTAAAAATCGATAGAGCAATACAGTTGCTCAATGAGAATCATTTACAATCGAAAAATGCATTTCTTTTTCTTTCTTTCTTTTTCTTTTTTATTTAAGAGACTGTCGAACAATAATTTCCCGTAAATTATAATATTAGGTAATGAAGTCGTTCATATGTATGCATTATTAATTTAAATATATTTTAAATATTATGAGGAACCTAACTCAGTGATCTTAATATATATATAAAAATGGTTTACAAATGCACATAAGAAATTATAAATGTTTATATGCATTAAATTATTTCAATGGCATCTACTTTACAAAGAAACTATTTAAAAAACAAGAATATCCATTCTACATTAAACACACACACACATGTCGTTGTTTTACTTTAAGTATATCATTACATTAAATTATTCTTTCCAAGATAACAGAAGAAAAAACTTTAAATTATTTACACTTGATTGAATAATGTCTATTATTATGGATATGAATTTATAAAATACACGTACTTATGTGTATGTGTATACAAGTTTTGATTCCACTCGCAAAATTTTAGTTTATGAACTGGTTTACAAATAGATATAATGCTGCGATGAAATAAAAAATGAGACATTATTCAGCTTTAGGGAATTAAAACAAATATCCTCTAGTAATTTATCTTATAAATTGCATGTCTTATTTTAAAAAATTGGATTTACTGATGCTACTTTTTTAGATGTTTCATTTTATGAAAATTTAAGAACTAACTTAAAATTCGGCGTATAACTCGCATTTTGAACACAAAAAATAAGATAACAACTTAAGGGTGCGCGTTATACGCCTGGTGTAAAAACAATAGGTTTAAAAATAACAGAAAAGATGAGCATAAAAAAAATTTACTTCTACATGTATCGAAACGCTGTTTATTCAAAGGAAATGACTTGCCTTATGAATTAAAAGAGTTTATAGGTGTTAATTATTGCATGATGATAAAAATATATTAAACATGAAATAAATTTACATCCATTTCAGAAGGTAAAAATATTGAACATCTTTATTCCTCTCACTCCGTTATTTTATTTTTTTTCCCTAGCCGGTTCTACAGTTCTAAAAGTAACTCATTAAATCCATCATATGATATTTTTTCTTTGCCAGGTACAACAGGATAAAAGATTACTAATCTGAACTTAAAAATGTAGACATAACTTATTTCTCTGGCAAATAGAACTAAATACACTACTTCCATTAAAGTTCACGTTGAAAGAGTAATAACATACTCAAGCTCATTTGTCTTCCTTCATCCATCAACACCTGTTACTACAAGTTGCAGTTCTAGAAGTATAACATTTTTTCAAAAGTCTGATATAATACCTGAATAAATGACGAAAGCATAAAAGCAATGTATACAAATATAAGTTTTCTTCGTAAAAAGGGTGCACGTTATACGGCGAATATACCTAATAATTAAAAAATTCAGCTTGGAAGTATAGGTGAAAGTTATATACACCGGATTTTACGGTACGTAATGTACCTCTACCAAAAGATGTCGGCCATCAAAAGGGTTTGTAATGTGAAAAACCTTTTTTTAAAATTATATGCGAAGTGTAGCACTATAAATATACTACCTACCTTTATATATACCCTCAGTATATAATTCTTGTTTAATGAAAATAACATTAAATCTTGTAACCACAACCATTTTTTTCACATTTGACCATCTAATTACCAGAAAGTTGAATGAATTCATTTAGTCCCTATTAAGTAGCTAGAACTTGTTATATGTTTACAAAATTAAATTACTGTGATGTCTGTAGGCTTCTGTGCAAGATATCAAAACAATTTTTAAAACAATGAAGACGGATCAGTTTATTTATGTTGCATTAAGAGTAACACTATAAAGTTGGTGAATCATTTCCAGATTTGTCATCACATTAAGCTGAAAATGACAATAATTACGCTGTCATTCCTTTTTTCACGTCAGGTTGTCGTGAAGACGTTGAGCATTGACTATCCTATCGCACTCGCACATTGGCTCCTTTACAAAACGTTCTACGAGAATGCGAGCTTTGTAATGAGATTGTTACTACGTAGCAAAGTAAAAAAGTAAAGGATATTTTACAATTTTTCTTGCTAAGGCTACAGCGCTGAAATGAGGGGTAGTCGGCAACACTTCTATACAACGTGTCACTCGTCTTTTCTTGGAGTCGTTGGGTTATAACAGACTTTCAACACGACAGCTCCATTGTTGATATGCACCTAGGAAGAAAGGAGGACGGCTATTCCCTTTTTATTTTTGGAAGCTGCGAAACCTGTGGAAATTATTCATTGCAAGCAAGTGCAGTAAATGATGATGACATTAAACAGGAAGAACTTTATTATGTAATTGCGAAAAATCGGACAGTCCATCGACGTCAACCACTGAGGAAAATGTGCAAGTCGTTGAGAGTGGAAGGGATGACTATCATCCAGATCAGGTATAACACTTTCTTATAGCAAAAATCGAATCACTGTCCTCTTTTCCTCTTTAGTGTAAATAGACAGTGCAGCTGCCATGTTGAAAGGTCTGCTACACTCCAACGACTACGAGGGAAGATGAGCGATACGCTGCATAGAAGTGTTGCTAACTACCCCTCTTTCAAAACTGGATACTGGCTCTGTTGCTAAACCATGGACAGAGAAACGACAAAAGTCCCTTTACTTTTTTACCTTCCCTCATACAGATATATCAAGAGGTCCTCGCAGTTGTTATAGTAAAAATAAAAGAAGTTATATCCTGAACTTTAAGTATCTTTACAATAAGAATGTGAAATTCCTCTCAAATACCTTAAAACCAAGATAGTGAAGTATCATTTTCCGTAAGAGATAGCGAGTAACAAAATATGTCACATAATATCTTATTATTATTAAAGTACATTACATCAATCTCAAAACGAAACTCTGCTATATTAATATCTAAACCTGTTATTCAATGTTTGGAATATCTCTGTGGCTTAAAGCCAAGATATAAGTTTTGAATATAGCTCACATGTTCTCTTTTACTCAATGCATTATCGTTTCTTAAAATTGAAAAGATTCCAAACCCTTTGTGTTAATAATTCAAGTTCTCATTTAAATACTGAATAATAATACTCGTTTCACACAAAATTCAATTTAAATATTAATATCTCCAATCGTTCTGCTTTTACCATTTGTACAAAACTCTATAATTAGTAAATTCATTTACATCATATAACGTCATCTAACATAAAAATTTCATTCATCTTAATACGAGATTACATCAGAAAATTAATACATGTATGCTTATGCACCTTCAAGTAAGAGACAGCAGTTTCTAATCACAGAATTTTATAGTAGCCGACTACGTTTGAACCGTGTTTCTGCAGAGGCATACAAACGAATATTTCTTTTCTTAATATTTAGTGCCCTTTACATTGATTGATTGAATATTAACGTCGCACTGTTAAGCTACACGAGGGCTTTTTGGCGCCGGACCACGTAATTTTGAACCATGGTTAAGTGACGTGGACGACACCTGAGCTAGCACCCCTCCCCTACCATACCACACCAATGGGAGGACGTTTCAGCTCTCGAAAGATTTAACGTGCATCGCTGCCATACACGGCGGGTCTTAAGTGGTACTGGGATCGAACTCGTGACAAGGCAAGCCATGGTCTGATACCTATACCACTCGGCTACCAGATTAGAATACACGTATAAAGTTGTTTTAAGAATATTTTTTTTCTTTTATTTCTAGTGGCAGATTATGAACAGTTATTAACAGACTTCGTCAATCTACATTGTACATTCACCAAAAGCAGGTGTCTCTTTTTAGTGCGACACCATATAGGTGGATGTCAATCGCCGCAGGTAATTTTGACGCCTAGTTTACTCCCTAGAAGGAGGCACCTAAACTCTGACGACGCGAACTGTACTAGGATTTAATTTTGCTTAGAGCACCCCCTAAGGTTCTTTTACATGCCTGTATAACCATACGTCATGGCCATTGTCGATTTCCTGCATCATGAAAATCCATCGAATTGGGCTGAGGTCGAACCCGCAACCTAGGGTATAGAAGGCCAGCGACAAACCAGCCACTCCACACAGCCGACTTAAGAATATTATTACAATAAGAAATTATTTAAATGCGATATTTTTTTCAAAAAATGAAGTTGATTTCCTTATTTTCAAATCATTCTCCTTTTACCAAAAATACTTCTATACTAATATTTCTTGCCTGTATATAGCTCAGACCTCTATACAAAGCTTGAGCTAGGATTTTTGAAATGTATAATTTACAAGTGAATTTATCTCTATTTTAATACATTAGAGTGAAAAAAGTTTAGCAAAAAAATTCCCGATTATTATTTCATTTGATAGTGACTCTGAAAATAAAGTGAATTTTTCTAAAATCCTAGTTCAGGCTCTCTGGGAAAATCATCGCTATACATAGCAAAATATTATTATTATAGAGGCATTTTTCAGAAAAGGATAATGTTTTTAAAATAGGTAATTTTAAGTTTATTTTCTGTAACATTTTGCATTTAAATAACTTATTAGAGTAATGATATTCTTAAAACAATTTTATACATGTATTCTAATCTAAATGACCCTAAATATTCCAAAAAAATATTCATTTTAAGCTTTTTCAAAATCACGGTCCTGGACGTAGCCAGATACCTTAATTTAAATAAAACTTTAAAAAATAGCAATAAATATTGAATGAAAATCTGCAATTTATAGAATTTCTGTTCATCAACATGGCTAAAAATTAGACTGTATCTACACAAATTCTGTTAATTTTAGCCTCTCAGCAGATTTACAGTGCGTGCAACACTTCACTGCCCTAATATGTCATCAAGACAAAACGTAAAGCTCCTCCCTCTCCCCCCCTCAGGAAAGGGGGAAGACTTCCAGAAACTTTAGCTCGTCAAAACATTGTCGTATAATTTATGTTGCCTTTCCCCCAAAGCGTGCCAGAGGTGAATAATTAAAGAAAGCCTTAACATTTCTCCCTCTTTTGTAACTGCAGCAAGACATAAAATCATCAACAAGCGAAGTGCCATGCATTGAAGGGCTGAACACGTCCTCCTCCAAATTTGCATTCTGGAAGGACAGGACTTCTTCCACTGAGGATCAAATTTAAATAATATTCTAAATAGCGTTTCAGAAGTCTTGTTCTGACGCTATTGTTGTTATTTCTTGCAAGTTAATGGCTTATCGTGTGTATTTTTGTTCCTAGGGACTGTTTTATAATTCATTTGGCCCTTTCATGTACGTGAGGGAGACAAAACATACGTGTGCCTCGGCTAAATTACCACAATAGCCTATTACAGGAAGAACTTTAAATTTTCTTTTCTGCTTTCCTGGAAATGCGTGCTTAGAATGAGCGGATTTTTGAAATGCGTAGCAGAATGTTCTAGGATATAAAACGAATGATATTTTGTTAATGAGCATTTTTTTTTACTTAATTTCTTTTTTGTGCTTCATAAGAGTGTAATGTTCCTATTTGAGTCTTGAGTTATGTAGTATGTCACGGAAACTTACTTTACTTCCTATCATTCCATATACGGATATCCATTAAGAGCTCAAATTAATTGCAAAGCAGCATTAGTAAATTAAAGATGTAATTACTTGTAGTAAAATATTCTTACTAGATGTAATCTGCAATCAAGTTATTCAATTGGAATATCCATAAGTTTGCTTTATTAAAAATGCTCTGAATATATTCTAATGTTGCATTGAGAAATTGTCAAAAATGTTTGAATGATTTTTTAAGTGATAAATTTAATCACACAAGATCTCTTATTGAGATGATTCACATTTTTTAAACATAAAGTTGTTTTCAACATATAATTTCTTTTTTTCTTTTCTTTTTTTTTTTTGAAAATTAAGAAATATAAAGGATGTTTTCTGCTTTGAGCTATTTCTTTACAATCATCCTCTGTAAAAATTTTGAAATGGTATTTAAAAATTATTTGACTTTCATTTCAATTTTGTTCGTAAATGTCTGTCCACATTTCTGTTTTTAAAATTTATCTTTAAACTGCACATTCCGCATTTTCATAAATTTCTCTTTCTCAAACTCTAATTGTGTATAAATTTTGAAATTTGTGAATAATTTTTAAATATATCAATGCATAGAAAATATGTGAAAATTAAAAGAAATAAACATTCTTTTTTAATTTTATATATCTGAAATTAAAAAAAACATTAGGGATATTGCATAGTAAAAATGGAGTTAGAATTTTAGAAAATGTATTAAAAAGCACTCATTTAAAAAAATTGTATGATTACGAGTAAAAGTATTATTTTATTGAAATGTAAATTACACACACAGTTTTTTCATGCATCATTAGAATTACTTTTTATGAACACGAATTGTGGATAAATTACGTGCTTATGATGTTTCGGTACTGAAATTAAAAAAGAACCAAGATACTTAAAATTATTTACAGTTTGGAATACATTATCTGTTACATTATAATATTTCAAAGAAATTATGCCAGAAATTTACGATGTACTTTTCCTCGGAGATGAGATTTTATGTATCATGCTTAGATTTTCATAAGACAAAAAAAATTATAGGTTTTACTTAATTTGTCTTTCTAAAACAGATGAAATAAATCCCAAGTACTAGAAGTATTACAAGAAATTTACAGAAGTGCGTAAACAAACAAAAAAAATAACAAGGGAACACTTACAAAAACAACATGTTGAAAATCAAATCTGTGAAGTTGCAAAAACAAAACAAAGCAATTACAAAAACGAAACAATGACGTTACAAAAACAAATCAAGAAGTTACAAAAACAAATAAAGCAAGTTACAAAATTAAATCAATAGTTTCAAAAGAATGCCAATACAGTTTTATTGGACCCCTCCCCTAAAAAAAAGTTAGAATCCCAGTTAACGTTAGGGAAGGTACAGTTTGAAAAACTTTTAATATACACTGGCAAGAGCAAAATAAAAAAAGAAGGGTAAGATGCTCAACATTGCAGCCGTAAAAGTTTGAAGGGCAAAGGTTAAAACTGTTGAGGTACATTTTAAACTAACTACCACCAGAAAGTATTTGTTTGATTTTTAAACATGTAAAAAAAAATGTTTTTTTAAATTAACATTTGTTTTTTTCCCCTCTTGGCGCAGAGGATGCAGAGATGTCTTTCGACGAAGACAAACACCGTCGTTACACGACGACCAGCTCAATCACTCTCTACCCCAGGGTGGACGACAATGGTGCTATCTATTCCTGCGAAGCTCGCCACCCCACGCTCGAGAGGTATCTCAGGTGCTCAGTTGCCATCAATGTGCTACGTAAGTAGAAAGAAACTGTGCATCACAATCAATTCTATTCTATAAGAATTGCTTAATTGATAGATTCAAACATTAAATATAGTGATTAAACATTTCTTTTTCTCAAATAATTCAGCTTCCTCGCAACATACAATTTTACTTCGTTCCGTGCGAACTGTTACTAAAATTTAAAGGGAAGGCGGAATACAAAATTCCCAGGCATCTAGTTCTTTACACTTTTTCAAGAAATTTAATATAAAATTTTTTTAAATTAGTAACGTCAAATAGTTTTTCTTTATACGTGAAAGTTTTAAAATACTTCTTTAATATCAAATATTTTGATAATTTTACCTAGATTTAAGCTGAAAACGTTTGGAACCGTGATTTTTAAAAAGTCGTATAGTTGGAGTATTGTTTTGATATTTAATGAAATTAGTTGAATTAAATTGTTGAATTTAATTAGTTGAATTTTAGTTGAATTAAAATAAACAAATAAATTTGCTTTACGAATATTATTACAAGGAAAATGTTATTTAAATGCAATTATTTGGCAACAACTAAGGATAGAATGACATATTTTGAAAACATTCTCGTTTTATGAAAATAGATTTTGTAATAATGATATTTTCTTTATATATAGCAAGAAATTCTATACCGAAGTTAAACGAAAATTTTGGAAATACATATTTTAAAACGGGATTTATTCATACTTTACTATATCAGAGAGAGTGAGAGGGTAGAGAAATTTTAACTAAAGCTATACTTTTATATCCGACTACGTTCGGAACTGTTATTTTAAAAAGGCGCATTAATGGATAAGTTTCATGATATTTAATGTCACTTAGATTAGAATACATGTATAAAATTGTTTTAAGGACATTTGGCAAAAAAATTATTTAAATACAATATTTCGGCAAAAATGAACTTAGAATAACCTTTTAAAATGTTCTCCTTTTGAAAAATGCTTCTATTATAATAATATTTTGCCTGTATATAGCTCAGACCTTTGTATAGAGGCTCGACTATGATTTTTGAAAAATTCACATTATTTTCAGAGCTACAACCACTTGAAATAATTATAGGCGTTTTTTTCTTAGAATTTCTCCCCTATGTTGTGTCATAAAACATTGATAAATCCACTTCTAAGGGTTTTATATTTCAAAAATTCTAGTTGAGTCTCTGTCGAGGTCGGAGGGTAATACAGGGCAAAATATTATTACAAAAACATTTTCCCAAAAAGGAGGGATTTGGAAAAATTTTCTAAGTTTTTTTGCCAAAATATTGTACCAACAATTTTTTTGCAAAATGTTCCCTTTAAAAAAAATTTATAATATTCTAATCTAGTGACACTAAATATCATAATTTTCCATTTATCCCTTTAAAATCACGGTTCGAACGTTGTCGGATAACTAATAACTATTTTAAATTCAACTAAAAAATATAAATATTTATTTATAAGGTTTTTTTCAAAAAGGAGAAGTTTTAAAATTTATTTTTTTCATTATTTGCCAAATTTATTTAAATTTTTTTTTGAAAAAATAATGTGTGTTTAATTAATATTTACAATATCAAAAGGTTTATTAAAGTATAAAATATATTCAATCTGACACATAAGACTTGTAATTCAAAATTTTGTTGAAGAATTTTGCTTATAAAAATAGCTTTCCTTTTTTAAAATGCTTTTAGATACAAAATATTTAAGTAAACTGTCAAAATAATTTAAATGAGCCTTCTGATTTTGAAATATCGTGGCTTTAAGAAATAAATTGCAAAAAAACCTTTTTTATATAAAAGTTTTTTTTTTTCGAAAGAAATGAATGTAATCATACGCGTATATCTATTAAAAAATATAAAGTCCTCTAAAATAAAAATGAAGATATGAAGTACAGTACGAAGGAAAGTCTAGTTTGTAAAATATTTCCCCATAGTATTTTTTTCCCTTGTAAATATAATTTTCCTTGCTCCTACTGCTTTTCTAACAAATAAATCAGTACATATATTTTTTTAAAAAAATACTATATGTAGGTATCAAAAGCCTTAACGCCAGTTATACAGTAAATAAGGTATAAAGGTATACAGTAAAATTGACTGAACGTTGTATTAAAAAAGAAAAGTCCGAAAAATAAATTTCATGCTCTATTGTTAATAAACGCATTTTAGTGTTTCAGCCTCTTTAAATAAAGTTATTGTAAAGAAGCGAATTAAAAAAAAAAATAGTTTCGCATTCTCTAAAGTAGTTAAATAAAACATAATTTTCTTTCTAGCTTCTGTAACATAAAATTTAAGCTAAGCGAATATTAACACAATCGTGAAAACATAGTGATTGTATAAACCAGGACAAATTGTTCAAGCATTTCTTTTGTCATATAGGATAAGTAAGTAAAGGAATATATATACACGCTCAACTCTTTTTTACACGATTTTAAAATAAGACGGTACACGAACTTAACGATTCTTTTGTACACAAAATTTTTGTTCGGACTCTTTAGATGAGAACGTTTGAGTCTAATTTATGACATTTTATGATAATAAAGAAGTCGAAGTTGAAGTTCAGCTGATTTAATTGGCGAGGGCTTGAAATTTGATTCACAAGAATGGAAGAATATTTTCTTATTCATGATAATGACACAGAATGTGCATTAGGGTTTAAACGTAATCATAATTTTTGTGTAGCAGGGTACCAAGAATAATATAACTTGAGAAAATAAAAAACAAAAACAAAAAATAATAATAACAGACATTTTAATAACTAAAAGTAACCGAGGTCGATAATAACGAACAAAATTCTTCATTTGAATCAAAACCGACAGTTGTGTTAGACATACCTAACACATCTCTCGATGATAGCATCTTTGATCCAGTTCGTTATACGTGTGCACTCTTGTTAACCATTAACGATGAATAGTTGCTAGTTAGTATAGTTTCATTCCTAATTTTAACTTGAATTTTTGTATATTGATTGAACTTTAAGGCTTAATTTTTACTGTTCAATGGTTTTAATTTTTTTTCTTTGTACTAAAAAAGAATTGTTTTGGTTTTATAAATGTGTAACGTGGGTTTTATTATTACTTTTTTTTCACGGTTTCTTGGGAAAATATTTAGAGATTTTTCAATTTACACGATTTATTTAAAATTGACGAACGTATCCCCAAATTTACCACATGTCGCATGCATTTTTTTTACTCCATTTTTTTTTGCATGATTTTCTAAGGAACGTATTTATCGTGTAAAAAAGTGTTGGTTGTATGTATACTTCCTGTTCCTAGCATCATAGTTAATTTATATGCGCCCTTCGTTTTTATTACACTCGTTCACTTTGATTTCTGTCATCAATTTATTTTGGCAAAAGTAAGAAAGGCTTCACTTAGCTTGTGGATTTAACCTAGCAGTATGCCATACCTGTGGTCTTCAAACTGCGTTCCATGGAACCCTGGGGTTTCACGAGGGGTTTTTTATAATATAACTATATTTTGTAACAATTTTTAATTTTTGTTATTATAGTATAATAAAAGAATATTAAAATGTTTTTTACATATGTACTACCTACTACATTGTGAATATTTTGTTTTTTACTATTTCGAGTTCCACGAAAAAATTTTGTACTCGATAGTACAATGTTTTGTAGAGCAAAGTTTCCTATTGGAAAAAAGTAGCTTTTTTTATTTGTGGGGAAAAACATTTATTGTAAATGAAAGGGAACATTTTATCGACATATCAACGGATTCATTGTAAAATTTAAATTTAAGCAAGAACAACTCCTAAGCTTTAGGCTGCAAATTCTCTCTCTCACATACAAACTGTGAAATTGCCCCCCTAGGGTGCCCTTCTCCTGGATTATCTGCGTGAGTTAGAGGTGTAGGATTAAAAAAGGACTAGACGTGTCCATATTCTTAATATGACTTTATTAAGAATTTAAACTTAAACTTTTAACAGATTAGATTATAGTAATATATATGAGAGAATCTACAATGACAAAACACACTATATCAATAATACCGAACTAACGTAACCCGGACCACTATCAATATCTAACCCGCCTAATCTCAATTCCAATAATATCACAAGTCCCAATATTAAATAATCAACCCTACCTTGATCCGAGCCTGAATAATAATAAGGGAGTTGCGTCTTTACTCGAGTGCAATGGTATGCACCTTGACCCAATGGCTCTATCTTCGGGAGAACCTCTCTTGGCTGTCACTTTACATTCGTATCACTCTCTAACATAACATTCCCCAAATTGCCACGTACTCAAATTTCTGATATTTAAAAGCTATCTAATTTGCATCTTAGCTTCACGTTTCACTTCTTGGGTTTTGGTTGGAAAAGAGTTGCCATTAATCCTGGCCCCAAAGAACCCAAAGGACATGTTAATGAAAAGACGCATGAGCCCGTCACAAAAATACACAGGGTTTCGGACACAGCTATAAACGTTTTAATGCCAGTCAGATGAATGAAATTAAGTGAAAATTATTCCTGAACGGGAGTGGATACAAAAATAAAATATAAAAACAAATGAAGCAAATAAAATGAAATGTGACTGCAGATAATTTCAATAGACATAGATTACCACAGTTTGTGTAAAAAAAATGCAAGCACATATCCCAGTTGCTAAACATAATACATGAGTATGTGACAGGTTACAAATTAATGTTATTATAATGAGTAAATTATATTAATATACATTAATTAATTGATTGAGAGAGAGAGGGAGAGAGAGAAAGAGAGAGAGGGAGAGGGAGAGAGAGTATGTGTGGGGAACGGGGTTCCCCTCAATCACCTCAAACCTCTAAGCGTTCCGTGAGTCAAAAAAGTTTGATGACCCCTGTGCTATACTCTATTACAGAGGTCTTCAAATTGTGTTCCACGGAACCCTGGGGTTCCACGAGTCACAATAACAAAAATGGAGAAGAAATAAACATGTGTGCAAAATGGATTTACGTTCTCTATGAAGTTTGTATAGTTACAAGTATCTAAAGCTCATCCTATTCATTAAAATTGAAAATTTTATTTATATATGATAGCCTTATATATTTTGCAACACTTATCAAAAGTTTATTATAATATAATAAAAGAATATTAAAACACACATTTTATCATTTTACATATACTTCCTACTATATTATGAATATTGCATTGTGTACTATATCGGATTCCACGATGTTAAAATCTAAATTTAAGTAAGAGCAATTTCTAAATTTAGGTTACCAATTTATGCAAAATACACGAGTTTTCTCACTCAGCTATAAATGCTATTCAGAACACTGTGTTTAAGATAAATATATTTTTCAACGTAAGTGGCTACAAAAACAAAGTATAAAAACAAATTAAACTACGAATATGAAATGCAATTGCATTTAATCTCAATTGACCCAGACTTCGACACTTTGTGTGGAAAAAGCACAAGCACATGTCCCAGTTACTAAATATAATGCATAGATAGGTGACCTTGGATAATAAATTTATATTATTAATGAGTAATTATATTTTAAAAATATTAAATTAGAATTTTTTAATAATAAATGCAATATACTTTTTTTAATTGCCTTCACATAAAGTGCCTTTAACATGTTAATCTACTTTAAATATTATTATGAGATATATTATTCGAAGTATGTGTATTGAATGGGGTTCCACGAAATTACTTTCTAGTTCTAGGTGATCCGTGAGTTGAAAAAGTTTGAAGACCACTACCCTAAAGGGATCTGAAGTAGTTATTTTACAGAAATAAATAATACCTTATTAGCCCATTTTTTTCTTTTAATGGGAGTAGAAAATATTGTCTTTCTAGATTCGCTCATAACCACTTTAGCAATTGATATTTTTTTCCAGATGCTCCGGGTATTCCCCAGATTGAGGGCTACATCGAAGGTGACGTCGTGACATCCGGCGACATGCTGACGCTGGCATGCATCACACGCGGTGGCAATCCCCCGCCCCAACTCATCTGGAAGAGAGGAAATGTGCAAGTGGACGCCACGTACACAGTCCGAGGACATGTCACCACCAACGTCCATACCTTCCGAGTGGATGCCACCGACAACAACGGCGTCTATCGGTGTGAGGCGTCCAGCAATGAGATTGAAGAGCCCATACAAGCATCCGTTAAACTCAGTGTACATTGTAAGTCCAACTGCATTCCTCTATTTTTACAGAATAGGATTCAAACACGAGAATTTTATTACGAGGCAAGATTACTGTAGTGGACATTTTGTTTTAAAAAAAATTACTAACATAAAAGGAATTTTAATTTATTAGATATATTTAAATTAAATATCTTACATATTCTTACAAATTGTGTGTAAACAATACTCAAAATACTGTAAATAAGTTATATTTGGATGTATAATACTGTACTATTACTCTATGTAGTATTAACTTAATGTAAAAATTGTAATATTCGTAAGCAACGCCTTACACTATAATGGGGATTCAATGGAAATTTGGCGAACACTTGGCGATAGAGCCAAGTTGGCATCATTTTTAATGATCATGTTGCTGACCATTTTTTGCGAGTTCGGGAACCTATGGATTCTTGAAATTTGTGAAGAAGTTTATTTCTTCTTGAAATTTGTGAAGAAGTTTATTTCTTCTTGAAATTTGTGAAGAAATAAACTAATATCATGATTTTTGACGCAGGCGGATCTTTCTCGAAGGATCCGCAAAGCCTATAAATAAAGAGACACTCACCGAAACCGACTTAGTATTGTTTTGACTAGTGATTAGTAGTCTTGCCTTGACCGTGAAAAATCGGTTAGAGATTAACTCGGTTGTTCAGTATGACGAGTGGTGCTTGTGAATAAACTTTCACATACTTGTATCTGAGACACCAATAGCTGTGTCTGAGCGCTGTTGAAGGTGTGAAGGTCTTCTAAGATTATTATACGAATATTGATGTTGAATCCTGTATTTAAAGGATTGTTTTTCGACAATAAATTTCCATCGCTCCTGAAGAACTGTTCTGTTATTTGCTACTGATTTGCATAAAATCTTCGAACCTCGGATCTTCGTATCAATAGATTTTAAATTGCTAATTATTGATTGATGGGGTAGAAATGAGAAGTATGTTGCTGCTTTTATCTATTAAAAATAAGGAATATGGTATTATATAATGCTAGAATATATTTTTATGCAAGAAGTTTTAATTTAGTTTCGGGTTTACTTTATATTTTATTTTCTGGTATCAGACGAGAATATTCTGAAAGATTTGGAATATCTAAATGTTTAATATAAGTTCATATTTCAATTGGTGATGCCGGCTACACTTAACATGCAATACATCTAGTTTATCAGTTATGTACACAGGAGGGAAGCTGGGGAGGGGGGCTTACAAATATTCCCATACACCAGCAGCTTTTTAATTTTTTCCATAGTTGGGGTAAAAATTAATTCTACGCTTAAATCTGCGGACTTTTTAGAATAAACATTTCCCCATTGTACGTCACTGGGGTTTATTTTATGCTTATATTAAAACGCAATCAAGAGAACTAACAAGTACATTATGGAGGATAAATGCTGTTTACTTTTACACTTAAATGCATAGAAATACCCTCCCAAGCGAAATCTTAGTTTCACGTCATCCGAATTTTTAGCTATCGTACTTTTGTTAAGCATGGAATAATGTTTGAGCCAAGTAGATTTCTAAAGTGTCTTCGTAAATTGACTTTTCGTTTTAAACCAAAACATGTCACAACAAATCTGCTAAAAAGATGTCAACTTTGAGGATTGCAAATGATACAGTTGTCAACCAAAATAGGGTATTTTATGGCCCTCTTCATGGTGAAATAAACTTGTCTGTGTAGGAGAAACTTTGCACTTTTCATCGTGGTCGATAGATAACTTACGATTACGAAAAGAAATGAGTTTTTTTGATTTTTTTATCAGCTAATTGTTCAAAACAACGGCTTACTTACTTTCTTTTTTTAAATTGTAGCCTTTTTGGAAAAAATACGTCCTTTTGATCCGACGTCAAAGATTGAGGAAGGAAAGCTGCTTCTGGTTTTACAAGTATAATGAAATTAACACTTCTTTTTTCTTGAATAGGAAGAAAAACGGATTTTCATGCAATAAATTGTTACAGAAATAAGACGATTAAAAGTTTTGATAGTCAAAAATATAACTTCAGAAGATACAAAAATTTCTTAATAATTATAATTCTGAAGTGACACTATTCTCCATAATTTGTAAATTTTATATTTTTCAAGAAACTTTAAGTGGTATTCCTTTATGAATGCCTGCTTGGTAAAATTCATTTAAAAAATTAGAAAAAAAATATTTTACACCCAGTTTGATATCTCTGCCATTAGCTGACGAGCAGCCCAATAAAGTGATGACGAAGCATAAAAAAATTAAAATTAGCGTCCCCAGAGTTGTCTTCAAGAATCTTAAAAACAATATGGCAGTGCCTGAGGTGTTTACCCTCCATATCACCCTGATAGCAAAGACAGCAAGCTGAATCCTTGACTCTAATGCGATATCAATGCTTCTGCAAATAATCATGGCCGATAAGCGAACGAAAATAAGCAACTCCAATAGATCGAGGCAGGGAACTAGGGATTCTACTACTTTTGTTGAGCAAAACGTTACACCTCTTACCCACAGCTGAATCACTATTTAAAGGGGCTATATTAATTTTCAGTATATATATTATTATTATTATTATTATTATTATTTTATATTTTATTATTATTCCTCTCCTTGAGAGATTCATTATTGTTCTCTTTTTATAATTTCATTTTACTGTATTGTCAGGTTTATCAACCATGTGTTAGAAATAGGTTTAACTTTTCAACATGGCTTTATTTTTTCTTTATATATACGTGATATGGTTCGGAACACAATTTTAATTTGTCAGACTTGAGAAGCTGTTCACCAGAACAAATATCTGCAAAACGTATTTTCAACAATTTTGAAAATGAAAAACAGCATTAAAATCATAATTTACATTTAAAATTTGTTACTGAGCAATATTTTAATTTGCGTATCTATTAAGTGTGCCTATTCACTTTATTAAACTATAAATCATTATTTGTTTTGAAACATTGTAATGTGCTTAAAATAGCGGTTCTTAAACTTTCGATCCTCGCGAGTCCCCTTTGCGTATTAATTAAAATTATATTACTTTGATTCTAATGAAAGCACTAATTTGGTGCAAGTGTCAATATACTTAAACATGTAACCATAATTAGGCCTTTACTTCTAAAGTACCGCCTTCTTTCAATAATTTCATGATTTTATTGTAGAAATCACTCAAAAAAGCGTTAGTTGGATGTAAATCACAAATGCCACCACAGATCGGCTTTCATTTCTAAAATATCACATTTTTATAACATTTATTTATTGCCCAGATAAAAATTTTACGGAGCTAATTGAATAAAATCCACATTTAATATAACCAAAATGGCACACCCGATCACTTAAAATTTTATAGTACTGCTATCTTAGACCAAAAATTAATTTTCTTTGTTCAGATTCAAATGTAATCTCTGATTGAATGAAAGTCTCAGTAAATTCAACCAATGTAACACACAATAGTTAATCCTTTCCTTTTAAAGTACCACCTTTCTTTAAAAAAAATGTCATTTTTTTACTGTTTTAATTGCTGAACAGAGCGTTAATGGGAGGCAGGTTATAATTATTTTATTCGATGTCCTGTTTTGTGTTTTTTATTTTTAAAGTACCACCTTTTTTACTAAATTAAATTTTATTGTGACAGGATTTTGATGACAGAGCTGATTGGATGCATGTCATAACCAATTTAACCAATGTAATCATAGTTAGGCGTTTACATTGTAAGTTTCATCCTCTTTAAAGGATTTAATAACTTTATTGCTGAAGTTATGCAACAAAGCGTTGATTGGATGTAAATCACATTATTCATCATCATCGTAGGTTGGTTTTATTTTTAAAGTACAGTCTTCTTTGCTTAGTTAAATTTAATTGCACCGATTCTAACGAAAGCACTGATTGGATGTAAGTTTTGATAAATTTAACCAATGTAATCACTGTTCGGACTTTGTTTTTAAAGTGTACAGCCTTCTCTTAGATGATTTTACAATTTTACTGTTCAGATTTAAACCCAAAATTCGTATTGAATGTAAGAAAAAAAATTTTTTAAACCAATATTGTCATAGAGTGACTTTTATTTTTCAATGTACCACCTTCTTCACAGCATTAATTAAATTTTATTGGTCTGTTCTATTGAAACCACTGATTGGAGATTCATGGTATAATTAACATAACCAATGTAACCATAGTTCGAATTTCAAACTTTTTAAGTACCGCCTTCTTTCGCCTTCTAAAGCTAGAATATTTAACAATTGTAAGCCAAACAAATTATCAAGATAAGTATTAAGTTTTGAATATGTTACTTTTAAATAATAGATATTTTAAGTAAATTATTTAAGCATTACGTCTTAATTTTCCGATCTACTGTTATAAGTGTCATATATCAATGTAAATGCGTATTTCATTTTTTATAATGTCAATATATTTTGGTTTTCTTCCTTTCAGTAAATTAATATATATATATATATAATCTTTTATTTTCGACTTTTCGATAAACTCACGTCCCTAAGGCGTAGGCTTATCACCCACCTAGGGGGACGCTCCCTATAGTTTGAGGATCGCTGATTTAATGGATGTGGTGAATATTATATACTTACGTTAAACCCCTTTTGTACATAGTTAAAAATTGATTATTTCCAATTGAATTGTAGCGATTGATTTGGATATTTAATGTAAATAACATTATAGATATTATATTTTTATTTATACGTGTAAATTTAAATAAAAAATGTTTCATTACTTAACCTAAATTTTTCAGCTTCCTTTACAATAGATAAATTGGTATGAATTTAGTAATATTTTGTGTGTGCTATTGCTATGTATTTGAATTAATACCATATTTAAATTTCACGAACTTTTTCCTAAGCTTAGTTGTTGAAATTTTCATAAGCTTTAATAAAAGTAAAAATATATTCAAACGCTTTAATAAAGCGTTTGAATATATTTTTACATTATTTATCTTATTGTTAACCGTTTCTCCTATAACAAGTATAAGTCAGTATTTAAAGTATTTCCATCAATCTAACATTAAATTTATAGATACAAGGTTTTAATTTTAGATTCTGTATTATTTTTCATAACCTGGCAGATATATATACATTATGTCCGTATGTTTTTTTGTTTCTTTAAGTTGTAGAATAAACGTCTCAAGGACACGTACTGTTAACTTACTAAAGTTTGTAACCATGGCAACATGCCATTGCAACTTGTTTCAAAGAATAATTTATTTTACTTATATTTTTCTTTTATGAGTTCGTATGAACACTTTTAAATACAAATTTTAATTTTATTTAAAGGTATCAGGACATGCTTGAAAGAGTAAAATGCCAAAAATAAGACTGTTTATGGGACATTTTTCTTCCGCTAAAATTAAATGTATATATTTCTGTTAGTAAGAAAAAAAAATGAGTTAAGTGTTCGTGAACAAAATGTGTTTAAATTTTTTTTTCAGTTCCCCCCTCCAATGTGAAGTTGGTGGGCCCCCTTCAGGCGAAAGAGGAGACACCATCACCCTGACGTGCTCAACCGAAGTCAGCAACCCCCCCTCCCAGATCACGTGGGTGGTGGACGGTTCACGGGTGGTCGGTGGGGAGTCGGTCACCAACCGGATGGCTGACGGATGGGTGACCGCCTCCAACCTTACCATCACTCTCACTAGGCAGGTAAATTCTTCTTTCTCACGCTTTTCAATATTCTCTCTTTCATACACTTCTTTCTTCTTTTGATGGAGTTTTTAAGGTATTTTTAGATATATTAAAGGCAATAGCGTATTTTTGTATAAGAGCAAGTAATACTTATTTTAATTAACCGACCAATAAATTGCCATTGCTGATTATTCTGCGTATTTATTTGCTTTGAAAAATATATAATTTTCTCTATTATTATTGTTTTTTAAAGCAGTTTGTTTTGCTTTAGTACAAAATACTGACTGATTTTCGTTAAAAGAATAATGTTTAGTGGAAGTGGTGCACACAGGAATTTTTCAAGGAAGTGGGAGGAAGGGTCCAGGGCCGAAAATCAACTAGTCTTGTATCATGCTCCAATACGCCGCCCAACATATTCTTTTCATTTTGTTGATTTTCGGGAACAAAAGACAGTAAAAAATTGATTGTTGAATAAATAATTATCGTTAATGAATAACATTAATTATTAGTAACAAATGCTTAATTAAATTTTACAAACAATATACATAGGATTATAATAAATTGAAAAAATCAAGGGCTTTGGGGAGTCTGGTCCAGGGGACCCCCTCACCCCTTGTGTGCGTCATTTTTCAATAGCTTTTTGTATTTCTTTTATTCATTGCTTCTTCTCCTTTTTTTGTGGTATATTAAAATCATTTCTACTTTACTGGCGTTCATGAAATCGATTGTTTTGTAATACATCTAAGAATTGGTTCTACTGTCATAAATTACCTGATCAACAAAACCATTAGTTCAAAATCCATGAAATGTATCATGACAAAGGCATAAGATTAAGTTAATCATTAATGCGCAGTCTGTTCTGAGCATGGTGTAGGGAACAACTCAAATTCTTTATGCTTCACCACAAAATCTTCAGGGAAACACCCCTGGTCTTAAGATTTATAACCCTTCTTCTTGTACCAGGACCTATTATGCGAGATCGGTCGCCAGCGTGCAAAGACTTAGTGTGACGCTTTTAAGATAATTTTTCATATTTTGACTAATATTTAGCGTTAACGTTTATAACTCATCTACCTGTATAAGAGTTAAAAGTAAAACATTAACAAAAATGCAAATAGGCACAAAAATCTCTTTTTCCCTCTAATTTGTTTGTTCTGAGTTGTAGGCTATTATCAAACTGACATTTAATTTCGCCAAAAGCATATAGAATTTAAACAGTCCATTGTCTTAGGGAATATTAACCATGTGAGATATATTCGTAAAGACAATCTCACAAATCAATTTTGTGACATCTTTGTTAAGCATCGATTCACAGTGCGCCGCCAGTATCGTTGATAAGTAAGGAAATCTTTTCATGATTGTCGGCTCTGCCATGAAGTTTGGTATCAAATGAAGGATGTGTACAAAGAGTGAACATTAATGGACAATGGAACAACACATTGTGCACTAACACTCAATTTTCTTAAACTATGCTATGTTATTGGAAAATTGGGACTTATTTGCATTTTTCAATAACTATTTAAAAGTTCAGCAAATTTATATTCGACTTATACTAAATCTCGAAATAAAACATACTTTGTAGAAATTTCTGCTTGATTGATAGAACTATATGTGGCAACCAATTGTTTTAGCTGCTCGTGTGCGATGCACTGCACGCCTGCTAGGATCGGCTCTGTCCCCTACCACCATCCTCTCAAGAGTTTTGGTGCAGAATAATTTAAGTGTCCTCCGTTTGCAGAGACACTATACGTCTACAAACATTCACGAAATCTCCAAGATTCGGACCCGAGTCCGTCAGCACAGCTGTTAGCGTCACTATTCCACCCGGGGTGACCATGATTTTTAATTTTTGCATTTACAGTAGAACGCCTTTACCCGAACGTTTATTACCCCGGAGCGTCAAATATCGGACCAGTTTTTTCATACATGCAATACGTTTTCGAACAGTGCGGTCAACGTTGTTTCAGTGAGACCAAAGTGACGGAAAAAAGTCAGAAATATTTGGGAAAATTTTACTTGGGATCTGGTAACATCCGAAGAATTTAGGTCAGGTTTGTTTCCCAAATGGGGGGGAAAAAACAGCGAAAGTAGCAGGGTCATCATATGCAAGCTTTTCTGCGTTAGAGACAACTATGATGGTTGAACGACAATCTGAAGATGTTTTTTTTCCTCCCCCTACTCAAAAGGGGAAACAGAACCTTTTGGGTAACAAACAATTACAATGGTAAAAGAAGAATAAGTGATTATTTTTTCCCTAGTAAAAAGGGAAAATTTTGACATTTTTCCCTATTTTACTTTTTTTTTCAAGCCCTTTCCTTGATGATTTTTAATATTCATACAGTGTCCATTTCATATCACATGGATCGAGGTGTCGGGCCCAATTTATTCGGATAAATGACGTTCTACTGTACTTTCAATTTGGGAATGTTTTTGTTTTTTCTATCATTTGAAAAATTTTTAAAAATAAGTTAAAACAAAAAAAAAAATAAAACTAAGAGCAGTACTTTTATTTGCAATTGTAGAAGTGTACAAATATATATCTTTTCATAAATATAGGTGTTCTAAAATAAATAAAATATTCATGAAAAGAATAATTATTGAATTCTTTCATAGGTATTTGAAGAAATGCTCTTCTTAGAAGAAAAAAATAGCCATCGTATCCTAGAAACTGGATGGTGAAACATGTGAAGAGGTGTGTCAACTGTACCAGCAAAAAAAACGGAAAATAGCCACCAACAAGGGATAATATCAGGCTACTTATAAAAAATTCAGACGAACCGGTAGCGTTGTCGATGAAAAACGTCCTGAACGATCATAAACATCTGACGATATCGCCAAGAAACGTTATTTAAAGG
>BMAV01025856.1:0-38568 GCA_019973955.1 Trichonephila inaurata madagascariensis
CTAAACAAGGTCCGAATATATAATCGATTCAAATTATTATAAATGTTCCATAAAATGTATTTAAAAATATTAAAAACTGAGCAAAAATGCCTTAAAATTATTATAAAATAACTTTAAGTTTAAAGAACTGATGAATTAATAGAAGTAGTTCTAAATTAAGTTATCGATTTTCCACTGCATAGCAACAGATGAAAGCATTCAAAGAATCCGATTTGAAACGCAAAAAATCGATCAATATGAGAACCAGAATTAGATTTAGACAGATGGCGCGCTGCGCATTTCATTTCTTTTGAGTAAGTGAACAGTGCGCGTTTTTTTTAACCTGTTGGTGTGTGGCTGCGTTTCGCTGTTGAGATTCAATTTGACAAGTGCGAAGAAGTCAGGTAAGTAATTTTTGAACCCCATTCCTTATTCCACCAGTATCACATCTATTATAATAGCGAGCAGAAAAAAACGAACTATTTTTTTCTCGTGTGTATTTTTCAGAGAAAAATTACATCTTAGAAATAGTGATGCAAAAGTCGGTTGATTTGTCGAATCGGCCGCTTTTCGCGCCAAGTGTTTTCTCGCTAAATCGATAATTGCGCTAAATCTGGTAACCCTTCTGAATTTGTTCTTCAGTGAAGGAGGTCGTTTTTGACAAAAACGCGCCAAATAAGCGATTTTTCTAAATTTGGCGGAGAAGCGGCCGATTCGACAATTTCACCCAAAAATCAATACTTCGTGATTTTTCAACGAAGATTCTTTGGTAAAATGTGAAAATGCTAATGGATTAATTTTAATTATAACAACGTTTTGAGGCTTATGTTAAGGCGAAGCATCCATATGTATATCAACTGGTTATATAAAACAGCGATTCTCAACCACTGCCGTGGCAATTTTGTGTGGCGTCAAATTTTTTTAAAACTATTAATTACACTCTGAGAAAAAAAATAAATCCGAAACCGCATCACATTTGGCCGTTTTATAGAAATAAACTAGGAGTATATTCGTAGTAAATTTAACTTTTCCTTTCGTGGATAGATAGATACAAAAAAAAAAATTGATTGTGTTTATAATCCATTTGTGATACCGGATACATCTGTATTATAAACTTTGAATGAAAAGGAAAAATTAATTTCGTCCTATAATAATCGAGATTTAATTTTAAAACATTCGCAAGAGTCAATTTGTTCATTTTGCATTGAAATTAAGAGACGGTTACCTCATAATGGCTAAAAAAAGTTTTAAGATGTAGAAAATTGTAACAATATTTTATCTGCGTAAATTTGGAATTTCAGCAGAAATAAATATAAAAATAAAAAAAACAACAACTAAACACTGAGACTTTTAAATGAGATGACGAAATATGAGTGGCATTATCATTTTTACGACCAAATATAAATGAAATAATCAAAAATCCTCAAGCTCAAATTTCGCATTAAATGTATTCTTATAATTAATTTGTAATTTATTACTTACAAACAATTTGTAGTCCTTAAAGTATATATTTTATTTAAAATTAAAAATTGTTATCCTAAACTATTATACATCCAGAGAGTGTGTTATAAATAAGTAAAACTTTTTTAAACTTATTTAATTGTTAGTGTGCCATCAAACTTTGACATTGTTAAAAGTGTACCGCATCATCAACAAATAAAAAGTTGAGAATCACTGATATAAACAATACTAAAACTCTCTTTATTTTACTTACTAGTTACAATGTACAAGAAACAATTATGTGAATGTTACTGTATGTATGGAGACTTTCTAATTGAAATGTAATGAAATATTTCTCATTGTTAAAAAAAAAATTTTTGGGTTAATTTTAACCTCTCTATTAGATTCTTTTTTTGTTTTTTTTTTTTAATTTTTACCCCCCTAGCCATAAATTGTTAAATCGCGGGAGGAAAAAAAGGAATTTTTTGACTTTTATTTTAAAGGGGGACAAAGCCCCCTTTCCCGCCTCAATTGCCAAAAGATTCTGTCACTTGGCTACCCCTTTTTAGTTAGTGTAAGGAATATCTCCCTTTCCCACTCATTGAAACCCCCATTTCCTCGGATTAATTATGACTTAATATTCTCAAAGGGAAAAAAAAACATTTTGTGTTTTTCCTATTAAGATTTTTGTTTTTTACTGTTTTTCACTCCCCCCTAATTTTGTTTTAAAATTTATTTGGGGAAATTTTTTCATTCAAATATTTTTTTTTAAAAAGATTAGTTTTCAAACGGGTTTCCCAAAAATCCTTTTTTTTCATTTTAGTAATAATTTTATTTCAAAGAAAAAAAGAATGTTTTATTTTGCCATTGCAACGCATTTATTTCCTCCTAAAAATACATAAAATTATAGGGCCCCCTTTTAGAAGACATTTTTTAAATGGGGTTTATGGGAAAAAAAAAATTTTAATCCCTTTTAATACTTTTAAAAACTTGAATTTTTGATTTCCCCCCCCTCATTGTTTTTAATTTTTGGTTTTATAAGGGAAAGAGTCCCAAAATACATATAATAGCAAGATTTGGGGGTTTTTAATCTGGCCGGGTATGGGGGGAAAAAAATTTCATCAAGTTGTATTTTGGTTTCCCCGGTCAAAAAAAGTCTTAAAATTTATAAATTTTCATAGGAAAATACTTTTTCATAAATATGATTTAGAATATATTTCCTTTGTTCATTTTTATTTACATTTATTGTGCTTAAAATATCTTCTGTGAATTAATTTGATATTATTTTTATAAATCGTTTGGTAGTTATAATTAATTATGCTAGATATTTTTAATATATAAATCGTTTAGAAGTTATAGTTTAAATATAATCCTAAATATTTTTTTAATATATAAATCGTTTGTTACAATGTTTCACTGATGACTATTTCTGTAATTTATTTAAATTGAAATCTGTGTAAATGAATAATTATACAGCACAAATTTTATGCTTGAAGTTTGTACTGATCTATACTTTCTATTCATCCATTCAAAGTAGAAATTGACATTTTTTTTTTAAATATTATTTAATGTAAAGCTCATGAAATATTGAGAACAAATTCATTAGCAAAAAAATGCTACTTAATTGTAAGGATGAATTTAAACTTAAATTATAAACATTCATTTAATAATCCATTTTAAAACAAGATCCGAAGTCATAATCTAGTAAGTTTCACTCTTATTTTTAGTTTTTCATACTGTAAGTCGGGTGTCAAACTCGTGGACCGCAGGCTGCATGCGGCCCGGTCAATATATTGACACACAATAATGTATAATAAAATATCAATATTTCTTCCGCAGTAGGAAATATAGTAACAGAAAAGAGATGTCAAGTGTCAGGATGTATAAATTAAATTTTTTTCTTGTTCTTTTATGTGTTTATTATAATGTATTATTCGAAATAAACCTACGTTTCTATGAAATTTGATTTTCTTTGAGGCCCATCTTAAGTTAAAACTTATTTATTTGGCCCAAGTCAGTCTTTGAGTTTGAAACCCTTGTTGCAAGTAGTTTTATTTTTCGTTATCTGTTATACTTCTCCAATGGGCTCACTTTCATTTATCATACTTGTTCATATAAATATGCAAAGAACTGAAGTGAACTGTATTTTTTTTTAAATTTTGTATTTAATGGTATTTCTGGACGCAGTCAAGAAAATACTTTGATGTTGATAGTTTCATTACTTCCTTAAGAGGAAAAGTCGAAAGAATTTTAGTAGCTTTTAATGGTTTTTTTGCTTAGAGTACAATTAATTAAATCTAAGACAATATCTAGCTTTGTAGCTTACAAATTAAATTGTTTAATTAGGTAATTAGTCTGTTTTGCAACCTTGCATTTTTCTTTAAGCTGTTAAATCAGTGTTTACATTAAAATGAGATCTACATTTTCAAGTCGAGAGTTTGTTAAATCATTTAGTTAAATAAAAATAACTATATATTTGTTCACACTTCACCTCGATAACATTTTTTTAAAATAAGTTTTTAACAAAGGGTTTCCCCGGGGCCTATTCCAATACATTTTCTGTTATATACAAATTCCCAGTAGATTTTTATTTGAGAATAAAATATCTTTTGGAAATTTCCCCTGCAAAAAAAAGACATAAATTATTGGAAAATTATTGAATTTTAAAATTTTTACTACTTACAATTTCTACTTTAAAAAACAATGCACATTTTAAAAACACAATTTTAAATTAAAAAATCTTAAAAGAATTTCACATAGGTAAGAAATTTTCTTTTAAAAAAATTAAACAAAAAACAGTGCATTGCTTTTTTTCAACATTAAAAAAAGATTTTCCCATTTCTGCAATAGGTAATTAGAAATAAAAATCAAATATTCCTAACAGCCTATTAATCCTATTATTTAACTATCACATTCTATTAATCTAATTATTTTTCCATTACAATTGAGTTAGAACTTTTTTTTTTTGATAACAAAGAATCAGTTAAGAATATTGACAGAAGTTTTGATAATAATAAGCTCGTGTTTATCGATAAAAAAATATTATTTCCCGGGGAGATTAATATGTTTCACTTCTCGAAACTATCTAATTAAAAGACGCTGATAATCTTTAAATGTGTCAGAAGAATAAATACACCTGTCCCTTTTTTACAACACATTTATAAAACATTTAAAAGAGCATTGTTTGATATAGGAAACATGTTTAAATGTATTCCTTTTTTTGCATGTTTTAAATAGATTAAATATATGCCATTATTCAAAAACAATTACTTAAAAAAATATTCACTAACTTGGGAATTTTCAAACTGATTTTAACTTCTCTTAGCATTTTTTAGATAACTCTATAAAAAATTTTGTTTTTTAACAAACTAGATACAACGAAAAATGATGTTGATTCGGCACATGAAGCAACAGGCGGGCCGGGAAAACCCTTTTATTTTAAAAATTTGGGTAAATGACCGGGGCGGCCCAAACCGGCCTCCCCCTCCCAAACTGCCACACAGGGAGGACTTAAACTTCCATAAATTTAATGTGCATCAATCTCTCACGGGGCGGGTTTCAGGGGCCCCTAGGCCAACTCATGACCGCTGGACACCAGTTCGGCATAACCATTGGTCACCAGGGCCCGGGAAGAAAGGTTGCAGCCTTTTAAACAGTATTATTCCCAAAGGACTGGACATTTCAACTAGATCCAAGAGCTTATATATATATATATTCTCTTGATAGATAGATATAAATAGAAGGGTTTTTTTTTCATTAGCAAACATTACCACAAAAAATTTGGGGTTTTATCACAACCAAGTCTTATTTGTACCTTAAATCCTTGCTGGGGGAGAGTCTTTAGAAATGAATGACTTTTCTAAAAAAATTTTTGCCCATTTTATACGGCATTTTAAAAGAAATTTAACAGATAAATCTAATTCACATCCAAGAAAATAGTTTAACACGAAACTGAGAGGACTGAAGTATTTTTGTGTTAAAAGAATTTCACGTTAAAGGATATTGCAAAAAGAAAAAAAAACATACATATTCAACAAAATTAAGTTTATTAGAATACATTTATGTAGATATGTATATATGCATTTTTTAATAAAAATCAATGAAACGAAAACATTCACAAGAACTTGATGAAATGTAACACAAAATTTTCAAGTTTTTTTAAACACAAACATTTATTGAGCTTTTTGGAAAATAATCTGATATCTTTCATTGCATTGTCTTTTTTTAGCTACAAATTGTTCGATGTGGTCCTTTTTGTTGTTCATTTCACCATTGGAATGGGCATTTAAATAATTATGCATATTTTTCATGATGTTCTTCATTTTAGATAATGTGGGAACAGGAATTGTGCTCTTTTCATTTCATTTTCACCTTCGGAATCTGTATCAATGATATTTTTGGAGCTTTGAACAAACTCCAAAATGTCTTTGCCATAATTGGGGCTGTACATACATTATCATTTACTACAACGAATTCTTCCGATGATGCAGTGGGACAGTTCAATAACATAGAAACTTTCTCAAACGTTTCATTATGACTGTCTTCGGTAAAAGTACGAGAGCTTTAAGGGTAGTTGGTACCCCCTATACCGACAATGTTAAATTGAGCTATTTTAGGAACCAGTTTCTCAGAAACTGTTAAATATAAAACTTCAAATTTTGTCTGTATATTAATTAAGCTTTTTTATTTAAAGAATGGTAAAATATTTAAAATATATTGTTAATTTTTTTCAAAAAAATTCACCGTAAAAGTATTGCTTTGAAATTTTTGAAAATTGTCATTTTTTTTACGATAACTGTTTTTCAGCAAAATATTTTGGGAAAATCTCCAAAAAAGTAGCTCTATTATATATAGTTACATATTATTTATGTGCAGTATAAAAATTGCAAGTACTATCATTCATTAGATTCTATGAAAAAGGTACATGTGGTTTGAAAACAATCATTTTGAGAAAATTGCATTTTTAGTGTAAAAAGGCACTTCATCACAAAAATAATGAATTACAACATGTATTTGCCCTATTTTATTAAACATTAGTATCTTAATTTTTTAAGCATAAAATAGGAAACAAAAAAGTCTTAAAATGTTCAGAAAATACATATATAGTATTTTTCAGTTTTTGTTCAACAAGATTTTTTTAGCATTTTGCATCAATTTTCACAAATTATGTAACAATCTGTGAAGAATTTTTTACTTGGATGCATTAAAAATCTCATATTTGACCTTATAGCATCATAAATATAATGTAAATATGTATCAATATGTAAAAGTAATGATTTGGAAATATGTGATTTTACGACATTGCGAAAGGCTTTTATATGGATTTGTATTTTCACAATGCAAACACAATTTCTAAAAGTTTCAAAATTTTCTGTAAACTGTACAAGAGAGAGATTTCTAAAAAAGTCAAAAATAAAACTGTTTTTATGTTTTTAAACATTAAAATTGTGTATTTTTATGCATGTAACAAGCTTCTCATAACAAAAAGCATTACACATCTGGTTATAATTAGTTACCATTTATAATACCTTTGAATATTAAAGCTTAAAAACTTGTCTGAACAATAAATAAACATTAATATCTGCAACAAAATGAAATATTTAAAGTATATTGTTTACTTTCTAAAAAACATGTAACATAAAAATATCACTATGAATTTTAAAAAAATTGACTTTTTGTCACAATACATGGATTTCAGTCAAATATTTTGGGAAAATCCCCAAAAAACTCACATAAACATATATAGTTACATATCAGTAACACGAGGAAAAAAATTTCTTGTGCAAACATACATTATTTTCTGAGAAAATGATGTATTTAGTTTTAAAAACATCATTTTTGAGAAAATTGAATTTTTACTATAAAGTGACTTCATCAGAAAAATAATGAATTACAACATGTATTTGTCTCATTGTATTAAACATTAGCATCTTTGTAATTTATTTTGCATAAAATAGTAAACAAAAAAAATCTTAAATTGCCCAGAATAGCATTTTTCATTTTTTTTAACGAGATAATTTCTAGTATTACATCAATTTTCTCAGTTCTGTATCAATTTTTGAAGAATTAGTAGCTTTCATGCTTTACAGTTATCAAATTTGAACATAAAGCATCATAAATATAATGTGAAAATGTATCAATATTGTTTTGGTATAAATTTGAGTCGGTATTTAAAAATACCTGATTATACGACATCTTGAAAGTTTTCGCTGGGTTTTTGTAAAGTTATCTTTAGGTTTTGTTGTTGCAGACAGTTTCTGTTTTAAACTTCAAAAATTATTCTAAACTAGACAAATGATTTCTAAAACAGCCTAAATAAAACTCTTTTTAGACATGAAATTTTATGTATTTTTATATATGTAACAAGCTTCTCGCAAAGACAACAAACCTCACATTTGATGTATCATCTCATACCTTTTTCTCAGAAACTACTAAACATAAATACTCAAATTTTTATTGTATATCAAGCAGACATTTATATTTATACTGAAGTGAAATTTTGTTAAATATATTAGTTTTTTCAAAGACAAACTGTTAGTTCACCAAATATTAATATTATGAATTTATTGAAAATTGTTATTTTTTTTTATATCTGCTTTCTATTTGGATGTTTTAAGAATATTTCAAAAATTTCACTTCAGTATACACAACTGCATTTAAAAAACATAGAGTTCATGCATACAGTACATTTACATTTTTAAAAATATAAATTTTAGAAAACAGAAATTTTTATAAAAAAATCTTACTCCATCAAAAAAAAAATATGTATCCTATAATTTTTTATGCACGGTAATGAAGGTTAAGATTATTGGTTCCCCTTATATTTCTATTCATTTAATGGATGGTGTGAAATGTCATTTTCTATTGTTTAGATGAAAAGCAGGGGTTTTTCATATGCAATATTTTAACAACTATTGCCTGTTCAGTAATTATATAGGTTGCAATAAGTACAACCTCATTTCTGCTTTAATCTCATTTTTAAGCTACTGAAATAATTTTATAATTATAATTTTTTCAAAAAGCACGTTTTCAATCTTCACAAACAAGTTATTAACTATTTAAAAGTATAAAAATTTGGAAAGGAGAAATAATACACAGCAAAAAAATTTTCTCCCAGGTACTAAATTTCAAATTAAAAGTAAATGTTTTCATCATATTTACAAACTTTGCTCCGTTCAGTTCAGTACAGTGCTAATCACTGTAAAAATGGAGACTTGGCCAACGCCTTATGCTCCGATATAATGTGGATTAGTTTTTAACTTAAGGGGGACTGCCAAATGCACTGACATGGTTAGGGTACTTTTGCACAATGAAATCGCATTATTCAGGCGTAAAACTTTTGTTGAGAACGTAAATTACTCATATAAATCCGCCTTGAAAGGTAGAAATGTCAGAAATAGTCTAGAAAAGTTTAAAATTACGAAAAATACATATATCCTTGCTTCCAGAATTTTCTGACGCCATTTTTTCAAGCTTTATTACAAAATCTGCAGATGGCGCCATGTGTATGCAATCTACGTACAAAATTTTTAAAATGTTACTTTAGAATAAAATTACCACATAAACTGCTTAAATACACATTAATAATACTATATTTTATGAAAAAGAATATTTTGCTACACGAATAATGACTTTAATCACTTCAGAAACGCTAATTCTGCTTTTTTTCATGAAAAAGGGGGTGGGGGTTAAAAATAAAGTAACTCTAGAACTACGTCAAGAAACCACTCCCCATGACATCCTTTGGAAAAGGCAACGGTCAAGTGACCTTGAGATCAGCTAACTGTTAGCCTTTGCTTAAATTTTAGAATGACCGGTAAAAGGGAATCGTTTGGACAGGACAGCAGATATACCAAGAATTCTAATATTTACAAAGCTCTCAAACTTCATCCATTTAAAAAATACATCCAATTACTAGCAAAGAAATTCTTTGCCAATATTCCCAATATTAATAATGCCAATTTAAATAATCTAGAAAATTATATACCACTTGACAGTCATAAGAGGCCTAGGAGAATTCTCCTAGACTCTTACAATCCACCATAATTTTTTTCATCCATCTTTTGATGAATGAATTGCTTAAATTTCATTTTATTTTTTCTCTTACTTAAATTCTCAATTGCTGCTCCCCATCAGGAACGCCCACCCCCATTTAGCCTACTCTGGTACAGCCAATAGAGAGGCAACTCACTCTGTTCTATCAACCAACCGCATTGCTCGATATCCACTCACAGCTCATGAATAATCTCCAAAGGCTATTTCCTCAGACGATTGCGTCATCCCCTGCCACCCCTTCAAATACTACTCTCATCCCACCAATCAGGTAGCTTCATGCTCACCACCCAGGACTCTCAACGTTACAGGCCACATTCACTATTCAGTGATGGGACGGAGGAACGCTTCGCGTTCCATGTTCCAATTCATACCAGAACAGGACAGCTATGGGGGGGGGAGGGGGGACTCATTTGCATTTTGATAGGTGGGGTGATTTTTGGGGAACAGTGGTCTTCAAACTTTTTCTATACTCAGAGCTTCAAGAACAGGGGTGGCCAACTTTTTCTAGAAGAGTGCCACAATTTGATAAAAAATAATTACGAGTGCCGTTTTTAATATTTCCACCAAACAAATATAGAAAAGAAAAAAAAATTACTTATGGCTTATGGAATTTTTTCCCAAAATAACACATTTTTTTAATGCAAAATTTAAAATAAGATGAAGTGCAAACAGGTTTTATTGTTAATAAACTTTTTACAGGTTCAATTCAGTTAAGTTAGGTACAAAATAAAAACGAGTAATTTGAAACATTTAATTTTACATAATTATTAAACAGTTAGTATTTACTTAATCTGGCTTTTGAATTACTTTTTTTTTTTTTTTTTTACCACAAGTCATCTATCTATATTAGGATTAACTTTTGCAGATGCTAACAAAATTAGGTTATTATAGGTGCACACAATAGCTAGCTGTATGAATAAAATTTATATTTATGTTTTAAAAGCAGAAAACCGTTTATATTCCCCAAACATATTTTGACCAAATTTTGACTTTTGTGCAGAGACAACCCCACTTCAATAAAATTGTAGAAAATTATTTATTATTATTCATTCAATTTCTTTTAATTTTTCAGTATGTCTTTGCGTGCCCCCGTTACAACTGCACCGTGCCACTGGTTGGCCACCACTGCCCTAGAACTAGAAGGTCTTTTTGAAGCCCCTAGAACTAGGTCTTTTTGTGAAACCCTAAAACTAGAAAGTATTTTTGTCGAACCCCATTCCACACACTTTTTTGTAAAGGCAATTAAAAAAGTATTGCATCGATTATTAAAATTTAATCTCTACTTTTAATATAATTTATTAATTAATATTAATCTGTAATCAGGTTTCACCCACCCATTATTATGTTTAGTAACTAGAATATGTACTTGATTTTTTACACAAACGTCGAAGTCTAACCTTTGAAATTAACTAATCGCATTACATATTCTGAGCTTAATTTATTCCCATACTTTGTTTTTGTAGCCACTTATGCCAAAAATATTTTTCACTTGTACACATTGTTCTGAATGGGATTAAAATGTTTAGAGGAATACCAGTGTTTTGTATGAATTTGCAACAAAGATTTAGGAGCTTTTCTTGCTTAAATTTAGATTTGGACATCAAATCTGTTGAAGGTTGATAAGTCGTTACCTCTCCTTATTTTTAGGTGTTTTCCAACAAATGTCAAAAGGTGCACTTTCCACATTGGAAAACTATTTGGTTTTGCAAGACATTGTACTAACGAGTATACATTTTTTCTCGTGGAACCCCGGGGGTGTAAACAATAAAATTTTTTCAATCTATTGGTAATATAAAAATAAAACGCATTTTTTATTTTTTTATTATAATAAAAGTTTAAAAATCATTACAAAATAAAGTTATTATGTTGAAATAAAATTTTCAGTTTCTTAATTACAGGAATGAGCTCTAAATTCCTTTTTGGGGATGCAAACTTCATATAGAAGCATGAATCATTTTGAATCACATTTTTTAATTTTTTTTTTGATTTTTTATTTTTGTGACTCTGGCCCTGGGGGATGTATCTGGGAAAACCCGTTTGAAGACTACTGGTGGGGGGAAAACCCCGGAATTGTCATTTGATGTTTAACGTGTTAAAACAACAATAACTATTAGCCTTTGCTTAAATTTAGAATAGCCGGTAAAGGGAATCGTTTGGACAGGACAGCAGATATACCAGAATTCTAATATTTACAAAGCTCTCAAACTTCATCCATTTAAAAATACATCCAATTACTAGCAAGAAATTCTTTTGCCAATATTCCCCAATATTAATAATGCCAATTTAAATAATCCTAGAAAATTATATACCACTTGACAGTCATAAGAGGTACAGAGAATTCTCTCTAGACTCTTACACAATCCACCACTAATTTTCATCTTGATGAATGAATTGCTTAAATTTCATTTTATTTGCTCTTACTTATTCAATTTGCTGCTCCCCATCAGGAACGCCCACCCCATTTAGCCTACTCTGGTACAGCCAATGAGGCAACTCACTCTGTTCTATCCAACCAACCGCATTGCTCGATATCCACTCTGGCTCATGAATAATCTCCAAAGGCTATTTCTCCAGACGATTGCGTCATCCTGCCACCCTTCAAATGCTACTCTCATCCCCACCAATCCAGGTAGCTTCATGCTCACCACCCAGGACTCTCAACGTTACGGCCACATTCACTATTCAGTGATGGGACGGAGAACCTTCGTTCCATGTTCAGATTCATATACCACAATGGGACAGCTATGGGGAGGGAGGAGGACTCTATTTTAGCACTGATAGTGGGGTGACTTTGGGGAACAGTGGTCTTCAAACTTTTTCTATACTCAGAGCTTCAAGAACAGGGGTGGCCAACTTTTTCTAGAAGAGTGCCACAATTTGATAAAATAATTACAGTACCGTTTTAATATTTCCACTGCTAAATATGAAAAGTAAAAAAAATTACTTATAGGCTTATTATGGAATTTTTTACACTGAAATATACATTTTTAATGCAAAGAAATTTAAAAATAAGATGAAGTGCAAACAGGTTTTTATTGTTAATAAACTTTTTACAGAGTTCAATTCAGTTAAGTTAGGTACAAAATAAAAACAGAGTAATTTGAAACATTTAATTTTTACATGAGTATTAAACAGTTAGTATTTACTTAATCTGGCTTTGAATTACTCTTTTTTTTTTTTTATACAAGTCATCTATCTATATTGGTGCTTTTTGCAGATGCTAACAAAATTAGGTTAGTATAGGTGCCACACACATCAGCTAGCTGTATGAATAATATTTTATATTATGTTTTATAGCAGAAAACTGGTTTATGTTCACACAAACATATTTTGATCCAAATTTTGACTTTGTCTGGGAACAACCCCTAATAGGTTGTAAAGTATTTGTATTCATTCAATTTCTTTTTAATTTTTCAGTATGTCTTTGCATTGCCCAAGTGCAACTGCTGCGTGCCACTGGTTAGCCACCACTGCCCTAGAACTAGAAGGTCTTTTGTGAAACCCCTAGAACTAGGTCTTTTTGTGAAACCCTAAAACTAGAAAGTATTTTTTGTCAGACCCTATTCACCCACTTTTTTTGTAAAAGGCAATTAAAATGCATCGATATTAAAAATTTAATCTCTACTTTAATATAATTTGTCAAATTAATAACAATCACAATCCAGGTTTCACCCACCCATTTATTATGTTTAGTATAGAATATGTACTTGATTTTTCTACTTTCAAACCGTCGAAGTCTAAGCCCTTTGAAATTAACTAATCATTACATATTCTGAGCTTAATTTATTCCTATACTTTGTTTTTGTAGCCACTTATGCCAAGAAATATTTTTTCACTTGTACACATTGTTCTGAATAGGATTAAAAATGTTTTAGAGAATACCCATTTTGTATGAATTTTAACAAAGGTTTAGGAGCTTTTTCTTTGCTTAGAATTTAGGATTTGGACATCAAATCTGTTGAAGGAGTTGATAAGTCGTTACCTCTCCTTATTTTTGGGTGTTTTCCCAGCAAATATCAAAGGTGCACTCACATTGGAAAGAAGCTATTTGGATTTTTAAAGACATTGTACTAACAGTATACATTTATCTCATTAAGGGCAGGAGTCAATAAACAATAAAATTGCAATCTATTAGGTAATATAAAAAATAAAACCTCTTTTATTATATTATAATAAGAAGTTTAAAAGTATTACAAAATAAAGTTATTATGTTGAAATAAAATTTTCAGTTTCTTAATTACAGGAATGAGCTCTAGAATTGTACATTGGTATTATTGGGGATACAAACTTCATATAGAGGTATGAATCCATTTTTGAATACACATTTATAATTTTTTCGATTTATTTATTTATTGTGACTCGTGGAACCCCTGGGCATGTATCGTGGAACACAGTTTGAAGACTACTGGTGGTGGTGAAAACCCCCCGGAATTGTCATTTGATGTTTAACGATGCTCTACAAAGCAACAAGAAGGCTATTGATCACAAACCTCGTAATTTTGAACCAAGGGTCAGAAGTAACGTGGACGACACCTGAGCTGGCACTCCTCTTTTCTTTGACCCCACCACACCAACGGGAGGACGTTTCAGCTCCTCGACAGATTTAAGCGTCATCGCTGCCCTACGGCGGAATATTTTGAGTGGTACTGGAGAATCGAACTCATGGCATTTTCTGCCATGATCCGATACCGCCACTCAGCTACCACAGTCACAAAGTGTTGTAGATTTCGATAAAGCAGTGCTTCTCCAAACTTTCAATATTTGCGATCCAATTTTCAGTCATAATTTTCATCGCAGATCCCCCTTCGTAAATGTATTGAATGCAATTATAATGTACTTTGATGGTAAAACCACAATACGACTTTAATTATAAACCGTACTAATTATCAAGATAAACATTAAGTTTTGTATATGACAAGCCCAGGGGAGTCACTAGTAATTACTAAACTTGTTTTAATTGAATATTGATAAATTAATTATTAAATATACTTTTGTGCAGTTTGATACGTTATATTAGTGTGTATTATCAGTGTGAATATGCCCTTCATTTGTTTCTTATTTAAGAATGTATTTCACACCTCTTTATAATTAATTTTAAATTATAGAATTATTTTATTAAATTGATAATTATTTTAAATCTTTTATTTTCATTTTCATGATATGCTCGCCCCCAAGTAGGGTTATCATACCCTCGGGGGCTACAGTTGAGAGACGCAGCGATAAGATTTTATTTCAGTTTGAAACACAACTTAATAACAGTAAACATAAACAAAATACTGATTTTGGGGTAGAGAAAAGCCAAGCGATTTTACATAATTTCGCCGATAGCGAAATGAAGGTGATAATTTAGGTATAAATGAAGAATAATTGCCTTGTTGTTAATAATACTATTTGTTGTACTTTCTCTAAAATTTAATTTGTTCTCTTTTTCACCCTCAACCGTTTTTGCATACTCTTGCGCCCTAGGCATGTGCTAGCTCGCCTCAAACGGAAAAGCAGGCCTGATAAAGAGAAATTTGTAGGGGGAATAATCGAGGTTCTTTTCAGGGCATGGCTTTAGCTCATACTTTACTACAGAAGCCTGTTAAAAATTATTTTATGGGAACAAAGCAATTTTATTTTATTTTTGTTATCCCCAAACAATCAGTTCGGTCACTTCATATTTTTTTATTCCAATCATTGAATTGATTTATGAGTTACTATGTTAATTAAATATCTTTTCAATAACCGCACAATTAATAAAGAGTACGCACAATTATTAATAACATAAAAAAATACAACTTTAATAAGGGTTGAGTAGGGAATATTAACGTAGTACTTTTTTTCGTTAATCGGGGACTTTTGGCAACCGATCTATAGTATGAACCATAATCAAGTGACGGGGACGACACCTGAGCCACCTCTGCTAAAATTCACACACCACCCACTGGAGGGGTTTTGAACATAGACATGTGGCGGTAGTCGAGTGGTTAAATTATCGGATCGTTGGCTGACTTACTTCAACACGAGTTCGGGCCAGTACCCTCAGGAGCCCGCCACGTGTACCGGCAGCGGCGTACGTTATGACTGTCAGGAAGCTCAAGCGTCCCTCCCGTTGGTGTAGTAAGTGGTTGAAGACTGGGTGCCAGCTCAGCGGGTGTGTTCAAGTCACTTGACCATGGTTCAAAATTACGTGGTCCGCGACGTTAATATTCACTCACTATTCATCGTTCATGTGTACGCCGAGATTCGAATAATTACGTATTCCTCGAATTCTGGATTACATCGTTGATAAAGTGTCGCATAACAATTACTGCGAGCACTATTCTGTTGTACATGTAAATGAAAATTCAAGTTTTAAGTCGCATACTGTTATTAATTTTGTGCTGCTGTCAATGGTGCAGTGTAATGTCATTTCGGTAAACGTGAGTTAGCTTCTATATAATATAATTGTAAGTTAAAACGATTTTGATGTAAAGAAAATTATAAGCTCCTTTCCTAATTCATTTCAAACGTATTAATTTTAAACTTTTACATCTAGTAGTATTGTGTTTTCAGTAACAGTTTCATTTAATGTTAGTAACACAGGAAAATAGACTACATTATGTAGAGTATCCTGTTTAAGAAAATGTAGATAGTGAAACAAATTGTACTTAAATTTGAATTTCTGAATTGCCTTATAAAGGAACTTAATCCGGGAACATATCACGAAAGGTTTGATACGAGTCTTTTAAAAACGTCATTTTCTTGTGAAAATGGTCATTAGAACACTTTTCATAAATTATTTATAATCTTTTTAACCATTTCCATTTCTTATTTTATAAATTAATGTTATTATTTCTGGTATTCATGAAAATCTGACAAAACTATTTGCTAAAAGGTGGTACTAAACGACATAAACTGAAGACAAAAAGTATCTGAATTGTCTCCCCTCTTGGTCCCTCCCACAGAAAATGGAGAGGATGAAACTGAAATCTGTAGTTTTTGCGGCAGCAGGCCCCGTTTGCCCTTCTTCACTCTTCAAGACGAAATTGGCTTCTCGTACATTATGCAAGAAAAAACGTACGTCCTAGCTGTTATTGTGTTTTCTTTAGCTGTTTGAAAGTAATTTCTACTCCTCCCCAAGATTTTTTTCCTTCTAGCATAGAAATGTGCAAGATCAGATCGTTGAGCACCTTCATATTTTTTAAAATCAATTATTTGTGTGATTTTATACAAAAAAGTTACTACATTAATTAAATAAAATCTTCAACTGAACACTGAATTCAAAAATTATTAGTAGCAAAATGCCCGTATACTAGGCTGTTTTGGCTTTAACAAAGTGTTATTTTATACATCGAAATATACCAGTTTTGTTAATTCAAATGATTTAATATACTTTTGGCTGAGGCGGTATCTAATACAATGTATATTATAGTATATATACTAAGTTATTTTATTTTTTAAAAGACCAATTTAAAATGACTTTATAAATAATTAATTTTTAAATCCTTTTTTCTTAGACATGAATCATAAAAAAGAATAAATTTATACTTATCAAAAAAATTAAACCTTTATCACAGAACAGCTATGAATTGCAGTACCAATAGCGTCAAAAGTATTAATAATGGCATGGCAATTAGACTTATTCTATGCTGCATATGTAAGTAAAATTCAAGTTTGATTCATACAGTTGGCTGATTTTTGTGTATAATAATAATGATTTATTATTATACCATTACATTGCAGTCAGAATTAACTCCCTGCCACTGAATACATATTATATGTTAAAACGGTTTTGTCTCTCATAGAAAATTACAAGCTATTTTACACCTTCTTCATTTGGAAAAAAAGCATTGAAAATAAGAGATTTACAGACATTTTAGTTTCTGGTTTATGCCTACAAATTTTATAAGTGCTTTCTCAGATTTTCGTTTTGGGTTTCTGTTCTGTCAAAGATAATTTTACAGTACTTTTGAAGATACTTATATATATATATATATCTGTTCCATAAAAGTTTATATAAATTTAGATTTGAGAACTCTAGCTAGTTTCTAAAAAAATGAATTAATATTTTAAAATGTTCATATTTCTTCAGGTTTCCAAATTTAACAATATTCATGCTTTCTGGATTATCTATAAGAACAATTATTAAATTCAACAAAACAGGTTTTCAATTCCATACCAATTTAAGGAAGTGTAATAAAAGGAAGAGATTGGTTGGAAATTAACGATTCGATGGAATATAATATAGTCGGCCCTCCATTTTACCAAACTTTTCCTGGAACCAAGAACATTTTATGATTTTCTTCGTCAAATAATATAAATAGCTAAATGCAGTTTCCATTTATCGAACTTCCTCCTCGCCGGGGATTCGGAATTTTCCTCTCTTGCAAATGTTCTGGACTACCATGTGAGTATAATGAGCAAAAGTAAAATCGGTATTTGAAAGCGGTGGAGCTTGGATTGTGTACGGAAAAAAATACGCTGATGGGATATTTAATTGCACTGCAAAGATCACGAGGAATGGCTATTTTTAAAACGAAAAAACTCAAAACAAAATTATGGAGCTTAACCAGTAGTTAAATTGAAGGACAGGCCCTATAGCAAAATTACTAGTCAAAATATGCGTGTTAAAATTACTTGTAAGCTTAAGGTAGATATTAAACTTCAAATTAGCGTTAATCATAGTACCAAAGTACTTTTTAAAGTTAAAATATATATATATATATATATATATATATATACTAATTATTCTTAACCAAAACTGTTTTTCCCCTGCTTTCCTAGCGAATTCTTTTGATAAGGTAAGATATGTAAAAATAAATAGATATTAAACACTTACAAAAAGGTGTATGCGAACAATTAATTTTATAATAATGTATAGTTATGTGAATTTAAAATTTATTTTTAATAGTTTTTAAAACTATATTGAAAGATAAATCATTTTAGCGAGGAAATTTTTCAAAATATGAGGAACTTTTCAGGTTTAGTAATGACTGTATTTAGTGAAAATTTTTGTCATATTTTCTCGTATCGGAAATAATAACATTATTTTAAAACAAGTAATAGATGTGTTTGAAAACAAGATTATACAAACTATTTGTGAAAAATTATATCTAAGGTTATTTTCTTGAAAAGTAGCATTTTCTTGTGAAAGACTCAAATTGAAAATGATTATTTCCTGATGGGTATTCTTACATATACTTAATTTCATTACAATTTGTATCTAGGAATATGAGCAGAAAATTTATTACATATCTCAAACAAAAAATTGAGATTAAATGCAGCTAATAGAAAATAAAAGATATCTGTACAAAAATAAAACTGGAGGTCTATCAAATCAACTACCCAAAATTTAAAAACTCTTTTTTAAATTCCATCTTTATTTAACAACCCTATGGGCAATGTTTTATGATACTTAAAAGAAAATGTAAGCGATACTTGTTCATTCATACGAATATCCCAAAATATTTACCTGGTTTAATAAAAAAAGACTGTAGCATCCATTTCATGGAATTCTAAAGAGCAGCACTTACAAACAAACACTGCACCCGTTGTTTCTCCTGCCATTTGATTATGGTTTTGAATAGTTTTGTTTTATTTTACTGCAACTTCGCGCTGAAAATGCGTTCCTGAAACGACTATCCTGTCAATCGCTAACCACGCCCGTGGCTATAGTAGCGACCGGTTATCTTTACACAAACTTTACCATTTGGCGCGTCGCGCATCCGGAGTTGCAAACAAGCGCCATCTGTTGGATAAAGGCGGATTTGAAATATGGCGGTTGGCCTTAAGTTATGTCTTACAGTTAGTAGTACGCTGTCCATCAGTAGTTTTAATTATACGCCTTGTGTTTTAACTGAAATTGATGAAAGTAGAGTATTGAAAATCTATTAGTGGAATTTTAGAATGTATTTAGTTGATAAGAATTCTTCAACTTTTGAACTTACTCTATTGTTTACATTTTGCTATTAAATTTGCCTCTCAGAAAGTATCCACAGAACTCAAGAGGCCTCATATATGATCTTTTTAAAAGCTATCCGCTTAAGCGATTTGGTCATTGAAATATAAAGCTTTGAAATACTTGAACCACTCTAACTATGACCTCGGCTTTTCGAATTTTCTTGCAGTATCTGCGAAATATTTTTGTGAAACTGCTTATGAATGACTATTGCTATTTAGGTTGCAGACAAACATGGATTTTTTTTTCACCATTGATGTCATACTTCGTTTTTCTCTGATTGTGAGTTTAGATGGATGACTTAAAAGAAGTGTGGATGTGTAAACTCTTATAGATATAAAGTTATAACTAACATCCTGGGTAGATGAATATTGCTATCCAACGGATCTGGATATATCTCGACAATTTTTTCCATCTTTTCACATTGATTTTACGCTCACTAATACTAATTTCCTTTCTTTTATTTTCCATGTCCTTGAATTGCTTCGTATCTCATAGCGTAACAATTATTGCATCATAATTTTCTTAATATTTTGTATTAATAAATGCAAAAACTCTGTTAACTTATAATGCCTGTTGATACAAATTCAAAGAATCAAAATATTTAAATAGTGAGCATAGACTTTTTGCCTACTATTTGTGTGTTTCGCTACAAAACTCCCGTTATATATATATAACCTAAGTGGTTTTAATTCAAATTAACAAATTCTTGTATACTAAATATTTAAATAATAGTAAACAAATTCATAGAAATTTTGTAGAAAAAAATTATATTTCTATTAAATTTTGCTATATATGATTTCTTTGGTGAATGCAGACTTTCACAACAGTGTATTTTGTTATATAACATATGATCTGTTATCAGTTATTATAAAATAATTATACTGTTTAAGAAATGTTTTGAATATTACTTGAACAAACAAGATAGTTTTCATGCTTATTTTCTTGTGATTCTAGTTTGTTTCCTGTGTTGATAATTTTCTTGTTCCTTCTTTTTAGATGTCTGAAGTAGGTGAGGTAAAACTGGGGAAAAACTTCTGACTTATTAGTAAGTTGCATGAAAATTTCATTTTAAATCCATGGAACTGTGTTTCTACTTTTATAATATTTTGGGAAAAATTCTCATTCATGGTTTTATGTTTTTTGTCAACCGTGTAAAACATAAGTAATTTAGAAAAATCTATAATTCATAATTATTTTAACTTTTCCCCAATTAATTACGCCTGGATAGTCAAAACATTTCACTTGAAAATATTATACAGTTAAATTTTAACAACTGAATTTTCAGAAAAAAAGGTTAATTAAATGTTATTAAATGTCATCACACTTTTTACATACCTGCTACCTTTTATACTTTGCACATAAAATTTACTCATTTCCAGTTTTTATTATGCTTTTATGCCTAGCTCATTAATTTTCATGTATTTTCAGTCATCCAGCAATTATTTTCTTCCCAATAACTTGCATTTATCATTTTATATTCACAACAACCAGAAAATTGTTAGACAAAATCCGCAGAATTAGTTGCAGTTGAGTTTTAAAAAGTTCTGGAAATTTGTACTTTCTGTGTATTTGCTTCATAACTTCTGCTTTCTAACTCATTTTGTACACATGGTTATGTTTGGCAAAACATTATATTTATATATATTTTTTGCTGTAGGTTCTTTTTTAACTCAACTCATTGTACTTTGCATGTGTTTATATTTGCTACTTTAGATTGCTGAATTATTTTGTTTCATTACAGTTATTACCACAGAGTGTGTCTAACAAAAGGTGAAATAGAATACTTTCAACATATATATAAAAATGTTATGAAAAAAATTCAATGTATTAACTTATATGAAAGAGGAATAAATGCATTTAGGGCTGTTGTCATACTGACATATGCATCTGTAAAAGGTGCTATTTCTTTATCTTTAAAGGTTGATGAGATGGTCATAGATATATTTAACTATATATAAAGCTTTCAAAGTTTTCATAGTAAAAAAAAGTCTCAATTTTTAAATCATTTATGTACAGAATGGTTATTTCAGCCAGTTTGTAGTCTTAAAAGTCATCTTCTTACTTGTTTGCTAACTTCTGTATATGTAATTTTTTAAATATAAATATTAGACAATGTTATATTTTTATACAAAAGCATCTTTACTGCAAAGCAGAAGTCCAACAACCTATAACATAATACGAATGTCAATTGTACTACTCACCACAAGTTGTCAATTTTGAGTGGATGGAAGTTCGATGAAGTTTGTAAAATGGACATATTTGACAAACATCTTCAGAATTACAGACCTTTGCAAATTCACGAAAATCTGAAATTAACTCTAAAGAAAAATTTGCAGCTACTTTGTAAGTGCTCGAATGTCATTTCTGGAAGAATAAATTGCTTGAAGAGAAAATTGCATTTACTCTCTTTGCTTTTTAAGTTCTCATTATCAGTAAACAATATTTTCTCTTATGAAAAATATTTCGAGTTTGCAAAGGAATTGTTTAACAACTGAATGCTCAGAATATAGCAGGTAAAAGCCACTAATTATATCTGATTTTGTGTAAATGATTTATAAGTACTAGGTTTGCATTAAAATTTTTATTTAACTTTTATTTTGAATTATATAATGAAGGAATTATATATTTATATTTGTCTATTTCTTATTTTAATAAATGTTTAAAAATACATAATATATGTGTACAATTGTGATTTTTTTTTTTTTTTTTATTTTTGTTGAAGAAATAGTAATATGTTATGCTCTTTATTTTTGTTATCTTTAAATAAGTCATACCATAAAATTGATTAATATAATACTCTATACATACATTATAACATTACTTTTATACTGTTGGCCTCACGAGAAACATCAGAAGGAGAAAATTTATAAGCGCATCGCGCCAAAAAGGGAAAAGAAGAAAGAAAGGAATCATTAAAACTAGAGGACCCAACCAAGAGTGTGGTCAAAATAAAAGCAAAGGAAGTTAAAAAAATATGTTTAAATGTGTTTAATGAGTTAGAGTCTATTTAATTTTTGAGTGAATCGCTATCATTTTGCTTCATGAATTAAAATTAGATCCACTCCGCGAGGAAGTCTATGGATTACATAAATTCTTGAGATTTAAAAGCTGAGAAGAAGACAAGTTTGGTTTTAGCCTAGTGGCCTTGCGTACATTTATAAGTCGTGACCCACATATTATTCCTTTCATAATGTTTAAAGGTGCTAAAAGGAAGATTTGAGGAGCAAAGTGCCTTTGAGTTAGGAGAAACTGTGACTGATAATATGACCTGTTGAATTAACTAATGTAATTAAAAGTAATAGAAAACCGTTAATGAACCAGAATTACGTTAAAGATATTGCAAATACAATAATCAGTGATGAAAGAAATGAGAAAAGGAATGAACTTGAGTTAGAAAGAATAAATTGAGAACTAAAGCAGAGTTAAGAGCTTACTCGAATTCAAAAGCGGAATCTAAGTGAAATTGAGAGCGAACCTATGAAAACTAGAATCACTTGATTCTTTTGAATTAAAAGTGTCCATTACACTAATAACTGTAAGGTTCTAGCAAACCAAAAGAGGGTGGAGTTATTTTTTCTCGTCATTAGAAAGAGCATTTGTTACAAAAGAGTGTACCAGATAAATTCAAATCAGAAATTCTGTTAAATCTATTAGGTGATAGAGCTACCAATGTAATTACTTACATTAAAGACAGCGAGCTGAGTGATTATTCCAAAAGTAAAATCGATAGTTTTATGAGAATTTGAGCCTACTCCATATAGGTGTTTAGAACATTTAAAACATGTCGCCAGCCCAGTGAAACACATGTTCAGTTAAGCATCCGACTAATAACAAGCTGGTTAGTATTTACAATTGAGAAAAGTGTCAGACTTTGCAGAAGCGCTTAAAAATTAGTACTCATCGATACAGTGCATCAAACACTTCGATACAAAAGGTATGCGGCGTATCATGTGGTATGAAGCAGGGGATGGTTGGTTTAAACCTGCAGAATTAGCAAAAATCGATCTATGTACACATCGCATCGAAAAACTTGGTGACATGTTCAGAGTCTGTTAACTATAAACATTTATGATTCTAAAAATGCACCCAGGTTTTCCTGTCAGAAACCAAAGAGTCCTAAATGTGTTTTGTGTGTAACGAAAATCATCCCTTATATAAGTGTCCCAAGTACAAAAAGTTATCGTTAATGATCGAGGTAGAATTAGTGAAAACTAATAAATTCTGTTTCAACTGCCTATTAGCACTTAATCATATAAGAGTTAAAGTGTGGTCAAAATATTCCCTGTAGGATATTATAGCAGCGTCATCACGTGGCCTTCTACACTTTAGAGCCGCAGATAAACAAAGTGGACTAATTGATGACTCAGGGAAGTGAGGAAAAGTTCAGTGCTTTCCCCACAGCTGCAGAATTTCATACTTCTGCAGAGAGGTGAATCCGCGAGTTGGTAAATCATCATTGGCTGCCACGAGGTTATAATAACTCAGATAACAAAAACTGTGTTGTTAGTACATGTATTTGTTATGTTACTGATGGTTCGCAAAATGTTTACCCAATTAGTGCATTAATGGATGTTGGAGCTTCTTCCAACTTTTATGAGTCAGGGATTAGCGGACAGGCTTAAGATTGAGAAAGAGAAGCGAATATTTCAGTGTCAGGACTAAATAGCTTCTCTTTAACAGTAAAGTGTCGAGTTAATGCCTCTGATTACTAATGAGGAAAAGAGATTTTAAATTGAACTTAGACTTTTAGTTTGTCTCTCAAATTACACGGAGTTTTACCCGTCCTAAACCAATTATATTGCCATGTGCCAGTTACAGTTTGTTAAGTTGGCAGTTCAAGCACAATAAGCCAGTCCGGATTGACCCACTACTTTAGGAGCAGAGCATTTTTATGAGTTCTTGCAGAAGTGGACAAATTTATCCTTCATCCGAATCTTATAGTACAGAACACTGTATTTATGGTTTTCATCGTAGAGTGGTATACCTTCAATTAAAATAAGCAGTGGCATTACCTTGGTCTATAATTAAGGATAATAGAGAATTGTGTAGAAGAAGAATCTTAAAATAGATTTTTGGGATCTAGAATCTATACGGTATTAAAAGATGATAGATATACTTGATAGAGAAGATAAAGCTCTTGAAATTTTAATAAAACAGTATGTGTTTAAAAAGGGTAGAGTATGAAGTTACACTTACCTTGGAAAAATTGGGCAGAGAATTAAGGATAATTTTAAAATAAACACAAAACGGTATTAGATCCTGAGAAACCAAAAAAACAGACCTGTGTTCCTATTTACCACCAAATCTCGTCGTGGAAAGAGAGTATCACAACTAAGTGAGAATAGTATTTGATGCTAGATGCGCCGCGAAATAGGAGGAATTATCATTGAATGATTGTCTATTCAAAAGGGAGAGAGAACTTAAATCAAATATCCATTAATTTATTGATAAATTTTTAAGTTTGTTTAAGTTGCTTTCTGGCTGACATAGAAAGCCTTCCTTCAAAATTTCTTTGTCAGATAAGAGATAGAGATGCTGTTAGGTTTCTTGTTGCTGATGCTGATGAAACATAAGTTTACAAGTTCAATAGAGTTTTGTTGGGTAAATCGTCTCCATATTTATTGTCAGCTACAATAAAACCATTACCAAAAATACTGTCAGAGTTTCCACTTGGCAGTAAGTACTTTCGAAAACTGTTTTATGTGGATTGACTTAATTGCTGGGAAAGTGCTGAATCTGCATTGAAGTTTCTCTCAGAGCAAAAATTATGAAAAATGTTAGTATATGAATTTGAAAGTGGATTTCAAGCGATGCGATTCTCATGGAAAAAATGGAGTGAAGAAGACTTTGATTTATTGCATCGGAAGATCTTGAGGCAAATTTCTTAGGGTTCTAGGTCTTTCATGGGATCCCGATGGAGATAATATCTCTTTGGATATACCAAATAGTTTATTAAGGAATTCATCAGCACAAGAATAATACAAAACGTTTTCTCATGGCAGCTGAAGAATTTTGGAAGCCCCTTGGGACTTATTACTCTCCCCTTTTCACTATAAAGGTTCAAATGCTTGTTTCAGAGATATGGCAAAAAAGAAACTAGCATGGGATGAAGAGTACCTCCTGATATTTCAGAAGCAGGAGAAGTGGTGTGCAGAAATTCCACAAATAACTAATATCAGGGATTCCGAGATATGTGTTTTTTCTGAAATGAAGAGGTAAAGATATTAAAATCCAGCCATTTTCCGATGCCAATTACTTCAAAGCTTATGGTGCAGTTGTGTACATGAAGACTGCACAAATCAGGGACAGAGTCTCAGTCAACTTTGTTTGCATCACAAAACAGGATTGCACCTTTAAAAGAAAATCTCATTGCCTAGGATGGAGTTAATGGGTTGCTCTACTTGCCACGCCAGGCTAGTACAAGTAGTGTGAATTCGAAAGAGACAAACTACCTGCTATTTTTGGACTGGCTCAGGTTGCTTTGTACTGGATCAAAGAAGTTCCCCAAATAAGTGGCAGTCATTAGATTTCCAACCGTGTAGAAGGAGATCAGACTTTGACCAACCATGCATCATGGCATCACTGTCCTGGAAAGGAACAGCCTGCAGGAATTTGTTGGAGCGTGGGGTAGTATAAACTTTCTCTTAAACTGCGAGAAATGGTGGACACAAGTCCCGACACTTAAGAGAACAATTTCTGGTAGTGATAAACAGACTGTTCCTCAGAAAAGAGTACTAGTGAACTAAAAGAAAAATATTGTAGCCTGTAAATGCGAAAATTTGTGTACGAAAAATTTGTCATGAATGTGTGACTTGTTTTAGAACTAATCCAGTTACATCTACTCAAATAATGAGTGATTTACCACCAGATCGGCGTAAATCAAAATTTTGTCTTTGAGTTACAGGTATTGACTTCTGTGGTCCATTTTCTTGTGAGGTACAAAAAATCAGGAAAGGGTGTTCTTAGCAAAGTTTTATATTTTGCTATATTGATTTGTCTTTCAACTTCGTGCTATCCGCATCTTGAAATTGTCTGGAATAGCTCGCGCAGACTTTAAATTGCTTGTTTAAAGAGATTTTTCGAAGAAGGCACAAAATGTTGCGATAATGCAAAAACCTTTTAGGGAGCTAATGCTACGAGTTAAAGAAATTGCATGGAGTCTTAAATTCCCAGAGGAACTTCCTAGCAGGATATTTGGCATCAGAGAAGTTGATTGGAAGTTCATTCCTCCCAAAGCACTTAACTTTTGGTGGAATTTGGGGAGGCGAGGGTAAAATCATTTAGAGGTATCATTTTAAAGGATAATTAGAGGAAGCCTTAAAGTGCGTTAGAAAGTTCATACTTGGTTGTAGTACAAATTGAGGGTTTTGAACTTCAGCCTGTATCCTATGTCTTCAGACCCTAATGATTTTAGAAGTTTTGTCACGGTCATTTTAATAGGCAGACCAATTAGCTTCGATAGTTGAACCTACTTTTGTACAGTACACCTGAAAATAGACTCTCAGTGGCAAAATTACAAAGTCTACCCAGTTAATTTGGAAGCGGTGAGTCATGATTATCTTAATAACCTACAAGAACGAAATGGTTGTTGAAAAGATAATGTAAAACTTGAGTACTGTCGTTACTTGCTAATAAAAGAGGGCGATCTTCCACCAAGTAAGTGGTTAATAGCAAAGATTATTGAATTGGTTCCGAGTCAAGACAAGAAGATGCGTGTTGTAAAATTAGTATTACCAGATGGAAAGCACATTTAACGAGAAATTAATATAAGCCACATTTGTATTCTACCAAATCTATAGCGAGTTGAAATCTTTTTAAAAGGATTGTTAGTGTTGTAAAAATTGTATTATGTCTTTGTATATTGCATTTTTTATATAGTAGATAAGTATGTATTTGTGTGTTTATTGTTGTATTAATTTTGAGTATTGTATTAAGATAATTTTTAAAATTGGTTAATGTACATTTACCAATGTAAGTGTTGAATGATGTAATCATTCAGCAGAGGATGTTGGTAAGCCTCGCGGCGTCAGAAGGAGAAAGAGTTATAAGCGCATGTGGCCTTAAAGGAAAAAAGAGAAAAGAAGATCATTGCGGCTGAGGACCGACCAAGAGTGGCTAGTCCAAAATAAGCGAGTTAAAACTATGTTTAAATGTATTTGTGGAACAGGTCTGTGAGGAATTTTTAGAGAGTGGATATATATCATTTTGCTTCACATACTTTTCCAGCTGCATTTTTAATTCTTGGAAAATATATTTGCGCAGAGTATAACTGGCGCACCCTCCTTTTCTTACAAAGGTACTAAAGAGAATGCACATATACAACATATCATATGTTTTAAAAGTCATTTATTGATCATCCTTGAAGCACCGGGAAAAATAGAAGTATAATTTTCCTAAAATAAAAACCTTTAACTTCATAAGGAATATTATTTCTTTTAAATAAAGAGTATTTTGATATACGTAGAAACAATTTTTTTTTATACCATATCTTTTTATTTTTGAAGCTTGCATTTTTATACCCGACGTATAACGTGCACCCTTAAATTTCTATCTTATTTTTTGTATTAAAAGTGTGCGTTATAAGCCAGATTTTTTGGTAATTAATATAAAATAAAACTCTGAATCTATATTCTTGACCTCTGTCCCCCCTAACTCTGCATGCATTACCATGGAAACCCCAATTGTTTTAAATATGCCCCACTTGTCCTGCTGAATCATATTACTAGATTGGTTTGGCACGTCCACAGCTAAAAGGTTGCCGACTGCTGCTGTAAAGTCATTACTTTCTTCTATATTACTATATGTATAACTTTAAATTTACTGTTGTGTGTACAATTTTTTATAAATCAGATTGATACAAAAGATTTCCTTTCAGTACTTTTCTCATCAAAGTAACTCATTGAAAAATATCATTATTTCTTCAAAATAACTTCATTTGATATGTTTTATTTTAAAAATACTTGTATATCATGCTTTATTGTATAAAATTCAAAATGCTATCTATCCTTTATTTTAAGAATTTTGTTAAAAGGTCAATCCCACATTTTTTACACATTGTCATTTTCCAAAGTTGGCAGCTATGCTTTTTATGGTTTATTATAAATAATCAACAATTAAGTAAGTACTGTTTAAGAGGTTATAAAGATATTACTTGAATAAAAAGGACCCATTTTTTAATCCCTATTATCTTGTATTTCTGGTGATTTGTTGCATTGATTATTTCCCTCCCCTTAGATGTCTCGTAAATGATGAAGGTGGAAAAATTGGGAAAGAGGTGTGTGATCGTATTGGTATGTAGAATTAAAATTTCTTTAATTCCAAAGTTACAAATAATTAACAAGACCCATTTTTTTAAATTTCCCGTTATCTTATATTTTTGGTAATTTGTTATGTGATTATCTTCCCGCCCTTTAGATGTCTGGGAAAAAAATGAAGAAGGAAATGAAGGGACTGGGAATGCTTACTTAGATCCATTATTAGTACGTGGGATGAAAAGTTTATTTAATTCCAAAATTGTTTTACATTTTATGAAAAAGCTTTTTATATATCCTAAAAACATTTTGAAACTAATTATAATTATTATACTAATTTTAATTTTATCAGTTTTCATTTATGTTTTTTTTAAATTTTTGGTAATTTTTAATTTATTTCAGTTATTATACTTTAAAATTATGTTTAATCTTTTTAATACATAACTTTTTTTAAAAAAAGGATACTAAATATATTACATTGTTTGCTACATTAATATTACATTTTCTTTTTTTATAATATTTAGAGTTTTATTACAGATGGTATGTAACACATGGATCAATAAGTCCCGAGACTAACAATGAAAACAACATTTTTTTGCAAAATTTTTTTTTTATTCATCAACATAATCACCTTTTAGGGTGATACAATCGTTCCAATGCTTTTCCAATTTTTCAATACCATGTTTATAAAAAAAATTATCTTTCGCTTCAAAATAAGCTTCAGTTTCAGCGATGACCTCCTCATTTGAGCCAAATCTTTTCCCTGAGCATTTTTAAGATCAGCAAAGAGCCAGTAGTCACTGGGGGCTAAATCTGGCGAGTATGGGGGGTGGGGAAGCAGATCAAAGCCCAATTCGTTCAATTTTGCCATTGTTTTCATCGACTTGTGGCAGGGTGCATTGTCTTGGTGAAAAAGGATTTTTTTTCTCTGCTTCGACTCTGGAGTGCAAGTGATGTATCCATGTTTCGTCCATGGTCACGTAACGACGCAAGAAATCTTTTTTGTTGCGAGTAAATAGCGATAAACAGCTTTCTGAATCATCGACTCGTTGCTGCTTTTGTTCCATCAAAGCAATCGCTGGCACCCACTTGAAAAACCTTTTTCATGCTCAATTTTCATGGAGGATAGTAAATACACTTCCATATGATACTGTGTCATCTCGCAACCACTGGCTTCACTTTCGATCTTTCATTAAAATTTTTTGATTACCTCTTTTCGGGAAAACCCCCAAGGTCTACCCGGCTTCGCCTTTTTTGCATCCAACCCTTTTAAACTCGCAAACCACCACAAATGTTGTTTTTGGAAAAGGGCCCGGGGAAACATTTTTAAATTCATTGTTTCCCCCGGTGTTTTACCCTTTAAAAAACAATGTTTTATCAAACCCGGGAAACTGTTTTTCCTTTTTTTAAACAAACTAAAAAACCTTTACCAACCTCATAACTCAGCTGTTTCTGGCCCAATCGCAAAATTTTGCCCGTTTCAAGAAAAAGGTTAGTATTAGAAAACCGGTTACTGGTTTATTTTGGCCCTTTTGGGTTGTCCGGGTTTTTTGACCTTTTTTTTATAATCCTTTTTTGAGAAATTTTTAAAATTTAATCAAAAAATACAAAATGCTTACGGGAAAATATTCTCATATTTCAAACCCCAAATGTATTCTTATAATTATTAGAATTTTTGGTGGCCCCAAAAGTATTCATATTTTTAATTTCAATTTAAATTTTTTAAATTAATAAAAATTAATGTATCGGAATTGTAATTTTTTTATGGTATCTGCAACTTATTCTTAATGGAATGACATTATGAATTTTTAAAAAATAGTATAACTATTATTTTAAAAAATTAATCAAAAAGTTAGCAACAAAAGTCTTTGTACGTTTTACAAAAATCTCAACATAGTTTTAAATAATGTATTTCTTTCTTAATTTGGTACTTAATAGGATATCTTTTAGTGTCTGCAACAACTTTTAAACGTCTTGGTATAGATTTAATCAGATTTTGTAATTTCTGCATCTTTTCCTGCATGCTTCTGTGATTGTTTTTACCTCCCATTATGTGTTTATGTGTCATAAAATTTTTTTTTTTAAAATTCTCCCCAAATATATTCTGCTGGGCTAAATAAAGTGATTGAGAGGTGTTTTCAAATTTTGGGGATACTTATAGAGGCCCAAAGGGATAATTGAGACAATGTTTGGGGTTATTTTCCTAAAAATAAAAGCCAATATCCCAAATTTTGGGTGGATAATTTAAAATTTCCTTTAAAAAATTTAAATGAGCTCTAATTTAACACCATCAAAAATACTAAAATTACTTAATCCTGAGCCGATTTACACCCCGCAAAAACACCTCCTTTTGCGGAGATGAAGTTCCCAAAAAATTTAAGGGGGTAAAAACCTCTTTTTATCATTTACAAACTATTATGCTCCCATTAGAACCAAAAATGTTGAATTTTCCATCATCCCAATCAATTTGCAGTCAATTTTGAATTTTCTGAAACTTAATCCCTAGAATCTAGTTGGATCAATGAATCATGGAGGTGGAAGTGTTCCTGCAGGGAATTGTAAATCGGCTTCAGAATTAGGTAATTTGTTATTTTTTGATGGTATTATGAAGCATGAGCTCTATTTAAATATTTTAAAGAGAAATTTTAAATTATCCACCCAAAATTTGGATATTGGAGACGACTTCATTTTTTAACAGGATAATAACGACAAGCACATTGCTCTCAATGTACGTCGCTGGTGTCTCTAGAACTGTCCCTAAAATCTGAAAACACCTCTCAATCACTTTATTTAGCCCAGTAAAATATATTTGGTGAGAATTTGTTTAAAAAAAAGAAAAAGAAAACATGACATATAAACACATAATGGAGGCGTTTAAAAGGTGTTATGGACACTAAAAGATATCCTACTATGTACCAATTTAAGAAAGATGTACAATATTTAAAGCTATGTTGGGATTTTTTAAAGTTTACAAAGACTTTTGTGGCATAATTTTTTAGTAGCTTTTTGATTATTAATTTTTAAAAATAATAGTTATACTATTTTTAAAAAATTGATTATGTCTTTCCATTAAGAACAAGTTGCAGATATCATAAAAATTACAATTCTGATATATTAATTTTTACTAGTTGAAAACATTAAATTCTATTGGAAATTGCAAGTGTATGAACACTTTTGTGGTCCACTGTATATTTGTGAATATTTTTTTCTTCTCTCCAAGACATTTTAATGGTAAGCTGTATATTAGGGACTTCATCATGTTCTTTTAACTTTGATTGAATAGATTTTGAAAAGTGAACAAATTATCTTGAAGCTTGATTCCCCTGGACCTTTTCTGTATTGCAAATAGTGCCATCAGAAAATCACAAGACTTTTCTCGATTATAACTAATATATTAATGAAAGATTAGCATGGAAGATTGCTTGTGTAACCAATTCCAATACAAATTTTTATGTATGAAAATATATATACATATACAGTCAAACCTCTATTTAACAAAGTCGCTAAATGCCCCAAAAAAGTTTGTTATATTGAAGTCCATCTCTCGATATACTTTATAAACCACATAAAACTTAATTTTAAATTCATAAAAACTATATAATAAAAGTAATTATTCACACCTTTTTGTGAATTAATATATTTATTTTATATATCTTACCCATAAAAAAAATAAAGAAAAACTGCAAGAAAAAAGGAATGTTGTGAGGTATATACTGTATTTTCAATATTTATATTAAAATTAATGAATTTTAAGGACATTTTCTAATTTAAAGCATGCAAGTAATTTTAAACATACATTACTTTATAACTAGACACTCTAAACATACATTGCCACATGCGTCCTTAAATTTAATTACTTATAAAATCTATTAATTTTGTTTGAAAAAATGCTTTGCTTCGTATTACGCCTCACATCTTTTTAATGCACCAAAAATCCTTTTAGGCATATTTTTCTGTGTCTCTTTTCTTAAATATTTCTAGCTATCCATTGCTACCTAGAAATTAGTCGTATTCAAGTGCCTTTGCAAATTGAAGAGTTTTCTGTATTACAAAAGGTCCAGAGATCGGGACATTTTTATCTCAGCATTGTGTGTATCCACTTCAAAACTGCCTCAGTGACTTCTTCATAGACACATGTTCTTAAACATTTTGAACTAGAATTCAATGAATCATAATTTTGTAATTTATGTTGATTTTTTTTATACTAGTTGATAAGCTGTTTGGAGGAATACCAAATTTTAAAGCAATATCCTTTTTCTTGGTGCCTTAATCCACTTCCTGAAGAATTAAATTTTTTTTTAAAGCTCAAGCACTTATGTTTTGACATTTCCGAGCTACAAGAAACGAAGTTACCAGGATAACTGATCAAAACTGCAAATGAATGGAGACTTGTTCAAGGACATGAGACAACTCCACTAAGGGTGAAAAGGGATATTGAAGATATTTCTTGTGAACTGGACAATGGGGGCTTAAGCTTTTCCTTCTTGGATGAAATGCCCAAAATTCTATTGTTTTTGGCAAGTTAGGCACTTAATAAAAACCAGTTCAAGATTTTTGACCTCCATAAAATGTGTCAAAAGAGAGAATAACTTGAAATATTCAGAAATACTTTGAAAATAAGGAGAGAAAAAATTGATTCACTAGAAAAAAGTTCACTTCAAAGTTCAAAATAGAAAATACACTTCGCTATTGGGAGGTTATTTTACGAAGAAAAGCATGAAATGTTCTTGGTTCCAGGAAAAAGTGCGCTATATAGAAAAATATATACATGATGTAGACAAATATTTTACATTTTGACAGATTTTTTTAAAAATATTCTTCAGTTATACTTTGTATTCTCTTTATGTATTAGATTTTTAAAATATTACTTATTTGGAATCTAATCCATTAGTGTTGGGTCTTGTATATTATTTTTTTGAGATGAAAGATGTTTTCAAATTTAAAAAAAATATATTTAACTTTACAAATATTATTCTTTTAAAGCAGGAGGGGCCAACCTTTTTGGGAAGAGTGCCACTATCTGAAAAAAAAAATTATACCTGCCACTTGCAACTTTTCTAACAAACAAAATTATGAAAAGTGAAAAAATGTTACTTATTGACTTATTATGGGATTTTTACTCTAAATAATAAAAATTTAAAAACAATAAAAAAAAAAATAAGGCAAAAGTACAAACATAGGTTTTAGTTAATGAACTTTTTACAGGCTTACACACAATCAGTTTGGTTTGGTATAAAATAAAAATGAGTAACTTGAAACATTTACTTCTAAATCATTATCAAACAAACTGTACTTGCTAATGTAGCTTTTGAATTTGCAGTTTTTTTTACCAAGTCTTCTGTATTAGAATTAGTTCTTGAAGATGTTAGTGAAATTAAGTTGTTTTAGAGGTACATATCAGTTATTTTTGATATAGGTGCATATCAGTTTATTATGATTTTATTATGTTGGTAATAAACATTTGCTCATAAACATATATAGGTCCAAAACTACAATAATATCTGACAGCCAAATCGTGTAAATTTCAAATTTCTAAAATTCAATATAATTTGGAATACTTAAGTTTAAAATAAATTCAGAGTAATCATAAATTAATTCTTAAATTGTTACAATTATATTTATCTAGCTGTGAAATTTTAATCCATGAATAAATTCTAATCTGATAAAATATTTTATTTTTATTGAACCAAATAATTGCCAAGAAATTTGTAAACAGTGTAATGTTATTTTTATTTTTTTAATTTTTTTATACTAAACAAGAAATAATTGACTTTGTTTGATTAAAAATAATCTGACTTTTGAATGTAAAAGCAGGGTTCTATGATAGCTGGATAACTTTCTACTTAATAAAAATAAGCACAAATTTTTAACATTCTTGATTTTATAAAATTTATGTTCACATTTAAAATGTAATTAAAGCATGCAGTATTTGTTTTATCCTAAGCACATAGCGATGAAAACAGCAACAAGAATGTTTAATATGTGAAGCGATTGAAATTGTGTGTTTGTGATGTGGTTATTAGAACCCAGTAACATTTTGTCCCATCTGTACAAATATACAAACATAAATCCCTACATAGTCCGTGTTCACTCATATAATTGATTATTAATAAATGCAAATAATTTTTTCTTAGTAGTTCATTCTGGAAGAAATTTACATAGCAGCATATCTTTTCAGAAAATAATGAATCCACAACAGGAAGAACAAAGTTTATCAAAAGGGCCAAATCAATAACATCTGATGATTCATCAAACTGCATGGAGAAGATTTTAAACAAAATATAAATTCTTTATCTCAAAAATGTGCCTTTGTTTCAATTCTTTACATGACAGTGGTATCAGAAATTGTCATAACTTTCTTTAAGATATTTGTTATCAAGTTTGCAAGATATTACAGCTTTAATACATGGCTTTTATTAACTTTTCACTTATTTTATATGCTTTACTTTCAAAATATTCAATAATTTTATTATGAAGATGGGGATAACTTGATTTTAATTTCGAAGAAATAGTGTAATTTACCAATGTTGACTTTGACTTCTTTTGTTTCTTTTCAACTCTCCACAGATTTTGAACTTTTGCCAATTTTTAAAATTCTATTCATTTAATTCAAGATATTTATAAAATATTACTAAAAAATGGCACAGAGTTCATAAATATAATTAGAGTGATTATTACCATTGCATTTTGAAACAATACTAGGACTATTGTCTGTAGACCTCATTTTTTTATGAAGACAATAATACCTTACTGTTACTTTTCCTCTCCAAACTTTCACGCCATGTCGGTAGAAGAATTTTGATTCTTGACAGATTTAATGTGTGTAAGCCCAGTGACATAACATTCATCCCAGCACTGGAGGGGCAGGATTTTAGGGGGCCAAAGCTTGACTGACGCCAAGTACATATTTAACCAATTTATAAAATATTAAAGGTAAAACCTGACTTTGTAGGAGGCTATAATATTCAGCTATGCTCACGCGTAGTTTCATTCTAAATGGCAGATCTGCAGTGGTGCATCAGATTCAACAATGTTAGACAAACTCATCAACATGACTATAGATAACAAAGAATGGCTTTATTTTATTGTAAAATTTTTTTTTTGAATGAACTGAATATTTTTCTATTTAATATTGTTAAAATAAGCTTAATGCTTATTATTTTTTACAAATTGGGGTCAAATAAAAAAATAAGTTAAAACTCATTGTTGTTTTTCAGGCTTTGCAGCATGCATTTGAAGGCATCACTTTTCCCTTTTAAATGGTGGTAAAACTACCTTTTGAGCTTATCCACCAAACAAAAATGAAATGGATGAAAAAAGCTCACCATGATTTGGGTACATAAATTTTGTTACTTTTCTTAATCAAATTAAAAATTCCTTCCTAAGTTAAACAATTTTTATCTGTTAAGCTTGGAATATTTTTGTATATTGTATTTTTTAGTATTTCTTTAACAAATATTTCTATTACTTACTGAAGCTGTCTTTTTCCGGTCAGTTTTCAAACTTTTAACCCAGGAACTTGAATTTATTAATATTCAGTTTAAGAATAATTCAAACTGGAATACTTAAGCATGGAATGATTTGAAAATGAAAAAAATAGTTAATTTCTTAGTACAGAAGGTTTTCAAAAGGGCAATGAATTGTTCTTTCATATTTTAAATGGCAAATCCCTCTAAAAGCTTTTAAATTCTCAATTGTGTTTGTTGATTTATGAATGATTTGCTTTTTATCTTCAAATTTTAAGAATCATTAAAATATTGTTTGATGTTGTTGCATCAATCTAAATTGTCTGAAGGAATATTAATGATAGTACTTAAAACAATATCAACACTTATAATTTGTTAGTACACAAAATTCCAATATATATACGCTGTTGATAGTTTGTGCAGTTTTATCTGTTTGTCTAAATGTAATCTTATTATTTATTAAGCTCTTTATTCTTATATATATATATATATATGTATTAGTTTTACTATCTTAGAAAATCATCTGTTATATGTAACTCAGAAACTATTGTTTTAGCATATTCATTTATTCACAAATAATTAAGAGTGTATTATTAAATTATTATACAGCTATTTTTTTTTAGAGACTTGATTCTGTACTAACATTTTTAATAGTTTTGAATACTAAAAAATGTTCATCATGTAGACATCTCTATCATAAATGAATGCTGATAATGTAAAAGGAAAATGTGAATAATGAGGTTATTAGTTCACTAATCAGAATAAACAGTAATTTTTTTTTTACATTTCTATTTCTCATGATTGGCAAATTTGATTCTATTTTAAAAAGGCAAGAATATTTATGATAGTCCTTAAAAAAAAAAAAGAGTAATCATCTAAATGCAGATTCAACTTTAATATTAACTAGCTGCATGGCCGTTCATGGGCTTTTCTTTCCCTTATGATGCCAGCATTTCTGTGTGTGTTTTAATCGCCATACAATGTGAGTGATTTCTATAATTGTCATTAAATTTTCCTCTTTCGAAATTCATTTCATTTATTTTCTATTTAAGACAGGTTCCCCCCCCCCTATAGCCTGGCATTACACAGGGGTTTTTTTTAGTGTAAAATTACTGTTCCATGTTCCCCTCCCCCTCACAGATAAGATTTATCTTTAAAATTCGATCTATGACTTTTAAAAAACAATATTGCGTTAGTTAAATTATATTAATGTAAAGCAATAAAAAGAAAACGATTCTGATGCTAATAGTAAAACAAGAAACTTTCATCATTTTTTATAGTTAGTTTCTAAGAATCTAAAATAGTAAAATAGATTTCAGATTTTCATTAATCAATCAATCGTTACATATAGTTAGCTTAAAAATGTATCTAAAATGTATTTTTATCCAAAATAATAGATGATGTACTTTTTAATTAACAAATAATTTATTTAGTAATGAAATAATAGAAATAATCCTTTTTAAAAAATATATATAAATTAATTATAATCCATTTTCTATAAATAATAAATAAAAGAAAGATTTACAGATAGCTATTGAAACTATTGCTTTTTTCTCTGAACGTTTGATTAAACATATATATATGTAAGTGTTAAAAAAAAACAGTATGGAGGAAAACCTAGACATATTTACATTTACTGAACAAAACATTCAAAAAGAAAAACAACTATCTGACAAAAACGTTTTTGTATTTTATTTTAATTTTGAAGTTTTTCATTCCATTGTGTTTAATAAGTTGTACAAAAACAACATATTCATTATTTTAATAATAATTTCCTTCTTAGGGTTTGAAGTATTAAAATTAATTAAAACTGTTCATTTAGTAAGTATTTGTGACATACAGTTTGCTTAAAAAATGGCAGTAAAAGAAAAACTCGTTTATTGATATCCATCTCATTGGCAAAAAGGGGGGGGGGCGTAAGGTTGCCGAATTTATTTTTCCACCCATGCTGTGTAAGCACTCAAAATCCAGAATTCGAGGTGGTTTCCCACAGTGAATTATTACTGCCCCTTGGCATCTTTCGAGAGCTCAAATGGCCTTCCGTTGGTGTGGTAGTTAGGAGAGGTGGATGCCAGCTCAGGTATCATCCTCGTCACTTAACCATGGTTCAAAATTTTTAGGTCAGTCGCCAAAAGCCCTCAAATAGGTGAACAGTGCGACTTTAATATTCCCTCACTCACTTTGTAATTTTTTCATTGCAGTTGTTCAGTCCCCGGAGAAAATGTACCTTTTTTTAAAAATAGACTTATGTTGAAAAAGGACAGAAAAGTAGAAATTTCTAAAATTACAAAATTCCACAGCTATATTAAATGTAGAATTAAGGTTATGAGCATTTTTGTAGATGTTTGACCCACAGGAAAAAAAGTTTCATCAATTTGAATTGTTAAAGTTGTTTAAATTTTGGTATTTTTTTAAAAAATGGAAAAAAATTTTATTTTAAAATTTTCAAGGA
>BMAV01025857.1:54401-80809 GCA_019973955.1 Trichonephila inaurata madagascariensis
TTTTGTATTTCTAGCAACAATACTTAATGAATGATTCGCTGGAGTGGAACCACTCCCAGAAAACACAAGAATTAACAACAAATAAGAACAATAAAACAAAGAATCAAAAAACAAGCATAAACACTATCAAAGAGTCAGATTGCAGAGCTCTCTGACCCTCCAGTATTTATCGTAGCTGTTACTAGATACAGTAGAGCATATTTCTAGGCATTCATTACGGAATTCTCTCAGTACAAAACAAGTTTGGAGAGGAAAAGACCTTTAGTCTATATAGATGACCCGCAAGGCTTTCGTGCCTGATTTCCATCCTGAAGGCAGCAACCGCATGCTGTCTCGGGTGATCTGGGGTCTCCCTTATCGTCCCCCTCCAAGACTTATCAGAAATTTGTTCATTTAAATCTATTTCCTAGAGCCTTTTCACACTATTTTTAATAATTCTGCATGCAGAAGAGGGTAAAATCTTAGGCGAGCCCTTGGCAACAAACCGGAAAAAGCGCCAAGCCAGAACTAGATGACGCCAATCGAACCCAACAATGGCGGCAAATGAATATAGTGGGATAAGGGGGATGCTAAGTGAATGATCGTGTTCGAGCCACCATATATATTCTGCGAGGTAATGGTCGAACATACCTTCGGCGAGGCTGGTATGATTTCGAAGAAAGAGTTTCATTGCCGACCATGTTACATCATGCCGATCATTACATTTAGGACATCATAACTCGAAGCAATCAATCCTTCCTTCATACACCATTCAATCAATTCTTTCTTACCTTTCGCATTCAACAAAGCAAAAAATTCTAAAGTATATTTACTCACACACGCAGCCATACTTCCATCAAGGAGCCCAACAGCAAAATGAAATTCGAAATGCCCGCCGACAAAATACAAAAATTCCAGAAATAGTTAGGGTTACCATATCTAGTGTATCAAAGTAGGGTTCCCAAGATGGCGCAATTATTGCCAACCAAAATAATTAGCGCCAAGGGTGTGGGCTCTTCTAGGACCGAACCCAGAAGAGTATGGGATTCTTTTTTGACAGCATTGTAAAACACCAGTACCTTTTTTTAGCTAGAAAATGAGCTCTGTCATCTTTATAGATATCAGAATAGGAGGGAACACTTTGTAGAACAATATTGTTTTTTTTTTCTAAAGCAATCTAAGATTCTCTGTACAGTTTTTAATTTTAAGATAATCTCAAAAGTCCAGAGATGGCACAGCTTCTATTGTAGAATTGGAGTCAGAAAATATATAATGACATACTCAAAAGCCTCCTTTCTAGACAATAATTGTTGCACAGTCGTTCTAATAATTTCTACTTCACGTCAAATGGGGTTGTGTGTCTATAACTAAGTTTAGATAAAGTGTAAATAGTTCTGAAAAATTCTCAACACCTGCACTTTCATCCTGATCCAATCGTGAACCATTAGTATAGAGATGAAGCCAATCAAGCTGTAAATGTCTGGAATTTACAGTTTTAAAACTGTATCAGAAATTTTTTTTTCTTTCGTATCACTTGTATAAGATCCATTCTTCCTTTTACTAAGGATATTAAAGGATATAGTGGGGGTGGTAGTTCCCGGAATATCCATAATCTTGAAATGTTCTCTAATTGTCACTATTTTTTTTAAAACAAACCTTTTTGTTTTTTTAATCTTCTGTGATACTTATTATAATTTCTCCAATAATCGTGAGGGCATTGTTTTTACCTATTTGCGCCATTATTATTGATAAATATGTACTTTTTAAAAGAGAAACTTTCTGCAGAAAGCAAAAGTTGGAAGCCTCGAAGTGCAGGAAGAGATTACATTTAACGAACAGTGATTGTATTTATCATGTGACTATGACGTAGCTTAACATTTATGCTACAAATCTAGAAAAATTATTTAGTTAGAAAATTGATAAATAGTAAATTGGGTAAAATCCTATAGTTACATTATCCAAATATATGTGGGAATTAACTTTTCGATTAACTAATTGTCTTCCCTACAAAATTAGTAATGTTATTTGAGTTTTATTCTAATTAAGGTAATTGCGAGGGCATTAACAATAATTAAAAACATTTTGAAGTGAATAATTAAAAAAGAATGGTAAAGAAAACTGTTTTCCTATACAGGTAAACTTTCTGCAATCGTAAATGTCTTATATGTATAATTTTTGTAATGCATCTACAAAAGCTGATACAAGAATTAATAGTTTGTGTTCGTAATGTTTTTTTCTTTCTCGTATATTAATTTTGAATTACTTCTTTCCTAAATTGTAAAAGATGTAGAAATTTTAATACTTTTTTGTGAATTTAAAATCCTTTTTTAAATACCTTTTTGTGTGACTTTGTGCTATTTTATAAATTCTACTTCTTCCAAGGCCACATTCACTTACCGGATTCATTAATGCAAATATACTAAAAACTGAAGTGAACTGCGACTTTTCTTTTTTGTTTTTCACATAAAGTTATTTTTTGATTCGATAGATTAAAATATAAAAGCTTAGCGATGAAATTTATGGTGTGCAAACAAGATTATACTTAATTATATAGGAAGTGACGACATACATGGATTGACTGTATATTTCTAGAAGGAAGGGGCTATAATTATATATAATTCATTTACAGTTAATATAATATTTTTCTTTCAACTTCATCCATTTAATAACTCTCCGTTTTCCTAAAGTTGAAGCTTGCTTTGTTAGATCTCTTTATGTGAGAGTTTTTAAATAATCTATTTAATGAACAGAACTCTTTTTCGTTATTAATCTATTGTAAAAATTTTATTCCCTAATCCTAGAACTTGCTGAATTAATCAGAAATAACTAAGGAAAAGTACATAATTTTTCTCTGCTTTTTTTAACTATGCAATTGTCAGAAAAAGGAAACTCCTAATAACTTCATGATCATTGCAATAAGACAAAATTAATATAATTTCTAAGATTTTAACTCTAAAAATAATAGGGTTAATATAGATTTATTTATTAATTTAATTAATAAGTTTAATTTTCTACAAAAGAAAGCATTTTCATCATAGAAATTTTATAAAGCACGATTGAGATTCGTCTTCATCGTCTTAAAATTACCCTAAATTTGGAATTTCGTAAATTCTGACTCAAAAGTGCTCTGAGTAAGGAAGTTTAAAGATAAATGTCATAATGTTAAGTTAGTCATAAACTATTTAAAGATAAAATATTTTCTACTCTCGAAATTATTATTATATCCATATTTAATTATTAATATTTTTATAAATATCCAAACAATGTGTAAATTTTAAATAACTAATAGAATAACGTGAAACAAGTAATATGTAACATGCATTTTTTTATATATATTTGGACCCATTATATTATGGACAAATGTGAAGTTTCATGCAATTACCTCCAATATCTAAGGAAATGTTTCTAACGAAATATTAGATGGCAAAGATACTTTATACAGCTCATATTTGTTTCCAAATATTAACTAACATTTCATTTCTTAATTCAAAAACAGAAAAGAAAAAAAAATAGATGAAAAATTTATTAGCCTTTTCATCAACAGCTCTAATTCGAAAATTGTCTTACGATGTAGTAAATAAAAACAAAGAACGAAAAGTAGCAGTGTAATGGGTCTATACGCGTTTTTCCTATTAATAATCCTCTTGGGGAATAATGGGTCTTTAAATATTATTTTATTGAAAACTTTCCTCCGAAGAAGAAAACGCAATTTATTCAAATCAAAGTATTTAAAGAGGTTGGAAGGTAAACGAATAGCAAGTAATGATTAACGTAAAGCTAGGCGAGAGGGATTCATGGATTATTTGATTAATATTAAGATGGGACGATTTGGTCAATTAGTTGTTAAATTAGATTCGGTCGGTTTGAATTAGATTACTTTAGAAATTATCTTCAAGTATTAGAAGGCGTATTACCTAAGAGTGCTAAGAGTAAGTGATCCAATTTATAATTAAATCTTATAGTATCTCGTGTATCTCGCTATTGCACCCATATATAACTATCGGTGCATTTGTTAACTTGGGTTGTTGATATTTGTGATGTTGTTGAGAATTGTTAATAAATTGAGTTTGTATTGACTATGTCTCATCTTCCTTCTATCCCTCTTACATTAATGGATGGGTCTGCCCATTCATTGCAGCAGGAATATATTCGTTAGAAATAATATTTTTAAAAAATTACTAGAGAGGGGGATTCCCCTGTCCGCCTAACGCCTCACCAACCTCCGTTGTACAAATTATACAACAGTTCATACTCATTGCTCAAATTGTAAAATTGTAATTTGCATGCATTATGTATTTTATTTATTTGTTTCGCAAAATTCGTTCTTGGTGGTCCTCTTCAGTTAAATTCATCACTAAAGCTGTATCGCCTAACACATCATTAAGAAAATCCTTCGTTTTTGATAAAGCTATAACTCTTGCAGTTTCCTGAAAAGTTGAATATTTAGTTCCGTTAAATGTTCATAAGTCTTCGTATGAGACAAGGCCTTTCTTCTCACGCAATGATTCCAATCCAGGCCATCGTTGCAATATTTTTGTGCGAGAACTTGCAATAATGTACTATCGTTACCGTATTGGGGACATTATATGAAACGTAGCACATAGTTCCTAATTCAGCACCTACGACTTACACGGATTCGAGGTTGCCAACTTGGTGAGTTTCTTTGAAGGTTGACATTTTTATGATAGTACTTAATAAATTTATAACAGTATCACGAAAGATTTTTTTATATAAAGATAAAGATAAATAAAAATGGCAATGGATATGCAATCAAACGTGAAAAAACGTTGACAAACATGTTCAAACACAATAATATTGTTCGCACATGCTTGTATATAAAAAGAATTTTTTATATAGTATCGTTCCAGGTCATGTTCAAACGCAATAATCTGACTACGCATGCTCAGAAATAATAGCATTGTTTATAGTTTTTTGTGTTATTCTACAATTATTTTGTTACGAAAAGGGATTTAAATTTATAATCTATTTTCTACGAAAGTGAATGCAGTGAAGTATTTCCAAAATTACGGTCTAATGCGCAAATACTCGAAAATGTATGTGGCTTAGAAATATGGCGAAATAAGAAACATGGCAGAATTATTCAAAATCATTAAGATTAGTAATACGAAATTATGTGGCTTCGTCTACATAAATTTGTTGCGATTTTGAATAAAATTACAGCATTTTAGCCTCCTGAATAATGTAGTTATTATTAGATCTTTCATTTACTTCAAACGTACATGTTCTTTTTAAATACATATTTAAGTGTTCTAAGTTTTAATTTAAATCCAATTTATTTGTCCATTGGCTAATATAAAAGAAACATAGAGGGAATTTTTTTTTCTTTTCTGCATATTCAGAAATGATGACAGTATTTGGCGGCGTTTATTGGCGATATCTTTTGATTTAGCGAAACTGGTCGATGGTATTGTACGTAAATACTATAAAAAATATAAATAAATTATTTAATTAACTGTTTACATGGACCAATCTGGTATAAATTCTCTGGACCGTATTTTGCGTTTTCTTCTGAATTAAAGATTAAATTCAAATTAACTTTGGAGTACAAGCTAGTTAGAACATTTTAATTCTACAAATTTAAATAATCAGCAGTAATGAAAAGATTTTAAAAGTTGGTTAGCTATGCAAATTAAATTGATTAAACTATTAAAGTCGTAGTTTCGAAAGTTTTACACACACACACACACAAGGTAGTAACTGAGATATTCTGCCATATCCATTCACAGGATACATTCATTTTGTCCATCGAAGTAGACATGATAAATAAAATATCCTAATCATCGTAAATTAAATGTGGGCGGAAATCAACAACATGTATATTTTGTGACTTTGGTTTTGTCTTTTAAAATGTAATTATTGCACAATAATTTTTCGTTGACAGTACCTCCATCAGAAAATAATTAGTGTTTTTATGGGGAATGTTATTTTTCCTTTTGATGGGCATCAGACAAACTCCGTTTAGCTTAAAGGTTTATTAAATGTTATAAATGATTTTACTGTAATACTTTATTAATATAATACTGTATATTGATAATGAATAAATTAAAAAAATACTTCATTTAATGTAATAAAAATGAAAATCCTTCAGGGTCAAATATTTTGATACATAATTACAGAAAAATACCAATTGCTTAAAAAGAAAGACTAAGAATAATTAAAATGTTAGTTTATGAATACTTAAATGTAGATGAATGATGTCATATTTAGAAACTGAACTAGTAAAAGTACGCACATCAACAAATTAAATTAATTAGCAAATAAATTAAAATTAATGAACAATTTTAGATATCAGTGGGTGATACATAAAATGTGCAGACAAAAAAAACACACACACACACAGCACATTATATAATCTTACTTAAATTAAACTTTGAAAGCTTGCATATGTGTTCGTGCTCGGTCAATGAGATCAAATTGATTTATCAAGATTAGGGTAGCTATAGCCTTCCGAAACTCACGAAATATTTTTAACATTTATTAAATAACAAAAAATTAAAAGTATAAAAAGCATATAAAATTATTTTGACAGAATAAGTGTTTTTAATAACATACTTATAACGGAGATTAATAAAAATCTGTGTTTATTTTGAATAATCCAATTTTAAAGTGAGAAATCCATATATTTCCGCGGCACACAATCTATGTTTACTATTACATAATTAGAGGAATTTCAACTTCGTATTTTTCACCGTGAAACAAAGTACATAAAAATAATACAAAAATAATTTTAATACTTAAAAAATAACTTTTATAAATGGGATAAATAATTAATTATATTTATTGTAAGTAAACAGTATGACGAATGAGTGAATATTAGCGTCCCACTGTTCAGCTACACAAGGGCTTTCGATGACGGACCATGTAATTTTGAACCATGGTCAAGTGGCGTGGACGACACCTGAGCTGGTACCCCCCTCTCCCAACTACCACACCAACGGGAGGACGTTTCAGCTCTCGACAGTTTTAATGTGCATCGCTGCCCTATTCGGTGGTTCTTTAGCGGTACTGGGCTCGAACTCATGACATGCCTGCTATGATCCGATACCTTGACCACTGGACTACCGCATCCCTTAAACAGTATGGCATGATGACAAAATGGTAAATTTGCAAGCAGTTTGTGGATTTACAGGGGTGTTAAATTAATTAAAACAGCTACCACTCCTGGCAGCTAAAACGGTCCTTGTCCGTTTAGGCACTTTGCCGAACTGGTTTGGGATGACTGAAATGGGTTACTCATACCATGCTGCTTCACGTCCATGTGGAACGCTTCATCACCAGTATTATCTGGAGAGGGGTTCCCAGCTAGTCTCTCCTCAACCCAAGTCCAGATGTTTTCAATGGATGACAGATCTGAAGACCGTGTAGGTCAGGATAAAAATCGAATACCTTGTACATTGGGGAAGGTCAGAACACGACATGCAACAAATGGTCTTGTATTAACTGATTGGTAGAGGGCGTTTCGCAGGCTTGGATGACAGGGTGCAGCCACTGTACGTAAATTTCAAAAATGAATCGATCTGCATTCAAATTGCTGTCGATCCGAACTAGAGATGTACGTGTCGCTTACCTAATGGTTTCTCAAACCATCATACCAGAAGTAAAAACCCTATGCGGATATCGAATGCAAGCCAGTGACGAGCAGTCTCCTCAGAGCCTCGAGACCAGTGCTTCTCAAAGTTTCAATATTCGCGATATTCAATCATAATTTTCATCGCTCCCCCCTCATACAATAACAATGTATTGAATACAATAATGGTATATTTTGATGCTAAAAATACGATACTTTAACCCCTTAAGGGTCACTTGCGTATATAAACGTCTCACTCAGCCAAAGCATTAATTCCCCCTGACCTATATATGCGTCTTTCCGAAGTACGATTTTTTCTGTGCACTACTATCCATAAAATTTTGGAATGCAATAAAAGGACCTTGACAATGTTTGCGAAGGATTTACTTAATTCAGATTATTTGCTTCTTTATTCCTCACCCTCCTCACCCCAATATATCTTATACGCTCGAAAGCGAGGGGAAAACGGATGGCATTGGGATGCTACTAGCGTAACTTTTATTTGGCAGTTAAAGGATTTAATATAAATCGTACAAATTATCAAAATAAGTGTTTTATATATATATATTCTGTATATAATTTTATATAGGACAATCCCATCGAGTCCCTGGTAATTATAGAAGTTATTAACTTAGTATTGTGCAATTAATTACAAAATACATTGTGTAGCACTGATACATTTATAAGTGTAATATATCAGTGTAAATCTGTATTATATTTTTTATATATTATGTTAGAATGTATTTTGTTTGCTTACTTTCAGTAAATTAATTTTTTTTCAAATAATCTTCTGTTTTCAACTTTTCAATATGCACGCGCCCCACCCCTCGTAGAGTTGTCACGTCCCCAAGGAGGGTGCACCCCGCAGATTAGGAAACGCTTCTCTATACGCGTATACGGTCATCAAAATATTGCACGCAGAACCGTGACTCCTCTGAAAAGAAGACATTGTGTGCCATTCCTTTATCCAGTTTTATAGCTCAGCATACCAGAATCGCCGTCTCTCTCTATACTGAATTGTCAAGGAAATTCAAAATAATGGCCACTGTCCGGACAGTTCACGTTGCTGAGAACGACATTGCACCGTACAAGCTGATATTGGCCGTGCTGCAAATATGCCCCTTTTCTGACTAACAGCCGTAATGTGTTTGCACAGTTTTGCAGGGCAGACCCAATAATATATCGGCCCTATCGGGCTTTAGTCATAGGAGGGTGTGAAGATCATGCATGCTATTCGGTATGGACCTCAACAACCAATTGATTCCCTATTCGCATGGCAGTCTTTCAATTTTGACCAATACGCCGGGTGATATTACGGTATGGTAATTCACACTATCGATATGCTACAATCCTTGATTTCTTCTTCTTTTTTGAGATAGAACACGATATTCTGAGAAAACGATCTTACAAAATGCTTTTCGTATGAGAAATCCACTACATAATTTTTCTCTTATGCAGTACTTTAGATGTCGTTTCTCCCTCCAGCGTCATTTAAATGCACTGAAATATTAATCATTTGCATATCCGAACCTTTTCTTCCTTTCAAGTGATTTTGACGTTCGTCATGTCATTCCTTCCTGGTGTAGCAAATTTAATAGCCAGCAGTGTATGTCAAAATTTCTCTTACGCTTAGCTCTTACAATTTTGGGCAAAAATAAATTTGGTATGAATTACAAATGCAGGAAGAGCTTAATCAAGTAATTGATTTTATTTAATTTGGTGTTTAACGTTGATAATTTTTTTTTTATTAATAATCGTTTAATAACAAACTGACAATAATAGGACATGTATAGTAAAAAATGAGGTTTAAATTACTTATAACACAAAAAACTTAATTTTTAAGTTCAAAACATTTAATTAAAGTATCTAAACATATTATGAAATAAAATATTAGCAAAATTACTTTAATCTTTTGATGAAAGACGACAATCCAACTCCAATAATTTTGCCTGGCATGAATTCTGAAAAAGCGTTGACTTTTCATTGTTTCGCCCTAACTAAAATTCAGCAAATAAATTACAAAAAGATTTAAAATTAGGAGAATGAAGTAGAGAAAACTAGCTATCTTTCTATGACTAGTCATGACCTAACGCCTTCTACGAAGTAAATTGTAGGTTAATTTCGGTTTTTATGCAAATATTGTTCTCTAAACCGCCCTCTTTACGGAGTGACAATTCATAACTTTGAAACAACTATATGGTATAAGTAGTTTCTAAAAAAAATATAACTAATGTGACTGACACATTTTGATATTTCAAAAAACGAAGAAAGCAGAAAATAGTAAGATATCTCGTTTGGAGCAGTTTTAGTTGAAATAATTCAAGTCAATATTGAAAATGTTTATCTTTTAATAACTGGTGAATAAATTTTAATATATTCAATTACATGTTTGCTTGCTTTTTTTAATTCAACTGCAACTACACAATATTCGATAACAAGAATTTTTTCGTTTCATTTAAATGTATGCTATAAATTTAAAAACTGGAAAATAAATACACTCTTTTGCAAAAAAAATCGGAGCACCATGAAGGAATTGGTTGTTTTTTATGAAATAAAAAATATGCACACATCTCATACACAGATAATAAAATGATACAAATAATCAAAGCCATAGGACCCCACCATGGCTCGCTATTACAACTTCAGTGTTCAAAACAGTAGTTGTTGGTATCTCCCTTGTAGGCGATAAATGCTTGTATAAGGTAATGCTCGGTAAAGAGTGATAGAAGCTTTTAATGTCTCCTGCAATACATTGTGTCAGGCATTCACTAGTTGTTGCTCCAGATCTGCGATATTTTGAGGTGCCCTACCATGGCCCAGACATGTTCGTTTGGTGAAAGGTATGGTGACGTTTCTAGTCATGAAAGAGCATTAACGGCACAAAGACAGTCCAGAGATATGTGAGCGGTATGGGGCCTGGCATTATTTTGATGGAAACTAGCCACTGGAAGACGTGCCTTGAAGGGTAATATAATCGGCCGCAGGATGGTATCAACATATCGTTGAGCTGTTAAAAGACGTATGGAGGAGGACTAGAGATGATTTGCTGTTGTATGATATAGCACCTCACATCGTGGATCAAACAAAGGCTGATTGAGACCGGTGGCGCCGGCCTCTCTAGACACGAAGACGATGGTATCGATCATTTACATATTCGTTCATGATGTCTTTGCCTGCCAAATTTCATCACAATCAAACAGCTCCTTCTTGGTGCTTCGATTTTTTTTTTCAAAAGTGTGTATTTTTGTAATAATTCCCATTAGTTTCATCCTGAATGACTTTTTAATTTTTGCTGATCCTTTCCTTCAGGACTCGCGTTTAAATATATAATTAGCTTTCCCGCATGACCAGGATTTAACCGTAATCATATATGATAAATTTACAGCTTGCATCTTTTAAAAGTAAGATTGCGTCAGAAGCTATCGAGCGATAGCTTTCCGCCAAACACAGCCTCCGTAAGAAGGTATGCGAGGGAACAGAGGCCAATATTTATAATCTTTAATGCATACCGGTATGTTTAATTTTCGCTTTTGTAGTTTTTATCTATAACTTCATTTATCTCGAAACAAAAAATTTCGGCTTCTGCGCCGGATTTCTCAGAAACTATTTATCATATGAATTTGAAATTTCATACACATGTTCAAAATAAGGCTCTATAACCCTTTAAGACCCAAATTATTTTTATCTTTAAATATCAAATTATTCTAGTTATTAATACTATATGGACCCCAAAAACACTGGGAAAAATAATTAAAAAATTCCCGATCCTCCCCTGGAACGTAGACGTGGGGCGTTATATGTGAAACAGGTCACCTATGAAATTTTACATTTTTAGCTCTAAGTTGATTGAAGAAACAATCTCTTAATTAAACTAAAATTGTTACAAATAAGGAAATTATTGATGTATAATTAACTCTTTAATTAATTTACTTATTTACTGTAAAAATCATTTGTTTTGTTTTTGACAAGTATAAATAACCTTTGCATTTTTCACAACATGTTTTCGAACTGCTTTCGTAGTTTCAAATCTGCACTTGTGTGTGAGAAGCCTTGAAATGTCATCAACACATTGAAAATGGCTATACATATCACAAGCCTTTTATCTTGAAATGGCCAGGATAAAAGCCATGACATGTATAGCAGGTGAATTTTAACGCTTTGATCTTTTTGCGAGGGGAATTACAACACTGTTATCTTCTCATCATCAGTTAAAATACTTTTATTAGTAGGTGAAGAGGCTGATAATGCTTCAACTATATCTGACTTAAATTTTAAGAGACCCATTTTGATTTTTGGAGGAATTTTATTTGATATTGCATCTTGTTTGCACAGAAACCAAGAATTTTCAACAGCTAAATCAATGTAATGAATGTGTTCAAGAGATTTTTATGGTAAAGAGTGATCCAAAATTTTCTTTCCATTTCAAATATTCTCATGTTATTCTTTATCGCTATCATCTGAACTTGATACTCCTTCTAGTGTACGTGATTCATATGTTTTGTTCGCAGCATTGTCATCATCCGAGAAACCACTAAGTTCTGATCTAAGAGTTCAATCTGATTTATTCATCAATTGCAAAATTTCTTCTGTGAGAATTATTCTCCTTTTATACACCTGAAAAAGTTTTTGGTTAAAAGTTAGCACAGTATTCCATGAAAAATAGTAAAATGTATCAGAAAATTTTGTTATATAAAAAAATAAAGTATACTTAAACCCCACCATACTAACTCCCACCGGAAAACCCATAATTTTTTGGAGGGGGGGAAGAGATATGGATGCAGATATCTGTGGAGAGGATAAAAATGCCATACTCCTCAACAAATGTATGAAAAAGAAAATTAATTGTAAAAAAGAGAGATAGAAAGAAAAAAAGGGACTCATCCATGGCGACCCCCAAGAAAATTTGGTATTAATTATATAACTATATATTTAATTTTTATGTAGGCTTTCATAAAATTATTGAAATAGAAAAGAAAATTCGCATGGTAAGTACTTACCTTCACTGCTGCAATGACTCAAGTAACGCCGAACCCGCACGATCGTGCGGGTAACGAAGTCCCGAGTCCTACAAGCAACATTAATAGAGTATAGTTAATATTTTTTTTTATTTTACAATTATTTAAACATTAATGCAAAAATTTGGATCCAAGCAATTAGAAATATATTGATAATTACCTTTTTACGACATATAAAAAGAAGACGTGTTTTCGTTGTATTTGAAAACAAAACTAGAATTGCCAGCTGAAAGTAAAACATGCACCACAACCATCGTCTGTTGATAAAAAGTAACACTTTACACTCTCTACAAACCGGGTCAATCATTAGATTCGCGATATTCTTACATACGACTATTGCAGAAGCAAAAACGTATAAGAACATCTAACTCACACGATCATGCGGGTTGGGTCTTAAAGGGTTATAACTTATAGAAAATGTTTCAAACAAATTTTAATAATTTTTTTTATTTCAGTTTTAATTGAATTTTTTCATACAATTTCAAAAATTTTTTCATAACCGTGTTTAAAAAATATTTTTCCCCTAAATGTTTTAAAAGTGTGCATAAGATCAAAAGGGAACATTTTTATACCAAGTAAAATTAATTTTGTAAATTTTGATTCATTTTGTACTTTAGCATCCTGCGCGGTGTAAAATACTGATTTTTATATTTTTGAAAAATTGCACAATTCTTATTTCTCTACAACTTTTTAATCTTTTTCTCAGATTTTCTAAAATTCTGAGAAAGAATGTACATTTATAGATTGACATGTAGTAAAAATTTCAAATTATTGTTTTGTTTATTGCTATGTTATATTGGTTTAAAAAAAGGATGTTTTTTCGAGTGCACGGATACTACTAAGGTACTTGAGGTTAAGGTACTTGAAACCCACCATTTTAAGGTATCCAACTACCTTAAAATGGTGTATTTAGTCAAAATGTGCTAAAAAAATAATTTAATTTTATCTATACATATATGTATAGGCCCCTTTATTATGTACATAAAATACGAAGTTTTTATTTTTTCGTTTAATAGTACAAAAGTTGCAATGGTTTTAATAAAGTTGGATGTCACGTCTACTGTGCAGTTACCAATTTTAAGTAGTATTTTGTACAAAACAAACTCCCTCCCATCCCATTAAAATCTGTAAGGGTACAGAGATTTGCCAAAGCAGTTATGTAGATAATGAATTGAATTTCTTTTGTGCATATTTTCTGTAGCAGTAGAATTTCTTTTTACCCATTTTTTTTAATAATCTTTACATTATTACATAATTTACAATCTTATACCAAGTCATTTAACAGACTTAATATAGTAATAAATGTAAAATGTTCGATTTTTCTATATAAACCAGACCATAATTATTTTTATGAATTTACACCCATTTTTCTCCATTTCTTGAGGGAAAAAAAGGGAAGGATTCAGAACAGAGCATTGAAAAGTAAGATAATTGCAGTTATCGATATATTTTAACATCAAACCTGAATTCATTCAAAATCAACGATTTTGAAATGAAAGCTTTATTCTTGTCCAAAGATTAACTAAATAAATTATGTAATGAATCTCAATAGTAGTTCTTTTTTGTAAAGTAACAATGTATTTGAAGTGAAAGGTTCTTTTATAAATAAATGCACTACGACAAAAAGCTTCTATCAGAATTATACCTCGTTTCGAAGTTAGAATCTCTAAAACCCCAAAACTATTTCAATAATAAAAAAAAACAATAGGTAATACAACAGGACTCCTTGAAGATAAAAAATTATAATTAAATGTCTGTCTAATTTTATAAATTTTTATTAGATATCATTTCATCTAAACAAACGCATTGCTCAGCTTAAAGGCACATCTAAAATGTGTGAAAACTGCAGTTTTATATATAATAATGATATATTTCCATTCTCCATTTCTACTATAATGTGATTATTGTTTATTTTATCAATTTTTTAATTCACTGAATTTATGTTCTTTTGCGTTTTTTATTCCATACATTCTACATAAGTATATAATTGCATTGTCACTATAACTTTAAAGTTGGATGAATTGGTTGCAATTTCTTTGAGAATCAAGTACTTACAAATTCTGTGATCGATAATTTCTAGTTTTCTATTAGTTATCTGCTCAAAATAAGATATATATGATAATTTACAGGTACTTTTTTCAGTTATCATTGATTAGTTTCTAATACCAATTAAATAAAATATTTACTTTAAGAAATATTCAAGAGAAAAAGGCTGAAGCTATAAGTATTCTAATGATATTTGACATACTATTTTGAAAATTGTTTGTGGCAGGTTCTCACGCATGTTTTCTCTTTATTAACCTCTTGGATTTCATTATGAAGGTGTCTCTTATAAGAATAAACTTCGTGAAAGAACCATGATATATGCAAATAAATAATACTATTGAAACAAATCTGAAGTGAGGGAGAATTACTTGAGTTTACTGCGAAGTCTTCTTTAAAATTAGAAGAACGATAAGTGAAAATTGTTTGTAATCTCACAAAAGGGTAAACACAGGAAAAAATATCCTGAGTAAACTACACATTTGAACACTACAAAGAGTCTTTCAAGATAGCTCCGTAGATGCGTTCTTTAACAATAAGTAATATTTATATTTTCTTGACTATTAAACAAATAGCTCCACTAGTATAAGTCTTCTTAATATTTTGATTAAGAAAAAATAAATATATATTAAAACTTTTGTACTACGTCTGAATTTATTTAACATCTTACGATATCTCTATGAGTCTTAATCTGCTGCATTTTTAGTAAATGAAATTAATTATTTTTAAAGATGTTACTTATTTACAAAGTTATCAATATATATATATAGTTAGTATCAGTGTTTTTTCGTAGGTACAAATGTATCGTCGTCCTTGTATGTTAATAAATACCACAAGCATATGTAAAATATTATTATGTATTGATGTACAGAACGTCGATTATAATTATTACGAGAAAGCTTCGAATTGTTTTTTCAACAAATTGATACTTCAAATGTCTTTTTATATAATTTTATATCGTAATGTAACTTAATTTACTTATATTTAATATGGTATGGAGTATTTTCTGAATTTATATCTTTTAATTCACATGTAACGTTGTTCATAATTTATCTGATATTCCCAAAATACAGTTGCTGTAATTTGAGAAATTGTGTCCAAACTATGGGTAAATTATAAACAGAAAAAGTTGTAATATCATAATTACTTCTATCTGCATCAGAAGAATCAAAGAGGTGGTCTTTCACATTTCCTCCAGTATATTCAATGCGAAGCAATGTCAAGGTAGTAGACGTTTTACATAATATAATGCTCACAATAAAAATTATCTTTAATTTATAAGATTTCATTTAATTGTAATAAATCATACATTTACTTATCTTCTAACTATTTATAAGCATTTCGTATTTTAAAAAATATTTCAAGGTATTAGATAAATAAAATTTATTAATTAAACTCTAAAGTAACCAATTAAATCACCAATTTTTATATAGCCATTTTTCTCCCACTACGCTATTTACAAGGATTACTAATTAAAATTTGTTAGGAAGTTTATTGTAATTTCTATTATACTCACTCTTGTTAGATCATCAATAAGTTACATCAATAATTATACATATGCCCATTATTATTTCTCTATTTTTTCTTCTTTTGATAATTCATTAGTCACGTATTTTCATTCTATTCCTACTATTAGCTTATTCTCTCTTTGTATATATTTATTTATATATATATTTATCTTGTTCAAATTTTCAATCGTTAGTAAAATTTTTTCTATTCATCCAATCAAGTTCAAATAAATTTTTGCATTGTTACAACAATGTAGACAAATCATGCTCTTTTTTCAATTCCTTTTATTAGTTCACTCTCTCCCTATATATACTTTTACTTATATATATTGACTTAAATTTTTTTTATATTACTTTTTTTATTTGAATTTAATTACAGTTTCCCGACAGTAAAAAAAAAGGAATTTGTGATTCAATAAATAAGTTTAGTCCATACTATACTTCATACCTACAATGTTGGCCAAAAATATAGACACTTTTGAAAATTTCTATGTTTGTTAGACTTATATTCTTATAGAAAATATTACGTTTCACAAAATGCAAAGTCGTACATATAACATTAAAGAGAGTTCAATACTGAATTCAGTACAAAAAAACAAACTTAAATGCAGTCGGACTCCGATTTAAGGAACCTTTATTTAACGAATTTCTTCTTTTCCCTGATTAAAATGGAGCCATAAAAATCCCTATTTAACGAATAATAAACCCCTATAATTAACAAATTATTTCAACAACCAAATGTTTTTTATTTTTAGTTTGGATTAGAAAAAATAGGACTTTTCAGATTGCTTACCTTTACAGAAAAAGACTTTTCTTGTAAGTAGCAAATTTCAATAGCGAAGAGTGTAGTCCATTTTTAGACTTGACTGGTGTTGATGAGTCATGTGTGTAACCTACCGTGGAAATTGCCTTATCTCTTCTTACTTCACAACGCAAGGAATATTTTAAGAGATTTTACCATTTTCTCTCTTTTCTGAGAAAATTTAGGCTTATTATATAAACAGTTTTTCAGAAAAATTTGTTTTTGAAAAGCATTTCAGATGTTAAGAACCAAATGCGTAGCTATTGTTATACCGAAGTTGACAAGAAAACTCCTATCAAAACTGTTACATTTCCTAATACTTTACATTGTTTGTAAACTGTGTGAAAGCATACCTCTTACAGCAGGATGTAAAAGACGCTGTATTTTCTTCTCTGCATAAAATCGAAAAGAATTTTTTGGAGCCAGGAATCAAAAAGTTTTCTAACATGTATTTGTGCAGGGGTGGGTAGACTTTTCCAGTGTACGGGCTACTTCTAACTTTTTAAGGTGTTGCGGTCCACCCAGTATCCAGTCTAGCTGACATCGTTATTCCATAAATATGTTTTTTTAGTATGCACACCTTAGGTCTTAGTAAAGGTGGTCCCCCCAAAATGTCTTAGTGGTCCACCGGTCGATCGTAATTGACTTAATGCACACACCTGTATTAGTCAATATTTTAAAATTTTCAATTAAATAGTGTTTAATTAATACAGTATTCTTAGCTGCTGAATAAAAAGTGTGTAATTACTAACTATGGATATATTTTTTGTGTAGTTGCTTATGGAATTTCCAAAAGGTAAAAGCAAAAAAATTATATATTTTTTTTTACTCCAATTTAGAAAATAATTTTTTTCTGTCCCGATGAATTCGTTAAATCGTGGTCCGACTGTATTTACAGTACAAAAAAATTTAAGCTGCAATAATTATCCGTATACATCAGATACTGATGACTGCATTGAATTATCAGTACTTAGTAGGGCAGCGTTTATTTTTTTATTACAGTTTCACATCGATGTTTCATTGAGATGACGATAGTTTGAAGCTCTTACTTCGTTTTATTACATGATGCCAGGAAACAAATATAGCCTCAATACGTTTCTTTTTATCCGATGAGTACCTCATTCAGACAAGAGTTTTCACACGGTTCCATAAGTTTTCATTAGTATTGAGGTCAAAGAGAAAAATTAGATTGTATACCTAGAAAAATAAATGTAAAATTATTGCGTTACGAGAAAGTTGTCTTTCTTGTGCTGAAATTGCAAGACAAGAGGGTGTCTCAGTGACTACATATGAAGCTCTAAAATTTTGCTTACGATATCAGGAGAAAAATTCAATAAAAAAACAAAACAGGAAAGGCTGAAAAAGGTGCACCACATCCGTTGATGATAAATGAACAAAAAGACTGTCTCCTATATAGAAGAATGTCATTAATGGTTGTCAGAAGTTATCTGAATAATATGCTGGAGTTTCTGCCAGTTCAAAAAAACAACAGTAAAGGATTTTGGACGAAGAGGTAGAACTTCACGAGATAATTTTATCTCAATTTACAGCGACACAAAAAAGACTACAGTGGGCAACGGAACATGTTAATTGTACAGATGATCAATAGTCAAAAGCTATGTGGAGCAATGAAACTAAGATATAGTCATTCGCTCGTGATGGGCAAAAATATATAAAACGTAGAATAAAAGAGTTGCACCCTGACTGTATTCAGGCAACGGTGAAAAACTCACTTAGTTTTATGATTTGGCCATCCATGTCATCAGGTGGTATTGGACATATTCATATCATAGATGGTATACTGAATGCCAGAAAATACATTGACACTATTCTAGAACCCAAAATTCTACCTTCCATCAGGGATCCCTTTCCCAACAATGCTTCATTTATTTTTCGTCAGGATTCTGCTACCTGCCTCACAGTAAAATTATCAAAAGAGAGGTTTCGGACAAGGAGCCTTGAATTGTTTTAAGGGCCAAAAAACAGTCCTAGCCTCAATCCCATTGAAAATTTGTGGCATCTTTTAAAAACTCTTGTCTGTGAATGAGGTGCCCATTAAAAAAGGGAACTAATTGAGGCTATAATTGCTTCCTGACATCATGTGTTGGAGAAGGAAGAGCTTAAAATTTTGGCCAGTTCATTGAAACACCGATGTGAAGCTGTAATCAAAAATAAAGGCTACCCTACTAAGTGCTGAAAACTTATTGCTATCATCAGTATCTAATTTATATTGATAATTATTGCAGCATATTTTTTTTGTATCACAAATATTTTAATTTTATTTTTTGTATTAAATTCAGTATTAAATTCTCCTTAAAATAATATATACTACTTTGTATTTTGTGAAACTTAGTATGCAAATACATAACATATAAATACATAACAAGCACATAACATACAAGAATAAAAATATTAGAAAACATAAAATTTTCCAAAAGCGTCCACAATTTCAATCACCACTGAATATACATTGTGACCCGCTTGAAATTTTATTTATTGCAAATTTCTTTTGCTAATAAATTTGGTATTCATAATCTAGAAGATGTTAAGTATATTTTTATTTATTAATTCTTTCGATCTGTAACAAAATGTATTAATAAAACTAACTTAATTCATAGATAAATTTTGGGGTTTTTTTCTAACGTTAAAATTTGTCTTTATTTACATGAAAATTAGTTTATGAATTGATAAAAATTTGATTTTATACTTCATTTTTTTTTAAAAAAGTTATAGCAAATGAGGGTTTTAATGTAATCGTAGTATCATTTTGGAAAAATATGAGTTGCGCTTTTCATAAATGCTCTTCTACTGTTAATCAACCAACATTCATAAAATTAGTATTATTAAATAACAGTGACAGAGAGCATCAAGTACAATTCGGACATAATTAAAATGTGAAATCAGGTAATCTGTATTGTGATTTTCTGCGACAACTATAGTGTCAATTATTATCTTTTATATTCAAACGAATCGAAATACTCGAAATAATCTAAAAAAAATTTTAAATTTCTAAAAAATTGGTGTGTTAGTTAGTTATTTTCTAACATGTACAATGAAATTAGAACTTAGATCTCTTTAGTAATACGTAGAAACATGCAATTTTCTTTGCGTATTCGTATGCGGTTTTTTTTTTTGAAGTTATACTTCTTTTTGGAAGTTAGAGAAATAGGATGAAGGGGTAAATCTTTACGATGCGCGCGCACGCCGTCACGGATGCGAAAATGCTTTGTCTAGAAATATATAGAACGGGACAGATCATTCCCGCCTTTGAAATTCTCAGGAAAATATTTTTCTACACTTCCTATAAGAAGGGGGCACCCTGGTTTGAACCGGGGACCTCTCGATTAGAGCAGTCGAATTTCTACCACTGAGCAATACCCGCCCCCCCCCCCCTGTGTCAGCGAACCCTTGCTTTTTGCTGATTTGTTACATCACTACTAGTAGGGAGAGATCGTCCTTCGCCTACGGAGCTTCTCTGATGCATTTGTTTAAACACTTTTTGTTATTACACTAAACATACTTACAGGAAATTAAAAAAAAGGCAAATTAATCTTTAAATTGTGTTTCAAGTACATAAAATATAAGAATAAATATTAGTTTACCTATTTAAATAACAATTGCAAGTATATGATTATAGAAGTATTTACTACGAACGCATTGCGATGAACATAAACACATTTATTACATTGTAACAAATTATAAGAGCCTTTTGTATTCGTATATTTATTTTTGAAGTTATCCTTCTTTTTGGGGGTGTGGGAAAAAGGATGTGGGTAAAGTTTTACAATGCGCGCGCACACCGTCACGGATGCGTGCGCATACCTTCACGACACCGATGCCCGCGCGCACACAGTTGTCTAATATTTTAACATGCGCCACTTTTTTGGTGTTATGGGATTGATATTTGGGGGATTATAATAACTATTGCTATAAACCATATCTGTTGGGACGCATCCCCCCGTGCATCCACCCCTCTACAGCTTTTTGGCCAATACCTCGGCAACCGAGCCTTACAGTCCATTCGGACCTGACTCATTTGATCCCTCTCTATCTGCTCTTCCAGTTATTTTAATTTCATATTCATAGGGCTATTTCTTCCATACTTTTTAATCATCTTAAACTTTTTAAATTTGTTTAAATTCACAATATCTTGGCTCATGTTCGAGTCTCAAAATTGAGAATTGAACCAACTGTTCCACTCGACGAGACCCATCCTGTCATCTACTTCATTCCCATTGTGTAGGCATGGGGAGGGCTTAAGCACTAAAATATCATGCTCGCATGTTAATCCTATGGGGACTGGAAAAAATTTCACCCCCTAAGGAATTGAGATTGGAACTTGATTTTTGAAGGTCCGCCATATTTTCGTATTAGCGCAAGCCTTACGAGGAATTGGGCCCCTTCCCCCCTACAGGGCTTCCCCAGAAATAACTCGAATCCTATGCCACCTTGGTCAACCGCACCGGCTGGATTCAATTATTCTTCCTATGAGCATCCTAGATATATGTTTTCAGGACCATAGCCCCATTTCTTTACTCATATTTAACATTTTAAAATTATTTTAAAGTTATAATTTTTTTAAATCCCGCATAGCTCCGAGGATTTTTGAGATTCGTTAATGGAACTCGGACCATAGGTTCTCCTCGCGTTAAGCTGTTTCATCTGTTATAATTCTTACGTAGATAGTGGGCTTAGGGGGGAGATGTTATCACTAAAATTAGAGAATCCCCGTTTTATTCCTATGGGGTTCGATCTTTTGATGACATAACGATATTACAGAGATAGAAGGATGAAACTTTGGGATCACTTACTAATCTGTATATCGCTGGGATGTACGTGACCATTTAAGTCACAGTTGTAACCTCCGAGGGGAGTTAGTTTCGTTTCCTTTTCCCGAGCTAGCACCGCTCCATTTGCAACTACAAACTCTGGACTCGATCGAATGGATTCCTTTGTGTTTCCTCCCAACCAGGCCCAGTTTCGAGTTGCTGGGTGCCCTGCTTCTATATTTTATTTGTTTTAAATGTTTTAATTATTTTAAAATGACAATAACTCGAAGGCTCTTCAGGCGGATGTCTTAATTTTCTCAGGAACAATTCTTCCCACCGAGACATTCAATACGAGGTCTCAGGTGTCACATTCGATTCACTTCATCTCCAGATACAGTCTGATACCCCCCCCCCCATGTTATTGGTCCTATGCATGGACCATGTTTTGGTCCATGTTTGGTAATTGGTCCATGTTTTGCCCCAAGTGTTGAAATTTCAAGTGTTGATTCGGTGTGAGTGGGGCCCACGCTAATACCCAATACGCAATGAATCTCGTCCATGGTGATTCTATGGTTGTTCAAGACTAAAACATTCACTTCTGCAATCATTTCCAGTGTAAAGACGCGATGAGCCTGTCCAGATCGAGCATCGTCTTACAGTAACTCGCGCCCCTCAAGGAATCTTTTGCGACATTCCAAATACTTTAATGACACAGCCTTCATCCGTCAATGCATTTCACGGCCCCCTCCGCCGCTAAAAATCGAATCACTCCTTGTTGTTCCTTCTTACTCACTTGCATGTTACGATGTAACATATGACGATAGCTTGTGAGACCACCTTCTCTTCGGCTTGAAATCACACAGTCGCAGATTGTGATGTTAATAGATTTCTCCAGTTGTTTCCAGAAGCATCCATATGGTCGCAAACTCACCACATATGGTTGCCAAAATGATCACCAAAAATGATTGGTTCTATCTCCAATATTTCGACAAGTTTCCATTGAATCGCCATTACAATTTAAGGAACGGCGTTGCTTTCGAATATTACAATTTTATCATAAAATAAATACAACAGGGGTTTATATCAATATATTAAATATCCAGATATAAATTATTTACATTATTTTAAGCAATAATTACAAAAAGTTCTAAACGGTATCACAAATTGGCTACTTAACTATCTTTTTCTCTACCTTATTAAATCAACTATAATATCCATTGACTACATCCTGTATATTTTAAACCTAAGATTTCTAAAATTATGCATAATGCTAAGTATTAAAATACTTCCACTTAAAATTAATTTTTGATAGTAAAAAGAACTCTTTTACTTTTGGTCTGATTAAAATATTTTCTCATAATTTTAAAAATATACAGTTTCAATTCATTTAAAACTAAATTTTGGACATATTTGAATTCTATTTTGCTTTCCCTGTGTTTTCTGTAATATCTAAGTATAGCGCTTCAGAATATATTTTTTTTAGTTTTTCCTCTTTACCTAGTACCTGTACATGTAAATTTTAAAATAATTTTTTTTAATATATATATTTTTGTGCGTGAGTGCATTCAATAGTAATAATGCTGCGTTGGATGTTTCATGATGTTTTATATATATTATTTTTTAAGTTATATATGTATAAGTTCTGGCATTAAGCTTTCGATTCTATTTAAAAACATTCTTATAGCCCTCGCTGCTTTCTTTAAAAAGTACAGAAATTTCTGAAATGGAAGTATTTTTATTTTGTACCTCTGCAACCCCTTTAGGCAGTGCTTCTCAAATTTTCACTACTTGCGACCCAAATTTCAATCATAATTTTCCTCGCACCCCCCTTTATACAATTACAATGCATTAAGTTCTATAATACGCTAAAGCTACAATACGACTATCACTTCTTAAGTGCCGCCGGCGTATACAAATGTCTCAATCAGCCAGTGCGTAAATTGCTCCGAACGTGCATTTACGTTTGCGACATAGCCATCCTGTGATGACTATGTCTAGTAGGATCCGCGTAAGCTAGAGGTGTGGGATTATCTAAATGATGAGACATTATTTAATTCTTAACACAACTTTTATTAAGAAAACTTAAATTACTTAATTCTAAATAACAACTTTCTTAAAGTGAGAGTTAACACCCAATTAAACCTTATATTCAAGTCAGATCGCGCAACTAGATCACTTATCTTAATTATAATAATTCAACTGTCTAATCTAACTTCCTATACAAAATATTACCTTTTTGTAGAGTCACCTTCCTTCCTAGGTAGAAATAATTCCTATTATTTTATAATTGTAGGTGAGAAGACTCAGGCTTTCTTAATCCTTATTATATTCTATTGAGATGAGCGTATCCTTCTTCCTGAACTGTAGGACGTCTAACACTTGTTCCGAACGATTCCACACTAAGTTATCTCTAGGCTTGCCGTTCTATCTCATCAAACTTTCTATCCTTTTAAAGTATATCTCTTTTGCATATTCGATTCGTTTCTCTTCTTCGTATTGGGTTGGAAAAGTTTTGCCATTAATCGTGGCCGTCAAAGAACTTAGGAGTTATGTTAGAAGAAGGACGCGAGAGACGTCACACGTTTTCCGAAATACGACCTTTTCTGTTCACTGCTATCCATGAAATTATTCCGAAGGCTTTGGAATACAATAAAATGACATTGACAGTGTATGCGAAAGATTTACTTATTTCAGAGAATTTTCTTATTTATTCCCTTTCTCCCTCTCCGCCAATACACCACATACGTTTGCAACGTGCAAAACGGTGGCATTGGGGAGCGAATCCCGTAAATTTTAATCAGCAGTTAAGGAATTAATTACAAACCGTATGATTTATCCAGATAAGTCTTAATTTTTGTATATACTTTTACGTATATATATGACAAGCCCGTAGGGTCACTGGTAATTATTAAACTTGCTATTAACTTAGCATTGTTAAATTGATTATAAAATACACAGTGCATTTATTTATAAATGAAACATTTATAAATGTACTATATCAGCTCAAATGTTGTTGTTTTTTTCATGTCAGAATGTATTTTGTTTGTTTACTTTCAATAAATTAATAATTTTTTTAAATAATATTTTGTTTTAGACTTTTCAATATGCTCGAGCCTCTTTCCTAGGGTTATAACGCCCCCCAGTTTGAGAAGCGCTGCTTTTAGGAGTTGACTTCTGGAAAAACTATTCTTTCAACAAAAGATATATACCTACTAAATATACCTACTCTGTAGGTTTCAAAAAAGAGTATTTCTTACTTAAGAATACTCTCTTAACCCTCATTTTTAATTAGGAGCTGGTTTTTAGAATACCGTTCTTAATAGATGTGTGGGGAGGGTATTCTCTCTTATTTTTAATGTATACAGGCATCAAGACTGCATTACTTTCGAGTAAAATTTCCCTTGTAGGATATATAGAAAAATATCTGAAATATATCTTACCTCAGAAATTCATAATTTTTGACAAATGATCACACACATATCTCGTGTGGCAAAAAAAAATACTTTATTTAGATTCTAAAACACTTAAAGATAGATGAACACTTTAAACTGACACCTTATTCACATATATTTTTTGAAACAGTTAATCTTCCATATGAAATATAACTGATAATAGGGATAGATTAATTTTATAGTTAAAATTTATACATTAATTAATTGTTAAAACGGTATTATATTAATTCATTGTTAAAAAAAAAACTTAGTACATTTTATTTATTATAATAATTTATTACAATAATTCGTTTCTAAATTCTGTCATATCGATTAGCTCTCATATTAATTCAGCTTTTCTTTGAACTGCGAATTTATGATCTCTTAGAAATTTTAGAACCTAAAATCTTGTTAATGTACATCTGATATGTGTGTGTGTGATAGTAAACGGTGATCAATTCTTCGTACTGTGTAAAAGACAGAATCTGAAGACTATGGAATAATAAGTATCTCCAAAACCCAGTAATGCTTTCCATTACTCCAGCGTTTCTCGAACTGTGGGGCGTGCCCCCTAGGGGGCGGGATAAATCTGCGAGGGGAGCGTGAGCATATTGATAATTGAAAAATAGAAGATTATTTCGGAAAACTATTCATTTATGGAAAGTAAGCAAACAAAATACATTCTGACATAAAAAATTAAATACGCCTTTACACTGATATAATACACTTAAAAATATATCACTAAAGAGCAATGTATTTTACAATTAATTTAACAATACTAAGTTAAGAACAAATTTAGTAATTACCAGTGACCCCATGGACTTGTCATATAAAAAAATTATATCAAAAAATTAATAGTTATCTTGGTAATTTGTACGGTTTATAAATAATCCCTTAAAAAAAACTGCCGATTGAAAGTTACGGGATTCGCTCCCCATTGCCACCGTTTTCTACGTAGGCGCGCGGATGTGATGTACAGGGAGGGGAGAAGAAGAAATAAAGAAACCATCTGAAATAAGCAAATCCTTCGTTAACACTATCAATGTCTTTTTATTGCATTCTAAAGTCTTCGGAATAACTTTATGGAAAGCAGTGCACAGAAAGGATTGTATTTCGGAAAGATGTATATATACGTCCGGGGCAATTATGACTTTGGTTGAGTAAAAGACGTTTATCTACGTCGATGGTGCTTTAGAGTTTAATGCCGTGCTGTAGCTTTAGTGTCAAAATATAGTATTATTTAATTCAATACATTGTTCTTGTGTGGAGGGGG
>BMAV01025859.1:7793-23521 GCA_019973955.1 Trichonephila inaurata madagascariensis
CATTATCTTCAGATCTTCGCCGTAATTTAAGAGCAGCCTCTTGTTCCATGGCACAAGATGATCCTATGTGATTGATTGCACATGAAGATATATGGCCTTCATACCACACATGAAATTCTGCTGAATTTTCTCCAAAACCAGATTTTGCGTGTTCACATTCAATACAGCGTTTCGACATAATTTCAAAATCCATGACAAATCCAGTAAGAAGGTCAATCACGCAACCTACACCTATTTGTGATGAATGTCCCCGAGTCAACCAAGTACCATCAAAAGTAACATCTATATCAGTAATGGCACTATTACTTTGATAAGCGCTTTTCACCTGATTTCGAACATCATTCAAGCTTTTTTCTGTAGATCTAACCAGAGATTTACATAACTTTTTTTTATAAGTATTGAATGTTCTGCTTGAGGGTAAATCCATATTCATTAACATACAAAAATTTTCCATAGCTAAATAGCCTTTCCCAACACTTAAAAATGATTGCACCATGCGCATGTTTATGTCAAATGATTGGCTTCCATTACCTTCACTATCAGAAATTCGTCTAGATGTAAAGTTACTTGATTTAATTATATCGCAAAAAGTGCAAAATACAGAGATTTTTCTAGAAAATTCAAGCTTTTCACCAATGTCAATTTTTAGTGAATATGATTTGCAAACATCACACAATATGTTTTTTAAAAGTCCTTTTAAAAACTGTACATCCATTATCACATAATGAGGAGCTTCAGAATTTTCATTACAATTAAAATTGTTCAAGCAGCTGTATTCTAAAGTTTGGTATCTCATATTTCTTTCTGGTAATGATGAGGAAATAAAAGTTTTACCTTTGCTGAAAACATCAGTTTCATGACTGCACCATCTCATCTTAGCTTTTTGTTTACTAACAAGACTTGATTGCTTTCGTCTAGGTATGATGAATTAAAGTTTACTTATTAATAAAAAGATATTCAAACGGATATTTAAAATTATAAAGAAACGAATTGATTATATAATTGGCTTTGAAAAAAGCCTTTTGTTTTGATACTAATGGTTTTAGAATAAGAAAAATAATGCAAAGCAAAATGGAATAACGTTTCTCCCTTGCATAAAAATAAACGAATTAATTCACTTCTCTTATAATTAAAGTATAAAGCTTTAGATATCGCGTGTATAAGTAAATCAATCGAAATTGTTTAGGCTAGGATGATAGCGTCTGTAAAAGAAGCAGATGTCACGTTTTTTGGTTCGGTTTCGCTTCGACATACTGTCAAAAAAAGTTAAATAACTCGCAAAATAATGCAGCTAGAGCTACCAAATTTTATACACATACTTAAAAAAGTCACACAACTAAAATAAGGCAATAAAAAAAAATTCGTTAAAATCGTCATTTTTAGGGTAATGTGTCCCCTTAAAATGACTTCTTAAGGCTATTTTCGGCTAATGTTTAAGTATAGAACCCGATTTCGGAATATTTTTTTCAGATATAAAAGTACTCACACACAAACATTAATATTATATTCCGGCTTCACTATCCTGTAGAGAATCTTATTTTATCATACTACTCATTTTTATCCGAGTTGATACATTTTTTTCTTTTATAAATGTGTTTCGCATTTTTTCTCGTATACCGTAATGGTAAATGAGCTATCCCTTTACATGTTAAAAGTAAAAACTAATTATTTATGAAATATTTTGAAAATTCAAAAACACTATATTATAAACAAACGCACGAGTTACAATATCACAAATTTTTATAAAAATTGAAGTATTTTTTCTGTCTGAAAATGTGCTCCGTGTTAATTTCACGCTTTTGTGTATACGGCGAAAACAGCCTTAAAGATATGAAGTTTTTACATCGATAAATTAAAATCCATCCTTGATCGTTTTATAAATATAAGAATTAGAATGTTTAAAATGTTTTAATAGCGGATAACATAACAAAGTATACCTTAATAAATACATCAAGATTGAGAAAGTTTAAAATATAAAATTTTTTATTTAAAAAAGATTACCAGATGAATAAATTAAAAGAATGAAAAATGTTCAATTTTAATCATGCAAGAACTTATAACAATTACTTTATATAATGCAAAAAGAGTAGTTTAAAAGAGAAAATTTAAATTTTTACTTTCTGTGTACATTTATACTATTCCAGCATGGATGAAAAAATAAAATAATTTAATTTCTTGAAGTAAATATATTATATTGTATTAAAAAAATGAACTAATTCACAACAATTTTAATAGAAAATCTATAACTGGAATAAAAACACAAGTATGAAAGTAAGTGAATTCTAGATAGCAAAGAATCTTTATTAAATTTTCAGATATTTTGAAATTATTCAAGCAGCAGGATCATGTGATGTTTCAATACAATAAAGAGACAAACATTTTCTAAAAGCAAAATATTGCAGAAAATAAAAAGCCTTTAGTTTCCACATAAGCAATAATTGAAAATCCTATATAAAACGCGTTAAGTTGCATATTTGAATCTATTATTTTAATTATATTCGCAATATCTGAATCACTTTTTACAGTAAAAAGCATTTTAAATTCACCTCCTATGAGATTGATTTTCAATTCGTAGTGCTTTCATAAAATCATACTGAGATTATATTAAAATTGTGATTTTTTTATTAATTTTGTTTTTATTTTTACTTCTTATTATTTTTTGTAAACTCAACATAATCTATAGAAAATAAAAAAAAAAAACTTATTGCCTATTTGGATAGAAATTTGCGGTGTTATATAATCATATTAAAACTGTCACATCAGTTTTGAAATTTCATGCACTGTTGCTGTATTACTATTAAGTCACTCATTGAAAAGGAAAAGAAAAACGAGAAATGAACCAAAAGTTGTAATATTTTTGGGATTCCCTTTTCAGACATCAAGCTTAAATAAAATGACATGGCTTTACGGAGTGTTTTAAAATTTAAGCTAGTCCTGAAAGGCCACATCCAGAAAAGTTAGCTGTCTGCTTTGCAGTACGTAGAAAACAGACATTCATAAAACCGTCGGTCTGTTCAAAGTTTGTCTCGCAGAATGAGAAAACTGTAGATCTGGGATTACTTTAACAGAAGCCGCTGACGCAGCTAATGCTCAACAAGAGTTATGTCCTGATCCAAGGACACATAGAGAGTCGCAAGTTGCAGAAAAGCGTGATGCTTGTAAATTGCAAAACATATGGCAGTTTTTCATGATCAAATGAATTCAGTGGCTGCAAAAGATTTCTACTGGATAACATAAAAAAAAATGTAGAGTTTAGAAAATGGAACAGATTATTTAAACAGTTTCAAAATTTAAAAAAAACAACTTTTATTACAATTTTTTTGCCAAAATTTTCAATGGTTATTTTTTTAACTTCAAATGCATGTGAGTCATTTTCTATTGATTATTAATTTTTTCAATACTATTCTTTCTATTGAATATTATGCTAATTATGTTATTCTTGATTTCATATTTTAATTTATTTCGTGGTGAAATTGTAATACAGTCCCATAGAAATAAAATGTATCTAAAAAAAAGAGTAAAACCTTTATAATTATTTCATTTTTTTAGATTATTGACTTACAGATTTTTATGGTAATTACATATTCAAAAAGCGTTTAATTTTAGTCCTTATTAAAGCTTACTAGTGAAAGTGCATATAATATTAAGGTATCCGACTACGTTCAGAACCATGATTTTGCAAAAGCGCATAAATGGATAATTTTCATGATATTTAGTGTCACTTAGATTAAAATACATGTATACAACTGTTTTAAGGGCATTTTGACAAAAAAAAAATATTTAAATACAATATTTTGACTAAAAATTAACTTAGAATAATCTTTTTTTTTCAAAATGTTCTCCTTTTGTGAAAAATGCTTCTATTAGAATAATATTTTGCCTGTCTATAGCTCAGACCTCTCTACAGAGTCTCAACTAGAATTTTTGAAATACATAGCTTAGAAGTGGGTTTATCCATATTTTACGACATTAGAGGGGCACAATTTGAAGAAAAAAACGCCAATAATTATTTCAATTGGTTGCATGACAATAATGTGAATTTTTCAAAAATCATAGTTGAGCCTCAGTAAAGAGGTCTGAGCTATATACAGGCAAAATATTATTATAATAGAAGCATTTTTGACAAAAGGAGAACATTTTGAAAAAAAAGATTATTCTAAGTTAATTTTTTGCCAAAATATTGTATTTAAATAAATTTTTTTTGTCAAAATGTCCTTACAACCATTTTATACATGTAATCTAATCTAAGTGACACTAAATATCATGAAAATTATCCATTTATGCGCTTTTTTAAAATCACGGTTCTGAACGTAGACGGATACCTTAAAGGAATTATAGTATTTTTCATAAGTAAGTACACTATAAATCGAAGATAATCTTATGTATTACCACACTTCCGAAATTCTTTACTATGACCACATTACCAGTATTTCTTAATGTAGTTTTTTGGCTCCTTTTGCTCCATAAACACTCACTCACTCACTAACGCAGTTTTTCATGAAACTCTTACTTATTCTTAATCAATAAATAATATTTTAGCTGATAATTTTAGGAACGTATTTATTTATTGCATAGTATTTTAGAAACCTGTTTCGCAAAAATAATATATTTTAAATCTAAATATATTAAAAACAACAAATAGAAAATTTAACAGTCACGAAGAGAAAGAATAATAAGGAAGAATATATAAGAATTTTATATACAGCAAACTTTTCCAACTCTGAATATATTTACTTATATGAAAATACCTGCTTAATTTATTGTAATTACTAAATATTTCTATTAAAACTTAATTTATTTATATCATATAAAACTATTTTCAGTTCAGCTCATGTAATATTTTAAAATTACGAAACTCGATAGAAAATTAAAAGAAATTTACATGATTTGTGTGTAAGTCATATTTATCACCTATATACAGGGTGACCCCAAATTCATGGTACAAACTTTAAGGGTAGGTACAGGATATTGTAACAATCATTTATTGTATAGGAATCTATGGGTGAAAGTGTGTAGTGAGGCACAAACACACAAAAAAATAAGAGATGAGAGGAAAGACAAAGTGTTTATTGAAAACGTAGTTCACAAGTGTAATGTTTACAATAACTGTTCATAACTGTTCGGCACATGAGCTATGAAGTCCAGCTGCAGCGCACATTGCACTCACTGGCAGTCGGAGGAGATAGCCTGCCGGATTCAAAGCTTATATTCAACGAAAATGGAAGAGGTGTAAGTGATTTTCGTTTAATATTCTACAGACGGTTTGATGGCTCACACGTGATGAGTAACAACTCTTGTACTTGACTCTGGTCTATCATTCACTACGTTCAAGATGCTTTCTTACATTTTTTACGATGCTTTCTTCAGCACTGTCAAGATGCTTTCTTATTTCCTGTTTCTTACAGGACAACGTACAGCTCTTCGTCGTCCAGCAACATGCCTGGTGACGTGGAGCGAACGTGTTTCCCGTAGTTGACGATATAACCGCTGAAAAATTCTGTAATCTGGCCACGGGCGTAGCTAGTTTTAAATGGGCCTAGTATCAAAGTCCTTCGGGGACCTTTTTCAGATATGGGAGCCCTATTAGTGTGACTGTAGTTACACATGTTGGGGCTCCTGTAGCTTGGGGGCCCCGTATCAATGATACGGCTGATACGGCGGTAGCTACGCCCTTGGATCCAGCATTCGTCGATCAGGAAACTTCAAGTGATATATTCGTCATGCAGCTCTTCCGTTACCTGTTAGTGCACAGCCATACATGTAATGCATGTCTGCATTTTGAGGAAACGGTAAAGTCTCACACCGTGGAAGTCAGCACAATCGTGAATTACGTTTTAAACTACTGAGATGCATCATGTTGAATGGTGGCTCTTTTTTTATTTCCCCTGTTTGCGTCTCAAAGCGTCACTTGCGCTCATACATTCCTGTACAATAAATGATTGTTACAATGTCCTGTATATACCCTTAAAGTTTCTACCATGAATTTGGGAACACCTTGTATAGAACTATGTATTATGCTTATTAATAATAAATTCAAGACAAATTACCATAATATCAAACCAAGCAAAATACTTTGAACAGAAAAAAAAACTATTTACGCAATTTAAAAGGAATGAAGACATTTTTAAGGGCGTTATGAAATAATACGTTTTATGAATATATTTATTGAAATTACAGCAAAAGCATTGATATTACACTGGATAAAAATAACCATTCAGTTTTATTTGATTTTTAAAGAGATTTTTTTTTCACTATTTCTTAGAGGAAATGATTGAAGGTACTTTAAAGATTCCTTAGACTATTCAAAGCTTTTCAAATCATATGCGCATATTTACCTACAAAATATAGATCGCGTCAAACCGATTCGAAAAAGGGATTCCATGCTTCTTTTATCTGTGAGGTTAGCTGATATTTCAGAAGGGAACTTTCGAAAATGCCCGCCTTATGATTAGAATATTTTTAAACGAAATTTTATACCTTAAGTTTTTTTATATCCATTAGGAAACATCATCAAAGTGAGGTTTTAAAAAAATATTTTATAATAAAAGATTAAGAGACTAAAATAATTCAAGTTATTTTGGGTCATTTATTACAGGAAATACATTTTGATAGTTATTTTAAGGTATCCGACTACGTTCGGAACCTTGATTTTGCAAAAGATTATAAATGGATAATATTTATTATATTTTTTGTGTCACTTAGATTAAAAAACGTATGTAAAATGGCATTATTATTACAATATAAAATTATTTAACCCTCCAAGCGGTCTGCACTTAAAATCCCGTCATTCCAGAGATGCTTTTTCTGCCTTCAAGCAAGATTCCCAAAAACGGCCGAGCCACATTCTTAAAAATACGACTCAACCGCTTTTGAGAACCCCACCTGACGGCAAAAAAAAATACGTGCGGTGCATTTTCGAAGCATTTCCAGAATGGCAAGACTTTAAGTGCAGACCGCTTAGACGGTTAAGTACAATATTTTGACAAAAAATGAACATAGAATGACCCATTTTCAAAACATTCTCCTTTTATGAAAGATGCTTCTATTATATAATAATATTTTGCCTGTATATAGTTCAAAACTCTGTACAGAGCATGAACTAAAATTTTTAAAATATATAACTTTTAAGTGGATTTATCCATTTTTTACCACAACAGAGGAGAGAAATTTTAAGAAAGAAACAAGGATAATTATTTCAATTAGTGATAACTCTGAAAATAATGTGAATTTTTCAAAAATCCTAGTTCAGACTCTCTGGAGGGTTCTTCACTTTATATAAGCAAAATATTATTATTATAGAAGCATTTTTTATAAAAGGAGAACATTTTGAAAGAAGGTTATTCTAAGTTAATTTTTTGCCAAAATATTGTATTTAAATATTTTTTTGTTATAATGTCCTTAAGACAACTTTATACATGTATCCTTATCTAAGTGACGCTAAATTATCATGAAAATTATCTCTTTATGCGCCTTTTTAAAATCACGGTTCCGAACATAGTCGGATACTTTAAAGCGAAATACAAAATTTAGACGTTTAACAATTAAAGTGTTCAGTATTATACCGTCAACCAATTTCATTAAATTAAAAAAGGCTCCAAATACTGCGATATGCGACCAGCAACTGAAATATACCTGTACGAACACAATAATAAAAAAGATGACAGCATTTGGCGAAAATGGTCGACCCTATAGCACGTAAGTATAAGATGTTCATAAGAATTTTCAATAGCATGGTAATAAAATATTGGTACTTACGTATTCACAACTTAGGCGACATTACACGAAACGAAGCGCATGATTGCCGATTCAGCGCATAAGGCTCATGCGAAGTGGGAGTTGCCAACTTGGCGAGTTATCTTGAAAATTGGCGATTGTTGCGATAATTCGTAAATAACAAAACATTTTAGCAGAATCAAGCAAGAGCAACGAGTTGAATATTTCGTTAATATATTCAAACATATCTATGAAATAAATATTTACAACAAGTGTTATTGCAAAAAAAAAAAAAAAAAATACTGCAACTTCAAGTAGAATTTTTTTCCTTATGTTTAAACATAAAGATAAATTTTTTATGGGCATATTACTTTAAATTTAAAACCATAAGAATAAATTATAATTAATATAAATAATGTTTAAAAATTTTTAAGCAATTTAAAACGTTTTAAATATTTTTCAAAACAATGTTTTAAATGTAGTTAATGGATATCAATAATTATTCACGCCAAATTTCACGATGATTTGATAAATATTAAAGATAAAAGAGTGCATCTTTCGACTATATTAAAATCCACGCATTTTGAAATTTTTTCATTTCCTACTATTAGCTCACAGTCTCTCTCTGTATATTTATTTTTTATCTTGGTGGAATTTTCAATCGTTAATAAAATACATTTTAAAGGTCTCAATTGAGCTGAAATTATATATACATGATTATTTTGGACGATAATACAATAATTTAATTATAATTAATAAAAATTAATTGATTAAAACTCATTATTTAAAGAATTACAAAAAAGGCTACGTTGGCATCATTTTTGGCAACTTGTGTCAAAACTTGAAAAGGGTTTTTTTCTCACGTTTTAAAGCATTCAATTGAACTGAAATTTTATATACACGATTGTTTTAGATGATTATAGGATACTTTAATAATAATTAATAAAAATTAATTACCCCTAATGTTGTGATTATATTAATTGTAACTATTTAATAAAAAGTAGCTAAAATAAAATTTTTCTTTGTTGATCTAAGTAGGAATTGACTTAAATTTTTTTTATATTACTTGTTTTTATTAAAATAACAATGTTATAAAAGTTTTTAAAATGTAGTAATAAATTAATTGAATTTAAATTAAATTATAAAAATTACCTAAAAATGTTTTTAATTCAAATTGACACTGTATAAAGATAATTTCATAAGTTCACAGTTTTTAATTATCTATACCAGGTATGGCGAACCAATGCCATTGAGGGCACGCGGCACAATATCTTGGGCACGCCACTAAACAAAATGGTTTGAATTTTGGTTCAAAATATTTCCGTAATTGATTCGTCAATCAAGGAATTTTCAGTGAGATTTTCTCAGTTCAAAGAATTGTCGGTAATGCTCAAATTTATTATGCACCCTGATACGATTTCATTCAATAAACTGAACTTGTCCCAATTCGATTGACTGGGAATTTAAGAAATTAAAATGCAATTGATTTTTTTTCAGTCTAGTTCAATATGGATTCAAAAATTTATTGAAAAAAGAAAAAGTTGGAATTCATTGACACAGAAAGATCAGCAAGCAATATAAGTAAAAATATCAGTTACGAAATTTTGGGGACATGGAATTCCAGATACAATTAACTGTTTGAAGAAGCTGTCTCATGCTACTTTAACCATACTTTCATCTACCTATACTTGCGAGTCATTCTTTTCAGAGATGAATAACATTAAAGACTCGCTTAAAAACCGTGTAAAAGATGACTCTAATTCAACAAGCATTCCGCTAAAAATAACATCTTACAATCCTAATATGTTATTTGTTATCCAATCTTCTACAACAGAAGTCACACTAATGTAACTTTAATTTAAATTATACCTACACAACTAAAACATTTACTACTACAGAGTGTAAAATGTTTTTTTTCGTAGAAAACAAAGAGTTTTGAGTTGTTAAGTTTGATTATTTTCCCAGTTAGCAGAAGTCAAAATTTACTTGGCAGCACGTCTATACCCCATTAAACATTTCTTTAAGAAAAATGACACGCGGACTTATAACTAATACTAACTTATACTATTTAGACTTTATACTAACATATACATTTCGCTTCAATGATATTGAATATGTTTTCTTATAAAATTTCTATTTAGGAAGCTTTAGAATGACTTCTTTTTCGTTTATCATCCTTGATTCTCATCATTTTTTTAATGAAATCGAGAATTAAAATTCCCTTAATATGAACTAATTATTCTATTTTCCTACCTTTTCAGTGGAAATTTTATTAATTATGTCCAAACAATGAATGTATTCGAAACGTTTATAATCCATTGAAACATAAAATACCATTAAAACGTAAATATCTTACATTTTGAAAGGGAAAAAAATCAAATTATTGAAATATACGGAATGAAATATTTAATTTGGAACTCTTTTATTAAGTTTTTTTCTTTTTTCGAATATTTTTTCTTTGCTTCGCTACTTAAATAATAAAGAATGGATATTTTCATTTTGATGAAACACAACTTTAAGCCAGTAATAATGTTTAGTTATGTTTCTTTCTATGTGTGGATATATATTAAATCTTTTTTTCATTTCTTTTTTCTAAATTTAATCAAGTATATTTCCGTTCACCTGTTGCTATTTCTTCTGTTTATTGTTCCCTATATTGCCTTTTCCGTTCTCTTTTTTCATTGTGTTCTTTCATATTCGATTTTGGTGTCTAGCCAACATTCTCCTTTTTTTTCTTTGTCCTGCAAACCTTATTCCAGATATTGCATTTTCTTTCAGTTTTTATTTTCATTGTTGCGTCGTATTAGAATGGTTACAGTATTTATTTATTTGAGAAATTGTTTTTTGAGCTCAATGGTATGTCAAAGAAATTTTATTAAATAAAAGTAAAATATGGTGTTTTCCATGATAGACCACGAAAATGAAATATCAAGCCCATTGATCATATTTTTTATGGTTTGCATTGTAATGAGAATTCATGGGGGTTTTTTTGTAACAAGAAAAAATGCTTGCACTTGTTTTTCTTAAATAATGGAAAATAAATGCGTTACTTTAAAAGTAGTCACATAGTTCAACTTAATTAATTAATTTAAATTTACAAAATCTGATATTGTATTGTCATACAAAGTCTGTATTTTATACATCTCTCTGCGTGTATGTAACTATCATAAAATGTAAGCTAAAATTTTTCATAAAATTTTAGTTACGTCTTAAAAATTTTGTGTGTGAAATAAGTTTGTACACAATTACATCTAATAAAATGAATTTGCAGATATATATAGTTTGATATTTTTTTCATTTAATATTGGAAATATTTTATTAATTATGATTTAATATAAATATTTAGAAACATGTATAACGAATTTATACACGATTATTATATTATAAGTTAAAATATAAAATGGTTAAAAACTCTCGGTAATATTTTTTAAAACAGTAATTAAAGGCAAAATGACAACTCCATTATGTATAGTATCAGTCTTCTATATATGTAGAAATCCATCCACGTTTGCTTTTGGATGTATTCATATTTATGCATATAAAGAAATTTTATAAAGAGAAGCCTTTTTCTTGCATTCAGTATTCATAAATAGAATAATAGTTAGTAGAAGCATTTTATAAAATAATTGTCACAAAATTAATACAAGAACAAAAATGTTTTACAAAGCATTGGACTTCTTAAAATATTACTCGAAATTTGTGCAATGACTATATATTTTTTCTCATATTTCATTGAATTTTTTATTGTTATTGGACATTTGGGCAATGTCTATATATTTCTGGTTAGAATGCAATGATTTCTTTTTATTTTGAATGAAAATTTGTGCAATTTCCAACTATTTTTAGTGCTCTTAAATATTTTAATCATGTATATATACTAACGTAAATCGCTTTAAGTAATAAGTTTCATTCCATATATTACACTCAAACAGATATAATACATAAAATAATAACTCTTCTGCTGTAAATGAAAAAAAAGTCTATAAAACGAATGAATAAAAACCCATTTCAAACATAAAATGAATAAAATTGTATATCACACTGTCACATATACGAATAAAATCACAGAGGGTAATAACAGATCCCATTGCATCATTGTCATAAAAATAATCTATTTAAATAAGAGCAGAGTCTTTTAACAAGAATATCTTTTTAAGAGGACTTCAAGAAAAAGCTGGGAAAGTAAGCATCCATGTTTTCATTTCCCTCTCTAGATCTTTATCACATGAATAAAATCACAGTTCCTTTTCGTCCATCTTCACTTTTATTTACCTAACAATAGTCCATTTGTGCAACAGCTTACAGCCAATGTCGAGTTTCTTCCAATATCAGGATCGGAGCAGAAAGTGAAACAACTACGAGCTTTCTACTATTTACTGTGTTTTATAGATCTTTCAGAAAGGAAACTACAGAAAAAGGATGAAATGAACGAAGGGAAATGTGAAATTTTACGCGTTACTCAGACTGTCGTGAAGTCGATTTTGTGCGAATCCATTTTCTGTATTTTTAAAGAGAAACGGTCGAGTGATAAAAAGACTTCTATAGAATTCGATATGATTGTTATGTACATTTCTTGCATTTGTCTGAGGGTGATTAAAAGTATTGGATGTTTTTAGAGTCTGGAAAAGTGTTCTTATCGTTTGATAGCAGATGTTCTCAAACTGAGAAAGTAGAAATGTTATAGATTGTTTTGAATTTAAAGCTTAAGATATAAATTTCAAAGATGATGATTATATTTTCTAAGAAACAGTGTTACGTGGCAGTTTCTAAATTAGCCAGTAACAGCCTCCGGACAGGAGTAATCGCTTTTGTTTAGTGGTATGTTACGTTCTTATGAATCTATAGGTTGAGGGCTCTAATCTCCAACATTGGTGACCTTAGCTAAAAAGAAAAATGCAAATCTTCTGATGTGTCGTGGCAAAAGAGCAATTAAAAGGCGCCAGACCCACTTGACGCAACAAGCAAAGTCGCCCGACTCACTTGTCGCAGCAAAACTAAGTCGTCAGACTTATTTGACGGAGCAAAGCAGTCTTCAGACTCACTTGACGCAGCAAAAAGTCGCCAGACTCACTTGACGCAACAATAACAACTCACACACACTCACCAGAACAACAAATATCTCGTTCGTTCACCTATCAACCAACTCACTGGTGGGGGAGTACTGTGGCGAGAGAGAGAGATATAAATAAGCCAGTAACAGCCTCTGAACAAGAGTGATCTCTTTTGTCTAGTGGCATGTTGCGTGCTTACGAATCCATAGTTTGCGGGCTCTAATTTCCGACAGTTACTAGAGACATTTAAAGAGTTTTCGTAGATTTTTGTGAAGAAAGAATTCTCTCACTCTCTTCAAAATCACTTTAGATCACATTCATTTGTTTCTCTCGGGGACTTCTTAAGGCATGAGCCAACTGGACCTAGACCCAGGGCCTCGGATGCAATGGGGGCCTCGTCTAGTTTTTGACTCCAGTCTTTATAAGATCATAATTCGAATAATTTCAACTGGCAAATGTTATTTCAGATTGTATTTATTCTACGAAACACTGGGAATTCTGGATGATATGTCAATTGGCTACATGTGGTGACCGTCGTCCATGTACAGGAATAGACCTACCATCATACACCATCATTACTTACTCAGTCAAAAGGCAGCAGTCGGTCAAACCGATTGTAAGTCATGTATATTTATTTGTTTCGGGTTATTATTTGTAATAGCATTTGACAACGTATGCTATGTATTGTCTATTTTAACCCTTTCGCGGGCACAAAGCTAAAATACAATTTCCGTGATAAACTGATTGATAAATGTAATGTTCTCATCCTCTATAAACATTATTTTGTCTCAAAAAAAATATTTGATCAGGGGTTTTGTTTCTGGGTGGTGGCAAGATGTTATAGCCACTGCGCACTTAAGACATTTAGCTTACTTTTCAGGACAGAGAAATAATGAATCATATTACAATAAACTTTTTATGACATATTAGCGCATTTATCCTAATAACTATTTCAATAACAATTAAATACAAAGTACAAGTGTAATAAAATAATAATAGAATAATTGTACAATATAGAATACTTAGTAAAATATACATTGAAATTGGTATATATCCCCATTTTATATTTTATTTATTTTTAGCATGAAAAGTTAAAAATAAAGTAATATTTTTGAGGATTTAAATGAGTTATTACACAAATTTGATGAGCTGTTTTCTGAGGAACTTTTCAAAGCAAGTAGGACTGTTTGCTTGAAGGCACAGTGGTACGCAAAGAAAAGCTATACTGAAAGATTTTCGAACCCAAGAATCTCGTACCACATATTGTAAACAAAGTTTGTTTATATTTTCCACCCCCAACCTTCTCACATGATTCTAAGTGCTCTCTCTCCAGTGGAGGAAGAGCGAACATTTCAAGGTCATTTTTCTGTTCTGCGTGGTTAGTGGATAGAGCCTCTATCCACATATAAAAGCTTTCCAAAAACCTAAATAAAATCTTTTTTTAATTGTACTTTTGCTCAATTTATTCATATGAGAAAAAAGTATACTTAAGACTTCTCGAAATTTTTTTCACAGATAAAAATTTTATTTATAGTAATCAAAATACAATTCGTAGATTTATACCGAGAAAAACTGTTTCTAACTACCTATCAGACATGAAATTCAAAAAAAGGTATCGTGCTGCCATTTATATTGATTTTTATGCGTTTTAGCTTCAATTAACGCATGTGGATAGACTAAATGTCCTGTCCCCGCTTGGTGAAAAAATTTTTGTTATGTGGCTAGACCTATTAGCCGCTGCCAGCAAAAGGGTCATAGGTGAGGCCTACATTCGTGTAGGGGTGCAGGCCTGCTTTTACGTAGAGACCCAGGGCTTCAAGAAGTCTTAAGACATCCCTGGCTGGTATTTGCGTATTTAGGACCCTTATTTAAAAAATAAAATCGAAATTCTTGAAAAGTTGTAAAACAGGTTTATAAGTTGCTTGTTTTGTAGAAGAAAACAATTTTAGAGTTATCCTCCTATTATCCAAATCTTTGACATCCCGAGTTTGAAATCCCGATGAAAATAATTTTTGAGTTATTTTTCTATAAAGTCATCTATAATATGATTGACTCCGTTAATATTTTAGGCAGTATTCCTTTTTCAGTACCAGTGAGAAGTTGCATTATTTATTTCGTATTTGAGAATAGATTAAAGAAATGTAATTATACCGATAATTTCTCAGTATATAAGTTTTATAAAATATTTAATAGATTTTATGAGAATATATTTAATATATCTTTCAATGTTTTAAAAGTAAAGTTTTGAGGCTTTTGAACTCTTAATATACATCAATTTTATACTCAATGTTTTTAAAATATTTTTTAGTGTTTTAACTAGTGAGGTGATTTAGTGTTATGAGTTTTTTTTAAACTGTTCATACCTCTCTCAGTAGCACTTAGTGAAATTTTTTGGTTTTTGCTGTTCGCTTTTCTGTCATGCACCCTGTAACTGGAGTTTTTTTTATGTAGTATGCATTTACTTTAAATAAATAAAATTAGATAAAATTATTTACATACTTAAGTAATTAAAAAATAATTATAAAGGACAAGGAAGTATAACATTTGCTATATTGTTTCGTTGTATAAAATAATAAAAAATTTATTTTATGGCAGTCCTTATATACTTATTAAAATGTCATAGAATTTTTAATGAAATTTTTATGCATTTTTTTAACAAATCATAAGCAAAATTTTCACATAAATATTCAAATTCAAATGTAAAGTGAATAAAAAAAGTATTAACTAAATATAACTAATAAAAAGCATTTGAATGCATATAATTTTTACATTTATGTTCCTCCCTTTTACACGAAAATTGAAAAATAAAATGTTATAGATCAGCGTTTCTCAAACTTCGGGACGCGCCCCCCTAGGGGGGCATGATAACTCTGCTAGGGGGCGCGAGCATATTGAAAATCGTAAGCAAAAAATTATTTTTAATTACTGACACATTGAAATTACATTAATTTACTGAAAGTAAAC
>BMAV01025859.1:25326-58737 GCA_019973955.1 Trichonephila inaurata madagascariensis
TACATTCAAATAAAAGTTTTTGAATTTTTTTTTCTGTGTTCTATCAGAGAAGAAAATGTTCGTGTAAAGATACAAACCTACAAGCTTATTAACACTCCTCTTGTTTGAGATAATTTGTACTTGTAGACGAAGACATGTGTTACTCGTATTAGAAATTTTTACGTCATATATACTGTTATTGAAAACACAAGGATTTATCTTTTAATGTATGAATTCATTCATAAAGAGGCAAGTTTTCCATTCCGATACAGAATACAAGGAAGAAAAAAATATATAATAATGCTCATAGCTTCTTAGAAAATTCGAAGTTTAACAAGGATTAAATTTTAAAAAGTTTATTTTAAAACAATGAAAATGTGCAAAAATTTGTTCGCATTTAATTACAGCAACTTATTTGCAAATACATTTGCTGTCTCAAAAAATAAAACTGTATATAAGTGCTTAAATATACCATAAAATTTTTAATTTTTAACGCTAACTTTTAACACAAAAAGTACAAGAAGCAATACAAGAAACATACCTAGAACCTGTGTATCAAAAACCGCGAACGCTGTGCTGTTCTTCAATAGTAGAGAATAGTTTCATAAAAACTAATGAAATATTTCAGAAAAGATGTTACAAATCAGTCAAAACTCCTTTGAAAAAATTACCGTAAAATCCGGCATACAACGCGCACTTTTAACAAAAAATAAGACCGAAGTTTAATGGTGCGCATTATACGCCCGGTATAAAAATGAGAGTTTTAAAAATAAACATAAAATAAATATTTAATAAAAAAAAAAATTTAGCAAAGAAAAAAATTAAACTTCTTCATAAATCGAAAAACTGCTTATTTAAGAGAAATGGCATTCCTAATGAGCCTAAAGGGTTGTAGTTCTAAGAGTATACTAATTTTTCATAAGTTTAAAAAACACAAAAACAAGTGCATTGTGCACATAAATTTCATTCCTCGTATAAAAAAAGGGGTGCACGTTATATGGAGATTATACCTAAAAATTAAAAGTTGCAACTTGAAAGTATAGGTGTGCGCTATACGCCGGATTTTAAGGTATCCGACTAGGTACGGTGATAAATTTTTTAAAAATTGATTTTCTGAATAATTTTATTGTTTTAAAGAACATGAATAAGCTGAAAAAGTCATAACTATTTAATAACTAACATGTATCGCCCCTTTTTTTGGAAAAAAAAATTACTTTTAGGAAAATTTAGCAAAATTTTTTAAATTAAGAAAAAAGTGATAAATTAAAATAAATTGCACATTATGCAATTTTAACGTCATTGATATACTTTTTAATCCCTCTGAAGTGTCACAAACCGCAGAATAAAAAATATTTTAAGAAATAAATATTTTATTATCATTTAAATTTGATGGTCATGATTTTTCGTCAAAGTTACTGCATGTTCTAAGCTAAAAATATATTGCTGTAAAATGTGATTCAATGTAGCTGTGTTAAAACCTGCGGTGTTACACTCTGAAGGGCCCACATTGCATATATATTATAAATTTCATTGCATTTGATTGGATTATTTAGTAGATATCCCGTTTTTCGTGCACAAATTATCATGAAAAGTTCATTCTCCAAGAAACGAATTAAAAAAAATATTTTTATTAGTTAGATAAAGTAAATGCTATAAAAAGAACTTAAAAAACTCTCTAGTCTTATGTATTAGTCCTTCTTCCTCAATAATTAATTTTTTTTTCCCTAATGACCCAAACAACACCAAACATCAAACACCTAAAAATCACTTTTTCAGCCTAGTCGGGTACCTTAAGGTACTAACATCTGTAATATGCAATAGTCACATATTAAATATGAGCAAACATATAAATTAGCAATTTTTTTTACAAAAAAAAAATATTACTTTTTTTCAAAAATTTGCATAAACTCTGCAAAAATATTTTAAATACTTTTAAATGAAAACATCTTAAGAATATATAAGAAGAGCAAAATAATCCTTAAAATAAAACTACTGAGTATTAAGTATGTCAATACATTTTCTAAGAAACGAGGCACAAAACTAAAATCTATTCTCTTTCACACAGTTGATAAATTATGATGTTATTGGTTTTATACATAATGAAAATAAATAGGAAAATGTTTCATAAATTTTATATTTAGTAAATACCCCTTAATGCAATGATATATTTTTATTTTTTTAAAAACGCCTGCAAGCCAAAGGCAGTGATTTATCCATTTAATGGTATATTTAACTATGAATATAAAATAAAAATGATGCCAAAAGGCTCTTTAGAAAATTAATGAATCTGAATAATCAAAGAAGATAAGAAAACCCACCAGTAAAATTCCAGCATGTAAATCGACATTTAGGTAATGACATCCATGATTAATAACTTGAACAGAGGAGGCAAGTTATAGGAAAATTGATGGTGTGATGAGATATTTTTCTTCTATTTTTGAGTACCTCTTCTCATTAATATTGCAATATTCCATCATATTGTTCCCGTCCCAAAGGATCAGGAGACTTCAGTTTTTATCAAATCCCTTTTCTGAATTTTAGAAATAGAAAATATTTAAGCCGAAATAAAATTTTAAATAATATTGTTAAAGAATTTGCTACTTTTTTACAGAATGAAATTAAACTATTAACGAGTCATTAAGTATTTAGTTCTTTTAAATAGCATAAATTTTCCATATTAAGTTTTAAGAGTCTAATTATTGTTTGTTGTTGCCATTATTCGTACACAGTGGAACGCACAGAAATTTTTCAAGAGGAGGGGGAAGGGGGGATGAGAGTCGAATGTCCACCATTCACCTATCATACCCTTATACGCCGCCAAATATATTCATTTGATTTTGTCAATTGTCGGGAACACAAAAACAGTAAAATTAAATTATTGAAAAAGTAATTAGCGTTCAGTATTAATAACGAACAATTAAATTTTACATTCTTTTTACAAAGGATTATAATCAATCGAAAATAAAATCAAGGATGATGGGGAAAGGAAGGGGAGTGGAGGGGTGGTCTTGTCCCGGGGACACTCCCCTTCTCCTTGTGTGCACCACTGCTCGTACCTGTAATCATAAATATCGAATATCTTATTTTGTACTAAATATTTAACTGCTCGGTATGCATTTGAAAGATATATGACGAGAAACATAAAAGAAAGCGAGAAAATGTCTAAGAAATCTTATTCGAAATATGTTAGTACTAGCTGGTATACCCGTTCTTCGCACAGGTAAATTGAAAAATTAAACAATACAGATTGAAGAATAAAGAAGTTTTTAATGCGTTAACTTAACGTGAATAGCTCAACTGAATACATAAAAAAAAACAAATTTGTGGAATTTTAAGTCCGTTTTAATAGCTGATAAAGGGGATTTTTATTTATTTATTAATCCCCGTAAATCTCCTGTCACTCGATTTTTGAGAACACCTTCCTAAGCTGATCTCTGCTTAGCAAAAGTAACACATTGTTGCAAATTTTGTGTAATGAACGCTTAAAATAGTGTAAATAATTTATATCTGGAAGTGTAATACTTTAACATTACTTTCTGTTGTATTTATTTTATGTTAAAATATTGCCACCACCTCTCCCTTCGAAATATAGTTTTATTATGGAATAAAAAATAGTGATTACACTGATCAAAGGAATAAATTAAAAGCGAGTGAACAGTGAGGCATGGCGTAGACAAAACAAACAGGGAAAGTTTTGCTTCACACGAAAAAGATAGATATATGTTGTCGCGGGCTTTTTTGCAGATGGCAGATTTTGTTTTCTACTTTCTTGACAATTATCATTATATTTTGGAAACTTCACACAATATCTTTATAAATTATAGCCTATGTGTTATTATGGCGTATAAGCTACATTATTTTAAGGTTTCATTAAAATCCATTCAGTTAATTTTCCGTGAAAGAATAATAAACATCCATACAAACTTTCGTGTTTATAATATTAGTAAGGATTTAAATGAGTTAAAGGTTTAATTTTACCCTATGTACGTTTAGATTGAAAAAATAACGATTTAAGGCAGTAATATGTTATGGATGATGTTAGTAATTAATATAATTAATAGTCCAGTATTATAAGTAAAATAAAAACTAAGCTTATAATATCAAAGAACAAGAAAACCCGCAAGGTTATTATAAAGAATGTTATCTTCGATATTATCTCATATTTTACAACACTGTAATTGCCATTCCTTAGAATATTTAAGTGTGATAAACAAAATTATTCTTATATTAATTGTATTATTTCGCAAGATAATTAATTCATCTAATTACCTGAAGATTCACAAACGTGTTTCTGAAACATGAAAAAAAAAGAATAGATTTTTTTTCCAATGGAGATATTTGGAGAAAAAAAATTGGTATCAGACGATTCTCTCAGAATATTGTGAATAGATGTTTTTTTTTTTCATAGAAAACAGTTTTCACTAATTGTTATATCGAATAATCAATCTTATTACAAAAAACTTTGCTAAATATTAGCTTTAACAAATCTGTTTTATACGTTAATAATGGAGAATAGAGAGAGAATAATTTCCTAAGTTTTGGATGCTTTCTGTCAACATTTCCGGTTTCTCCCACATAAAAAAGAAAACCCTGTTACGCAGATTTAGATATTTGTTTCTTTTGCGTTCTTTTTATTTTCTGTGGAAGATTTTTTTAAGTGATTTTGGCTTATATATATAACATCATTAATTATTGATGCTAATTAGATTTTATTTACTGTACAATATATTTTAAAAATTCAATGCTATTTTGTTATACTTTAAAAATAAATACTGATAGCATAATCCATTTAATTTTAAAATATTTCAAATTATTTGAAAATTCAATGTAAAGTTTTATTTTTTAACAAACCTGTGGAAATACGAGCTGTTCTTAAAATGAAGAATGTAATGCATTCAAAATACCTTAAAGCAGAAAAATTAACAAAGCTCAAAACTTTGAGATATTTTATAATGTATTCAGCTTGAAATTTTAACAGAATAACAAGTTTTATCATCGTCTTCATTTGGATATAAAAAATATAAGAAAGTGTTGCCTAAAAAGTCTTTTTTTTCAGAAAATCGTATTCAACTTGTATAAAATGAATAAAAATGTAAAAACTCACAAGAGTAGGTTCTGTGGTCTTAAATTCATGTTAAAAATAAAATATACTTCGACAGAAATTTATTAAAAGCCATAAGAAGTCATACAATCCTCTTCACTGTGTGTTATGATTTTTCACTGAATCAACTTCATTTCAAACTTGTTATTTTATGTTTAGTGTATTGAGTTCTCACGCACATTTTCCTTAATTAATATCTGGGGATGCTTTACTAAGATGTTTGATATGGGGAACTCACTAGGTGAAATTACCGTAATATGTATAAATGAACATTAATTTTTAAATAGGTATTGTGAATGAGAGAAATAATAAAAATCTGATGTATAAATGAATATTAGATGACGCTATAGAAGCAGTTTAGAACAGCAGAGCATATATTAATACCAGTCATAAGTATGCCATGGTCCCAACGTGGGTAGGAATCTGACTGTGTAATTCCCATTTTGTACGTATAAGTACGTTAATAGTCATGACCAGTAGCAAGTATAAAACAGGCCACACTGATTCCTTCCGGCAAGGAACAAGAAGTTATTGTTGGCTTATTCAGAAAATAGTTAGCTTCCTTTCTTTCCCGAAGCCTTCTCAATATACAGACTGGAACAGCTATGTTTCAAAAAGCATGATATATAAACTTTATATAGACAAAGGATTGGTTGATTGAGATCCACTCTTGGCAAACATATCTTCATTTTCATTCCTATGTATCCCGCAATGACTTGGGATCCACTGCAATAAAATGCAATTCTTTATATTGTTACGTTGATCGGCGTTCAAGAATTTTATGCAAATCAGTCACAAAGTACTGGACAATTCTTTAAGAGCTGTGAGAATTTATTGACGAAAATCCAATCCTTGAATTACAGGATTCAGCAGCAATATTCACAGAATAAATCTCAGAAGGTCTTCACACCGTCAACAGCCCTCAAACACAATTATCAGTGTTTGAAATACACGTATGTAAAAGATTATTCACAAACACAGCCGAGCTAATCGGTAATCACGGTCAAGGTGTTTACTAATCGCTAGTCAAAATAATACTCACTAATCGCTGGTTGAAACAAGACTGACTCGTTGCGGCGAGCACCGCTCTAAATATAGACCCGGCGGAAACTTCCAAAAAGATCCGTTGCGTCATAGAGCGGGAAATTAGTGTATTTGTCCACAAATTTCTAGAAGAATCCAGAGGGTCCCGAACTCCCTAACATGGTCACCAATGTCGCCAAAAGGGTCGCCAAAGTCGTTGAATTGGTAGCCAACTTGGCTCTACCATCAAGATCTCGCCAAGTCCCCATTGAATCCTCATTATAACGTAAGGAATGGTGTTGCTTGTGAATATTACAATTTTAATATTAAATAAATATAGCATAGAGTAATATAAATGCTGTAAACATCCAAATACAAATTATTTAAACTGTTTTACATAGAATTCATAACAGTATTCAAAACCTATTTTTTCTATATAGATCCTAAAAATCTCACATGATTGGTAATTAGTTAATAAGATCGTAAATTCCTTCTTGGAATCACTAAAACTAACAATACAGGGTGATTCATAAAGTATAAAAAGAAACAGTCAGAGTAAAGTAGTATAAAAAAAAGAAGCATCACCTCAGTGAACCGTAAGGTAGATGAGCTTTTAAAATTTATGTCTCGCTCCTGGCGGAAGTGACGTAGGCAATGGCATTCGTGTCATGTGACTAGTCAGTGAAAATGGCTGTGTTTGCTGTGGATAAACCATTTTGTGTTCTTGAATTTAGAAAATGTCAAGGGGAACACTTTTTTGGGCATGTTAACTCACTTTGGTTGATGCCACAGTTGCAGAACGACATTCACAACTTATTCTCCAATTGGATAGCTCACTACTACATTGTTCGACCAACGGGAGAGATTACCTCGATGAACATCTATCTCCCTCACCGATAGATTGGACGAGACGTGGACTAGAACATATCACTTGCTAAATGGCCACCCAGAAGTCCAGATTTCACTTTGTTATTTCTTTTTGTGGGGGCTCGTAAAAGGGAAAGCATTCTTCCCTCCCCTTCTTGTTGATATAGGGGAGCTAAGAGTATCACAACAACTATCGATGGACTTGATTAAACACACATTAGGGTGGAAATGGATTACCAGCACTATGTGTTTCGTGCAACTAAAGGTTCACACATAGGAAATCTGTGACTGTTTCTGACAAAACTTTAAAAAATCCTATACAGTTCTGTTACAAGTAACATATAATATCTTACATTGTTCTTGATTTAGAGTGCATTGAAACTGTATACTTCTTTATGAAACACCCTGTATTTTTCTTTTCACGCTGCCGTGCCTAGTCCCAGTTTAATAAAATGACAAATATTTTGTCATCAAAATCAATTTGTTTTCCAGTGGTAAAACACAAAATGTAAAATCTGTTTTTCTTTGTTCTTCAGCTTCAGCATTTTTAATAGCACCTTCAGCCAAATCATTGAATAAATAATCTCTTTTTACCAACGAAATGTGTTCCTCACTGTAGTTTTGGTAAATTTGTTTAATTTTTATCACTTTAATATTTCTTGAAATAAAACATTTTAACACGAAATATGATACATGCTGATTTAATGCATTTATAAAAATCCTACATGAGACTAGACTTCATATCAAAAGCGATTGAACATTTCGTTATTTTTTGAATTCTATTTTACGTCGAACTGGTTTCTGTAATATTGAAATGTATTCCGAAGCCAAATTTCTAGAATGCACTTTCGAAGAATTAGTTATGGCACAAGTATATTTCTCAAAAATTTCATTTTAAGTTTATTCTCTATTACTTTTATATAAACTACTTATATAATACCTAATAATACTTACAGTCACTATCAATGTTATGAAATTAGTAAGAGTGAATTAAAAGTAACAGGTTAGTCCATTATTTCCAAAATCGATTTGTTAAACTTGTTGCGAAAAGTTCCTTAAATATTCCAGGTAATTCTGAGGCATATCGTGCCAAAGTGATGAACTTCAAAAGCAACCCGTGACTTGGAATCATAATGTAGTTCTCAGAACTCATCAGACATGTCTAATGATTTATTCAATGAAATGTTAACAAGAACCATAAAAATGGCATTTCTGTTGGATCTGATTTCTTAATGTATTCCTGATGTTACGTGGTTTCTGAATGAATAGCAATAAAAGAATGAAACACGAAACTGCGGCATTAGTTTGAATTTTTTTTTTTACTATTTAACCTCGCGATAAAACTGTCTTCAAAGTAAAGGAATGCCCCATCATCGACTTTTGCCAAAGATAGAAAGAGTAATAAATGTATTATGCTAATTGATGTGTGGAAAATTGACATAGACATACCAGATACGGTTAATCGTTTTCCAATATGCAGTTTCCTTTGTGTGTGCCGTGCTTTTATTTTCTGTTTCTTCCAGTTTCAGTTCGTCTTTCCGCCATTTTCTTTTCTTTAGATTCCAATTGCGCCATTTTTTTTTTTTTTTTTGGTTCCAGAAGTAATACTATCGTGATCTTATTATTTTCTTGACCAGTAATGCGTTTCTCTGTTGCATAATGTTCCGTGCTTAATTTGAAGACCTTTTTCATATCAAATTGTTGTTTTTTTGTCGTAATTCTGCTTCCTTTTTGTTGGTAAATAAGATGTGATGCTGTAATTTGGAAGGCTATTAAAACTTCCGAGTCTTACTTTTCGATTCCGTGGCTATTTTTTTTAAAACATGTATGGTGATACGATTTACAGCATTCAAATCATGACGTAGATTTTCTAAAAAAAATATGTTTAATGATTTTGTGCAAAGAAAGGAAAACAAATGTTGCATTCCTAGAAAACTAAGTACAAAAAAAAAAATTTTTTTTATCCCAAGTAAAATAAATATTTCAAAAGAAAAGTTTTTTCTTTGTTTTTAGTTTCTTTGTTGTCTTTTCTTGGAACGTATACTTTAACCACTGAACAAAATAATTTTAAAAGAATTCCAGTTGTTAAAGAAATACTTAATGTGTAAATGCTTTTTTAACACGCTTTTATAAGTTTCACTTGTATGTAATGGAATATTTGAACTTTAAAGGTCATTAACATAACATGACCATTTAACATTTAAAAGGTCAGATTAATTCGAAATTTTGCACACTTATCAAGGACCGATGACAATACAAGAATTTCATAATTTTGTTTCATTGTCCTGATTAGGATCCTCATAAATAAGGATTTTAAGGATTTCGAGATTTAGTGACTATAATTCATTATGTCGTTTCTACATTTGGTGACTAATTGCATAGACAATTTTCAGATTTGGCTACAAATTTCATATGCCATTTCCTGATTTGGCTACTACAAGATTAAGGAGCAACCCTAAAACAGCAAATAGGCTTGTGGTTAATACAAATAAACAAAAAAGTATTCTTTGTGTGAAAAAGGGTTGGGTGGATGCGTAGTTTTTCTGAAAATGGAAATAAAAAAAAGTCTCGTCCATGTGAAAAAAAATAACTTATATTCTTACTGCTAAACATTTTCTATTTTTATAAAAAAAAATTTTTACGTTTAGAAGTGATGATACGAATTAAAATTATAGCAATACGTTTAAAAGGCGATAAATTTATGTTCTAACTGCTAAATATATGTTTTTTTTTATTTTGAGAAAGCAATATGTTTAAAAGTGATTATACGAATTAACATTATAGCAATACGTTTAAAAGGCGATAATACGATTGACATCTAATATTTCTTCTTAACACATTTTTATTAATTAGACCTGTATCTACGGAGACGGTATCTTTCAAATTTTACGATATGGGACTCATCCGAGGCCCCATAAGCGAAGAGAATAAATACCCTTCCGTCCCATTAATTAATAATATCCGTTGAAGAGCAAGACTAATTCCAGCAGCAACATAATTTCGGTTCCAAATATCAAGGATAATTCAACAAAAAATAAATGATAGTTTTAAAAACTAAAAAAAACAGGCTTTTATTGCAGATCGAACTAAAAAAATGAAAAATATATTATAGTTAAAAAAAAAAAAAAAAAAACCCAAAACACGCTTTTATAGTGAATTGAACTAAAAAGTGAAAAAATAATTCTTAATATAAGAATAAAATGATTAACGAGAAAATTAATGTCAGTGTGGTAAAAGCGTGGGGTGTGCTTGGTACTACATTTTTACACTAATTCAGCATTTCGGAATAGAACTAGTAAGAAATTATAACAATTAATATAGAGCACCCCATGCTTTTACCACAATGACATCAATTTTTTCGTTGATCATTTTATTCTTATATTAAGAATTATTTTTTTACCTTTTAGTTCGATTCACTATAAAAACGTGTGTTTTTTAGTTTTTTTTTTAAACAAAAATTTATTTTCAAACATAACTATTGATTACGTCTTATATTTGTTTTGTGGAAGAATAATTTTTCTGAATAATGCATTACCATCTTTATACAATATAGAACACGATGAGTTTTACCTCACACAAGAACATCAACAATACTTAGGATATACACAAGATAGGAAAATATTTACGAAAATATATAGTAGAGTTAAAAAGCTTCCATGAAATCCGAGGTTTAGCACCAACATAAGACCGAAATGTATGGGAGCGAATTATACGCCGGATGTAAAAATGAGAGCTTTAAAAATAAAAAAAAGTGTATGTGTACTTATGTACGAACGTAAGAAGTTATATACTTCTTTGGCGTAACAAGATTAAAATCTTTCTAAAAACCTTTAGCTGGGCCAAGGACGAAAGGCGGTCACGAGCAGAAATGAACGATACTAACCTTCAGTCAATCGGACCAGCCAAAACTGAGATAATCACCATTTAAATAAATTTAAACACCCCCGCACAGGGACAATAGGACCAATAATATGGGGAGGGGGTCGAAGGCGAGAATAATCTGTCCCGTTCTGCATATTTCTAGACAAAGCATTTTCGTATCCGTTCCTACGGAACGCAAAGCAATGGTTCGCTGACGCGAAGGGATAGCTCGGTGGAAGAGAATTCGACTGCAGATCGAATAGTCCCCGGTTCAAATCAGGGAGTCTTCTTCTTCAGGGAAGTGAAGAGAAATAATTTTTTTGAGAATTTCGAAGGCTGCAATGATCTGTCCCGTTCTGTATATTTCTAGACAAAGCATTTTCGCATCCGTGACAGTGTGCGTCACATCCGTGACGGGGTGCGTGCGCATTGTAAAAATTTACCCTCATCATATTTCTCTAATGCCCCACACAAAAGAAGTATAACTTCAAAAATTAAAAAAGAGATGAACTTCTTATAAAAAATTAGGCTTCTACACATATTTTAAAATACATATTTCGAATGTAGAATCCATTAAATAATACCAAGGGGAGTAGGCGTGACCGTGGTAGCTTAGTGGTCAAGGTATCAGATTGTGGCTAGCATGTCATGAGTTCGAGCCTTGTTCCAATAAAAATCTGCCGTGTAGGGGAGAGATGCACGTTAAATCTGTCGCGAGCTCAAACTTTTTTCCGTTGATGTAGTGTGGTAGTTAGGAGAGGGGGATGCCGACTCAGGTGTCGTCCACGTCACTTGACCGTGGTCCAAAATTACGAGGTCCGACGCCAAAAGCCCTCGTGTAGCTGAACAGTGCGACGTTAATATTCACTCACTCAAGGAGAGAATATTTTGCTTTTAAAAACCAAATAACGTTATATTTACATTTTCGACACTCTAAAGACGCAAGAAAATCCCGCATTTTACAAATGTTAAAAATATCTAACTGTTGATAATACATGTAAATTGTGCCATTTTTTTTATATGCGAGTATTCTCCAATACTTTTAAGATAAGATAAGAGAAGTTTCAAAGAATCCTGATAAAAAGCGATTTAAAAGATTCCTTTTTTTCTACGGGATTTTCAAAAAATACAAATTAACTAATAAAAAAAACACAGCCAAAGAATTTAAAAAAAAAGAATCTAAATTGCTTACAGAGGAAAGAGTGATTACAAATTGATACAATGTTATATTTTTCAAACATAGCCGACGTCATGCGTGATAAAATGTGTCAAAAATTAAATATTAGTTATGCATAATAGTTTTATCTGAAAAAAAATTCATAATTAAATGAAATTTTTAGAAGTTATTCAATTAATTTAATTAAATATGCATACGCCTAGGGTATAACTTAAAAATAAATTTCAAAACAAAATCTATTGTTTCTAAGGTAGCTTACACAAGGAAGGAAAAAATATTTTTGTACAAAGTTAACATTAAGGCAATGCGTAAGTATACAAAAACACACACACTGAGGAAAAAATCTGTATCTTTGATATAATGAAATAGTGTTTTGAAAAAAAGCAAACATCACCCGGGGCTTTTCTTCATAATGATTTTTTCAGTATATTTGTTTAGTGATCTTTTTTTAGGAGCTTTAATTAATTCTCTCTAGAAAGAACTTTGACTTTAACAAAAGAGTTTTAAGGGTCTCTTCAGATGTAAATAAAATGTCTACAGCTAAAGTGACCTTTCATACTGTATATCTTATATATTATATTCTACTGACATTGATTATCAAAAAAATATCCATTTATATGTTTTTTACTTTTAAAAAATAACAGTTTCGAATGCTCTCAGTCACAGGATGCCCTCACAACTAATTTTAAAGAAAAGAAATATCTTATTTTTTTCAGATAAAAAAATACTCCAATATTAATATTACATTCTTTTCAATTGTATTGAGATTAGAATATATTATTATATTACATACTTTATTACATGCCTCTGTTTGAATCAGTGAATTTTCCCAGTTTGAAATGTATTCTAACGTAATGTTTAACTTGTTTTTAACTTTATCCCTCAAATTGAAAATGGCATAATTGTAAAATATTTCAAAATTTTAGGGACGTTGTAAGATTAAAGTGCAGGCTTTTGTTAAAATGATATGAGTTTGTTTTAGCATCGATATATATATATATATATATATATATTTACCTTAAAACAGTTTTTAAAAATAATGTTGCTAACAATTAAGGCAATGATTCTCAAACTGCGGGGTGCCCCCCCTAAGGGGACGTGATAACCCTACGTGAGGGTTGCGAGCATATCGGAAGGTGGAGCATAAATTATTACGTTAAAAAATTATTAATTTACTGAAAGGAAGCAAAAAAATGCATTCTGAACCATGAAAAGTAACATAATACTTATTTTATTGCTTAAAAGTAACTTAAACAAAATTTAATATCTATATTGATAAATTTTACAGTTTATAGTCAAGGTCGTATTGTAGATTTAGTGTAAAATCATATTATTATTGCATTTAATACGTTGTCATTGTATGGGGGTGGGGTGTGGGTGGCGATGAGAGAAAATTATGATCGAAAAATGGGTCGCTAATATAGCAAGTTTGAGAAACACTGAATTAACGATTTAATTTAGAACTAAATTTTCTGTCACCACAAATTATGTTATTCTAAATAAGATTATAAATGGATTAAATGAAAAAATAGACGCAGAGGAAGTGCAAAAAAAAAGTACAGGCGTGAAAAGTGTAAAGAAAATGGTTAACTATTTTTGACGTACAATGCTAAATAAAAATATAATATATCCTTCATTTTACTCAGAATAAAAGAAAACAAATAATCCGAAATAACTCCATTTTTTTTCTTCATTTTTCTATTTTTCTTTGAAGAGACAGATAAAACAGTAATATATATATATATATATTGTAGAATTAATTAATAATGTAAAGAAAAAGATAAGAAAAACTGGAAAAAAGACATGAAATTTGCAACCTTTCAAAATGCGATTAATAAAAAGTTCCACTTATATGTTTTAAGCAAAGTCTTAAAAACCATAATTAACAAGTGTCCAATTAAAAATAATATTAAGACTGAATTATTTTAAACTGCCGTAGAGCCTTTCATAACTTAATTCAATACATTTAATCAATTTTTTAAAAACATTTTTCAAATGTTTGGTTATAAGAAAGATAGGAGAGGCTAAGAAAATATGACATAGATTTAATGCAACCATTTCAGATATGTTTCTTTTTCTTTATATTATCATTTGGAATAACAAAAGAGCAAAATATTTTAACATTTAGATTCCTCTCTGAGAAAGAATTTGAGTTTTTATCCACTGTATTTAGTTATAAGTAGGGCCTAACTGGACCGAAAACCAAAAAAAATCATTCTTTCGGTCGGAATGAAAACTGGTACAGAACCGAAAAAAATATCAGTTTATTTTGGTTCGACATATCTTCAGTCATTTTATTACTGTAACCAACTATCGATATTTTTTCTGTTTCTTTTCTCTCGAAACTACTTGTAGAAGGCAGATTTAATTCAATATAATGAACTAGAAGTATATATGATTATGCATAAAATAAAATTACTCATTTGGAATTCAACCCAGAATAGTTATTTTTGTCGGAACGGAAACCGGAACTGAACAAATATATATATTTTTAAGTGGACCGGAAAAAAAAATCACGGTTCAAAGTCCAGGTTATATACCAATAATACATATTTTTAGTCATATGGTCTAAATCGAAGAAAGTAAGAAAAACTATTTCTGCGCAAAATATTTATCTCTGAGAATGTGAAATTGTAACAATATGTGTTATAGCAAACGACGGCCGTATGTTATGTATCCTTGACTCCTCTCTAAGCCATATTTTCACTCTTAGATCTTCAATATCCAAACAATCTTAAAAGTGCTAGAATGGTTCCCAGATAAACAATGCTGTAGAAAGAAATACAGTTGTATTTTTAGAAACTCTTTACGTCAATGGAGAAAAAAAAGAAACTACGATGTGTAGAATTAAAAACTAACAACTCAACTTAGCTTGGAATGTATAGCTCAAAAAAGAACACTTCATACATTTAAAAATGGTGTTTAGAATTTTATAAAAATATATTTCTCAATAATAGTTAAAATTCAAACGGAAGAAAAAACTTAATAAAAAAAGCAACTAAAGGGATTTAACTCTGAAATTTAACTTTTAGAGCTCAATAAAATAAATTTTTATAAATAAATTAAATACCTTTCGTAGAGCAAATATAAGACGTTTCCTTTATAATTTTTCAATTCCTACACACACACACACAACACTATTATCTCACACTTTCTATATATTTATTTATTTATTTATCTTGGTGGAATTTTCAATCATTAATAAAATACATTTTAAAGCGCTCAGTTGAGCTGAAAGCTTATATACATGATTGTCTTGGATGACAATATAATAATTTAATTATAATTAATAAAAATTAATTGATTAAAACTAATTATTTAAAGAATTACAAATACAGCCACGTTGGCATCATTTTTGGCAACTTAGCAACCCTTTTAGCGATTTGGGTCAAAACTTGACAAGTTTTTTTTTCTCACGTTTTAAAGCATTCAGTGAACTGAAATTTTATGTTCACGATTGTTTTAGATGACAATACGATACTTTGATGATTATTAATAAAAATTAATTACCACTTGATGCTGTGATTCTGTCATATGTATAGACATATATTATATTAATTGTAACTATTTAATAAAAAGTAGCTAAAATAAAATTTTTATTTGTTGATCTAAGAAGTAATTGACTTAATTTTTTTTTTATATTACTTGTTTTACTGTATCTTTTCTTTCACTATAGAATTATTAACATCCCTTTTGTTAAGTTTTTTTCAAGTTGCCTATCAACATTAGAAAAACTCACACATGACATTAAAAATGAAATACTCCAAAAGTGTGACCGAAAAATATGAAACCTCATTGAGTTATGCAAATGATATGAAATGCCAGCGCTATGTCACGTGTTAAATAGAATATATAGAACCAGTAGAATAACCTATATAGTGTTATTATCTCTGTCCATATAAATTTTTCCTTCCCTCTGAAGACATGTGAAATAAAAGATAATGTCATGCCACCACCAATCGGGGTGATTCCAGCAGACAAAGGATTTGTCGATAAGTACGACAATTTGGCCAATACGTCAAATTTTGGCTGACATTCATCTGGATGCGTCTACGGTGCATAAACTGTAGCAAACATATTGAAACAAAGAAAAGAGGTAGGTTTGAGGAATACCGGTGCGGTTAAAACGTCGTCAATATACCTGGATCGACACATCCACCAATGAGCGGCCTTGGCTCTTCATTTAATTCTGTTGCCATTTTGCGGCAAGTGCAGGACATCTTTGGTATTCTCATAACAAACAGAACCGTTATCCGTCATTTGAATACTAGTGGTCAGCAGTCATGTTCGTTTAGAGGATTGTCACCAAAACCATAGCCCAGACGATTCCCTTTACAATAGTGCCAGACTAGAACTACATGGTCAGCGGAATGTGTCATGTTCTTAATCAAATTATTCTTCTGTTTGACTAATAATTGTTGCCGTGAACAAGTGTGGTATCTACGCAGTGACAAGTCCAATCCGTTAGCATCTGTGGGATGCCCTACCACACGACAACGTAGCATTATAGTTTAGGGTACCATCGTGTACAATATCAGGTTACATATAATTCGTATTCAGGGCACTACCAAGGCTTAACGATACGTGGATGATGTGTTGTGGTCCGTTACAGTCACTTTCCCTCATGGGGGGTCGATGTCCCTAATTAGCAAAGTAATACCCTACCACACACTAAAAACATCAGCCAACTTACTTTGCAAGATGTATAGATGTCTTCCTGGCCACCATTCTCTCCTGATCTCTGATCAACTGAATACATCTCCAACGGGATAGTCCAGATGACATGTCTTGCCCACACTGCTCTCAGAAGACGAACTATAGCAAATGGTTAATAAGTAATGCAGTCATCTCTCAAGACATTATCCACACTCTTACTGACTCCATCCAGGACTGTTGCTTTGTACATTACCATCCACAGTAGTCTTACAGGTTATCGAGCCGGTACTGTTTTTGCTGTATGATACGAGTAGCCACTTCAAAATAAACATCACTTATTGTTCGAAGCTCTCTCAATCTACTTGCCGATTTTCCCCCCTTTTTTGAACCATTTCTTTGTGTTGAATTTTCATTATCACGTAGTGTACAAGTAGAAAAAGAACTTTATGGAATCGTAATGCATTGTAAGAAACTGTTTCCGGTGAGAATTGGGTTGACCTTCTAAGGTCAATCAAATTAACCGATTGGTCATGATCGCAAACTCTTGGGTAGTGTTGTTTGGTCGTGGATTCAAGTCTTGAAGACCCGTCGTGTAATAAGGCTGACGCATGTTAAATCTTTTGAAATTCTAAGTAGGAAAGGTATGGAAGTTTGGAGAGTGGAACACCAGCTCAAAAGTCATCCTCATGATTTGACCAAGGATCAAACTTGAGGTTCGTTGCCAATAGCCTTCATGAATTTTCAAGGTGGGATGTTAATAATTTTAAAAAAAAAGTCGCTGTTTTAATGTGCATTTTTTTTAATAAAATTCATTTAAAATCAATTTGATGCAATCAAAGAGTTTAAGACAGAAAATCAATCTTGTAATTCAATTACCTTAGCCAAATTTTAATGAAACTCATCTGAGAAATACTTGAAGAATATTTTTTTTTAAACTACGACAGTTATATATCCATACTTTGAATTAAAAAAAAAAGAAAGAAACTTAATTTTTTCAAGAATTGCATATTTAATTTTCTTAGTTAAGAAAGCAGTGAATAATAGTGAAATCTGTTCTCTGAAATAAGCAGATAATAAAACTTATTACTGCTTTTAAAACAAGAAATGTCATAGATTTAACATTCCATTTGTTTTCCATATCTTTTGATTTTTTGCAGTAAAGCAATTTTAAAAACATTTATCATTCTTTTTCAATCAAATTCAAAGTATTTTTCAATAAGTCTCCTTTTTTTTAAGAATCAGAATAACACTTTAGGGTAAAATCAATCAAGAACTTTTAGACAAACCCGGTTATTATATCATTCATGGTTTGTTGACTATCGAAACTATAACTTCCATGCTTGTGGCCTCAACAGAGCCTACTTCACATTTGCAAGGAGACAAATGGTGTGGCAGAGAACTACACACACCGGGAAAAGAAGGAATGATAAAAACAAAAATCAATAATACAAAGCGAAGGAGAGGAATTCAGAAGAATAATCACCGTATAAGAAGACTCTTTATGTCCAGAAAGAAAAATGCTGCTCATATTAATCTTTCAGTGGATTCAAAGATTCCAAAGCTATCAAAAGAAGGCTTCGATTTTTTCGCATTATAATTTCTTTTATTTTTGTTCGAATTATTCACAGAGTTCTGAACATTCTAAGAGAACAGGCTTAAAAATGTGGTGCATTCTCTACTTGAAGCCGTTGAAAATAAAACATAATTGGATGGAACAGCTCTTTCTTTGCTATAAAGGCAGCATAATTGGTATATATAAATCGATGATGGAGTGTTTTAAAAAGGCTTCTTTCTGTATTGAATTTTCATTTGACGTTCTAAATAGAGGTGATTTATACAATGATAGATATCTTAGGCAAATGTTTTCACTTTCAGAATTTTTTTAATACATTATTTGATAAAAAAATAAGTATTTATATTGAAAAAAATATTATTCTCTTTTTCCTTTTTTAAATGTAAAATAATTCGTTTTAATTATCCTCTTTAAGGTATCCAAATACTTGTGAGAATTTCTTTTTCAAAAAGTACAGATACGGGGATTTTTTGTGGTTTTTAGTACATTTTAAGGAAATTGTGCAAAAAGTAAGATGATATTTTTATCACTAATATAAAAAAAAATTGTTAAAAATTTACAAAAAATCATAGAAACGGCACCCATTCTGTACAAAAAGTTTATGAACAAAATTTTAATTTTTCAATTTTGATGTATTGCTTTGATATTCATTTTTGAAATGACCTTCAGGATAAGAGATATTTTAATTTTTACAAAAAAATAGAGCATTTTACCTTAGTTATTACACGAAATTGCGTAAGAAAACAGTGATTATTTTCACATAAGGGACTGTAAATGCTGTAATAAAACAGTGATTGACAAATCGGAAGGTTAAAACACTTCTACTACTGTGCAGACAGAACATACACAAAAAAGTTCAGTTAATTATTTTTAAAACTTTTTGAACAATCGCTGTCCCCGTTTGAGCATTTTCAAAAAAAAAAAAAAAAAGCATTTCGAGTAAAACGCATTTAAAAATATGACTTCGTGCTCAAAGTAGTGGCATCTACTAGTAGTTTTTATTCTAGTGAATGAAAAATAATAAACTTGGTATTTTTATAAAGCAACTAAGAGAGCCTATAAAATAAATTTTTTTAAAAATTTCTCAATTTTTGTCAAAATGCACAATTTTAGGGTAGTCGGACACCTTTAGCCTGTTTTTGATGTCAGTGTTAGCATAAAGGTTTCTTAGTAAATAATTAAAGTAACGGTTGTTTAAAATCTAACGAATCTTAAATTTTTCCAAACACAAATCAATGCTTAAGCAGTGCATTTTGAAAATGAGAAGGACTTGTTTATTATGATATAAATAAAATTTACTATGCTTACAAAGATTCTTGTAAGCTAGTTGCGTTGCATTTCAAGTACTTTTACTTATGTATCGGAACAAACACAGCAGAAAGATGCTTTCCAGAACATACACAGATTTATATAGCTTATGCATTAAGTAAACCTGAATATAGAGACCTAAATATGATTACATATTCAATTAGAGTTTTAATTTGAAAACGTTAGTACCTTAAACCTGTGCTTCTCAAAGTTTCAATACTTGCAACCCAATATTCAATCATAATTTTCATTGCGACCTTTCTCCATACAAATACAATGTATAGAATTAGATAATATTTCACTTTGTCTTTAAAGCTACAGTACGACTTAAAATCTCTTAAGTGCCACCGGCGTATATAAAAGTCTCACACAGCCAAAGCATTTACTGGCCCGGACTCATATATACGTCTTTCCGAAGTACGATCTTTTCTGTATATTGCTATCTATAAAATAATTCCGAAAGCTTTGGAATGCAATAAAAGGACCTCGACCATGCTTGCGAAGGATTTACTTATTTCAGAGGATTTGCTTATTTATTCCTTTTCTACGTCCTCCCCTCCCCCAATGCATCATATACGTGAACCTACAAGGAAAACGGTGGCATTGGATAGTGAATCGCGTAACTTTAATCGGCGATTAAGGGATTAATATTAAACCGTAACAATTATCAAGATAAGTGTTAATTTTTGTATATAATTTTATATATGACAAGTCCATAGGGTCATTTGTAATTATTAAACTTGTTCTTTACTTAGTATTGTTAATTATAAATGTATCAGTACTGCACATTGTACTTTATAAGGGTATTATATCTGTGCAGAAGTTTTTTTAAAAAATTTTTATTATGTCAGAATGTATTTTATTCGTTTACTTTCAGTACATTAATAATTTTTTAAAATAGTTTTTCGTTTTCGACTTTTCAATATGCTCGTATCCCCTCATTGAGTTATCATGCCTCCCTAGGGGGTGGGGCTCCCCACAGTTTGAGAAATGCTGCCTTAAACGTACTTATTTGAAAGAAACATTTAATAGCAGGTGCTGTTTTTGAATGAAAAACCATTTATTTGTGTATTGATAATTGAAACGTTTAGGTGGATAGCAATTTCAATATATTTTATTACCCAAATGTTATTATACATCAGGGATGGCGAACCATTGGCACGCGTGCCATTGATGGCACGCGGAACAATATTTTGGGCACACCACCGATCAAAACAATCAACAGCGATTGATTTTTCAATCAAGGAATTTTCAGTGAGATTTTCTCAGCTCAAAGAATTATCAGAAATACTCTCAAGTTTATTATGTACCCTGCTGTGACATCATTTGATAAACTGAACTTGCCCCAATTCGATTGTTTGGAAATTAAAGAATTTGAAATGCAACTTATTTATTTTTAGTCTAGTTCAATATGGATTCAAAAATTTATTGAAACAAGGAAAAAGTTAGAATTGATTGAAACAGAAAGATTAACAAGCTATATAAGTAAAAATGCTAGTAACGAAATTTTGAAAACATTAAATTTTCGATTCCAGATACGTTTTACTGTTTGAAGAAGTAGGCTCATGCTATTTTAGCCATATTTTCATCGCGACCTATGCCTACCAGTTATTATTTTAAGAGAGGAATAGCATTAAAAGTTCGCTTAGAAACCATTTGGCAGATGACCATTGGCGTAGCTAGCTCTGAAGGGGCCCTGTATCAAAATTCCTTCGTGGCCCTTTTTTAGATATGGGTGCCTTGTTAGTGCACTGTAGTTACACATGTTGGGGCCCCATATCATTGATACGGCTGATATGGTGGTAGCTACGCCCCTGCAGATGACTCCGATTCAGCATGCATTCTGCTAAAAGTAACATCTTACCCAATCCTAATATAATTTATTTGTCATCTAATCTGCAACAGCATAAATCACACTAATGTTACTTTATATAATTTGAATTATACGTTTAACTAAAACATTTGCTACTTTAAATGCAGAATGTATTTTTCTGTAGTAAATAAAGAGTTTTGTGTTGTTAGTACTTTTATTATTTTTCCAATAATCACGAATAAAAATTATTTGACGGCACGTCTATACCTCATTAAGCATTTCTTTAGAAAAAATGGCACGTTGATCCATAAAGGTTTGTCATCCCTGTTATACAGCCTCCATTTTCTGATCCAGAAGTTCCATTCTTTTAAAATTATTCAGAAACTAATGACAATTCTCCAGTGAAAAAAATTAACTCGAATTACACTCGTCTACGTCATCAAAAAGGAATCTACTATAACTCAATATAAATGCAAGTTAATATTGAAATATTAATTACATTTAATATGTATGTTTGTTTAAGCTTAAATTTTTTTAAGTTCAGTGAATTTCTTTTGAATTAGAAATTCAGTTAATAATCTCAGAAAAAGAACATCTAATAAATGTATAAAAATTATGTTTTAAAACTTTTTTTGAACAAAAAATCATATATAATTAGTACAATTAAAAATTTAATAGAGTTGAAACATAATTAGATGAACCAAAATAACTTATATGGTTAATACTTCACATCAGTTTATCACTTAAAAATATTTCAATAACACAGTTAATATGAATCCCATCTGTAAATAAAGTATTATGTATTAGGGGATCCAAAGGGATTGGAATACAGGTGTATCAATTGTTATATTTGTAAGTAATAATTTGCAACTTATTAGTTCCACATTCTGGTAATAGGTTCCAATATCCTATTACGTATGGAATATTTGTTCCAGCTAACCTATTATAAGTTATTATTTTAGTACATATTCTAATACATGATTACTTTCAAAATGCCTATTACAGTTGTTATATATTCTAAGAAACTATTACACTTATAACGTTGACTCTGTTGTGATTATAACATATTCCGAGTCACCACTGCATTTATAACATATTTTTGACTCTGTTATGATTTTAACATATTCCGAGTTACCACTGCATTTACAAGATATTTTACGAGTCTATTTTAGTGAAATATATTTAGCGGCAAATACTACTTTTATAATATATGCACGATACTGCTTCTTTTGAATGTGCCACACATTCCCTAGACGGAATTTCTACATCTCAACATTTCTGCAGACATTCTCTTTACTATATTTATGGAAATTAATTCTCTAATTTTTTTGAAATCGATTTTAAAATAAGGAGACAAATAAAAGGTTATTTTAAATACCCATATTTTTCAACATTATTATAAATCAGTTAAATATGTTGATATCCTGAATTTTCATTTTTTTAAATATTACTAATTGCATATTTTTATTGCTTTTCAATATTTATATTAATATTGGAAGATGTTATAGACATGAATAGAATTTTTTTAAAAAAAATAACCTTATATTACTAATTAGTACTTTTAACTAGTTAAAATACCTGAGGATTTAAAATACTCCAGGAACCCAAATATGTAAAATTAAATTTTAAATTCTTAGAGAATACTTAATAGATGCCCATTTATATATTTTTCTAGAAAGATTACTATAAGTATACTTCATAGATAGCGAGAAGAACTCACTTTATATTAGGAGTAAAGCAAAGCAATTTTTTTATCTATTTAAATGATAAGTAATTAAAATAAAAAATAATTCTCTTTTTAATCAATGAATAAAAGCAGCTTTTCTCGTTCTAATTGTTAATAGCTCAGTAAATACAGTTCAGAAGTGTACAGTAAACATTTTAAAAACTCTTTATTTGCTCAAACACATATTAAAGCTCGATCAATAATTTTATCTCTAAAAAGTAACTCTTTCTAGGCAATTGTTTAAAGTACATCTCTCAAAAAAAGTATTCTCTTATAAAAGAAGACAAGTTATTACACTGAATTGCCACCCAGCGGAAGATAAAACAAAGGAAGGAATATATAATTTCTCATTTTCCATATGTAAAGGAAGTTTAGGTGGAACATTCATAAATAAAAGTTTTATGCAAAATTTTAAAAACTAAAAATTTTAATTAGTTACAACTACTTTAGCATTGAATATATGGATTCATGAAAGCTTAAGCCTAATTTAAAACGTCATATTATTAATTTCTTGTTTTTTATTAAAGTGCTTGTTAAATTATTAAAAAATTATCATTTCTAAATAATACACACTTAAAAAACTATGTATGCAGTTTTCAATAATATCTGCTGAGTTAGAGAGACAGAAATGACGGTACTTACGTATAATCGCAACAATTACGAACGTTCAAGATAACTCGCCAAGTTGGCAACCTCAATTTCGCATTTGTTATATGCGCTGAATTGGCAATTATATGTTTCGTTTCATATAATGTCGCCAATAGGAAGCGATAATACGTAAGTACCGAAATGACTTGTATTAATGTGATAAAAGAATCATCAATATATACACGTATGTATATATTGCTGTTTATTGAGATATTGGGCATGTATTTTCTATAAACAGTATTGTATAGTAGATTTTGAAAGATTTATTTACTATGAATTTTTTTTGAAATTTTCCCCTGTATTATAAAAAAAGAAATTGAGAGAGACGTTCAATTGGTGCTATGAAAACAAAGTTTAATCCTGGTTGAAAGGCATTTTAAGTCTTTTGCTATTTGGCAACACATAACATTTTGTAATTTTTGTTCTTTTTTACTTTGCATGGTATTTTCTCATATTACGTAGAGTAAATTTTTTGCCAGGTTTTGTTAAATATTTTCTTGGTTTTTTTTCCAGCTGTTTAAATCTTTGTACTGTATATTTGGGGGTTATAATCTTAATCCGGATACGTATAACAGAATACTTTTATTAATTAAACATCTTACTTAATTTAACAAATAAGTTACTTAAAAGAGGATTACAGGAGAAAATTATAGTAGTAAGATCTAGCAATAAGAACTTAACTGTGTGCTATTTCCAAAAAGCTATTGAGATAAGAATTGAATGTAACATTACAAAAAAGAAATTTGTAACGTCATTATCAAACAATAGATACAAAAATACAGTAATCTGACTCTAAACGATAAATATGAAAATATTTCATGTTTGATCGCATCGCATCAAATAATAATTAAAAAATAAAAGTACAGTATGATATTCGGGACCTTTTAATAGTGATTGCTAAACGTTGATATTTTTTTAATTGTCTGAATACTTTCTATAAATAGTTTATTGAAAAATAGTTTGCTAAATTATTTAACATACTACAGAATGGAGCTATTTCCTTACTAATTATCTGCCTATTTACACTAATTACTTACTTAAAATTAATTATTCTAATCTGCTGTTTGGTCATCTGAAAGAATTTAACAAATGAAACGAAGTACGCATATATTTAATCATTTTATATCATACCAGTTAAAAGATTTAGTTATCAAACTCATTTATTTGATCAATTACATATACTTAAATACAATAATTGTCGACGCTTTTTAGATTGAAATATAAACTAATTATTTCATATTTCCTGCAAGATTTTAGTATCGTGTAACAAGCATTAAAACTTTGAAATTAATACATTAGTAGTTTTTCTCAGATAGATGTAAAAAGTATAATTAAAAAAGAGGAGAACACTTAAAGTATATTAAAAAAATACTATGCGTGGCATGTATTGCATCAGTCAGTCTCCAATTATCAGTTATCAGCTTGTTTGGTATAAGTGATAGGTGGAGAAACCAGGCAGGTCAAGGTAGCATTACAATTGGTAGGTGAAGATGACTTAAACATTGTGGACCATATGTGGTCATGTATATGTCACCTTTTGTTAAGTAAGTAAGTGAATATTAACGTCGCACTGTTCAGCTACACGAGGGCTTTTGGCGACGAACCACGTAATTTTGAGTCATGGTCAAGTGACGTGGACGACACCTGAGCCGGCACCCCCCTCTCCTAACTACCACACAACACCAACGGGAGGACGTTTCAGCTCTCGAGAGATTTAACGTGCATCGCTTGCCTACACGGCGGGTCTTTAGTGGTACTAGGCTCGAATTCATGACATGACTGCCATAATCCGATACCTTGACCACTGGGCTACCGCAGCCCAAACTGTTAAGATATAGCAGGCAAGTTTTGAAGGTAAGTGAGGATAAAATGCTCCGAAATTTCACAAATATAGCACTGGCTAGTCACTGTTCTGGTAATGAGTAATAAAGAAATCCAGAAATGGAATCCAATACCATTCCAATTCATAACACCGTACATAGGAACAATACGTCCATACATAATCGTTCTTAATCCCATAATCGTAATTTTGTTGATAGAAGTTTAATTTTTCTGTGAGTACTATGTCGCGCGATTTAATTGCCCTTGTTTATTGTTTAATGCAGTGCCAATTTGAACTCATTTCGGGCCCTAGGCGCAAAATATCTGCAGGCTCCCTTGGCACGGGTGGATCGAAATTTATAACCAGAAAATCTGGTAAGTCCAGCTTATACGGGCCCTTCCAAGCCCCTGGGCGCCCACCCCAAGCGCGCAATGAATAAACCGGCATAGGTTTAATGCATCATAACAAGCATAAAGGCTTAAGGGTTTGAGACAAAGGCGCAATAATAGATGCCTTATGTGACGCTCGATTGTTCTGTAAATGACGTCGGATAGTATGTGTCGTACGATAGGTAATATTTGTTGTCATATGGTTCCTATGTGACAGTGTGATCCATCATTATTCTGAAAACAATATGCTTGTCATTACGTGCAGTGATGCGACGAGGCTGATGTAATAAGTGCCTTCGGTAACTGATACCATTACCACTATGATACCAATAATTTCACGAAGGGATAATTTCGCATTTGCAACAGGAAACAATTCCCGCTTAAAATCACAAACGTGTTTGAATGACGCTCATACTTTTTTCAAGGTACACTGAAACTAATTAAGCAAAGTAACTACACGATAAAGCAATTTCAGTAAATATTGCACAGATTTAGATGTTTTCTGTACTGGTACTTAGGGCACCAAGCAGCACAGTTTCGTGACAGAACACAATAATCTCATTATATACTAACTAAAAATCGCATACTATTTCTGTTTTTCCGTATTTGCATAAGTGAATTGGGAAAGGTGAATGGAAAAAGTGTGAAGAATTGATAGAACAAAGTAAAGCCAAACCACTTTAATTTAGCCAATTTCACCATGCCTTTAAAATTTAATATTATTTTAAACACTCTTAAGTCTTTCTTTTCTTTATCTTATAAACATTAATCATACATTGTTTTAAAGAAAAAATAATATAAGTCTGGATAGAGAAACGATATTGCATTAATAAATAATTCATTTTAATATAACAGACTTTTACAATAATTGAGCTAAACTGGCTATAAATCAATTTTGTCAAATTAAATTACCAGATAAAAGATAATCACTTTTCGGTTTTTTTTTTTTTTTTTTTTTTGAATAAATAAAAAAAGTTTGCTTGGAAATCTTAATTACATCACACATTTTACATAATCAATACATGTTGAGGAGTACCCATTTTAATGGATAATGCAATAATGATTTATAATTATTTTTACTGATACTTTTGATAGTTTCATCTCATTGATTCTCATCACACTTTGTGCTTCATTTCTTTCAACTGCTCAAGGACTATATTTGGCCAAACTGCGACAAAAACCTTTTAGTTAGGGAAAATTTAGTGTCTGTAGTCTAGACAAAACTAATTATTTTGTGCGTGAATGCATTCAAGTTGAACTCATTCACGCTTAGTAATTTATACATATGCAATATCATGTAAAGAGGTAACTAAGCAACCACTTAAGAGAATTAGTTGAAAATTTAATGAAGGCAGAATTTAAACTTTTAATTGTTTTAACATATACTATGTTGAAGAGGGAACTTACTTAGAGTTATTCTTTTGATGAAAAGAGACAAAACTTACTCGTACACTAAGCAGATTAGACCCTAAAAAACCCAGTCAACAGTGTTATGTGGCGCATCTGTAATCAGCTATAACAAAAATATACTTTAAGTTATTCATAAGAATTGTATCATTCGGATAAATACTCTCTGAATTTATATAATTTATTTGTTATATGTAGTAGGATAGCATATTTGTTCAATGACGTTACTATTTGTTTACTATTGTATACATATAATTCTTTGTGTGTGCTCATGAATATTAATAACCAGGGATTAGATACTGTTGTTGTTTATTAAATAGCAAAGTGCAAAATGAGATATTTGCATTGAGTTCCAAATATTCAAAACACAATAACAATGCTTCAAGATATAATGGATATTTGATCACTCGATCATATTTCATTTCTTTATCAGTCTTTGTAGAAGATTAGAAATATATTTAGCAACTAGCTTGCTACTGTAGGGAATTCTAAGGGAATGTATAACGAGAAATTTAGAATAACTCGTTATTTTTACATAAATACTTGAGGTTTATATTTTTTGTTATTTCATCATTTTGAATTATTTTTATGCTAATTTAAATTCTATTTTTATAAATGATACCTTGTTTATTTTTCGATATCTTAATACGAATAGAAACGTTTTTATAATTTTCTACTTACGTTTTCTTTTTAAAACATTCATCATGAAACAAAAGTATAACAAGCTATATTAAAACCGTGTTTAAGTGATATTAACATATGTCATAATAATGCAAAAAATACAGGAAATAGGCTAATAAAAATAAAAACGATTTAATAAAGCAACTCGTAACAGAGAAATTTTGCTCACAACTAGTTGGACTCTGTATTAAAACACTCCATAAATATTTTAGAATAATGAAAGATTTAGAGCACGAATAAACAATACGATTAAATAAAATACATATTAAGTTAAGAAATTTGGGTGATGATGCCGAGCATGTTTGAATCGATCAACTCCAGCTGAGGTTTCAACCATGGTAGTTATAATTTAAAACCGTGTGTGCTAACTGAAAGCCACGGTGATTCTTGATAGAATTACTTTGTGAGGCAGTATAGTCTTGGTAACAGGAATGAAAAATAAAAATATGCTGGTTCTAGATCAGACGTCCTTAATTTTACTCTCCATAGACTCCAACTCCTTTTTATACCATAAATTTGGCCAATATCCCCAAATTAAATAACTTTACTTCATAGTAGAAAAAATCACAAATTTAACTTTGATGTCCTGAATATTGTAAAAGAAAATGATATTTGTAAACTATTTTATAACTGAACTTTAACAAAAGTATAACTTTGTGTAATAAATTTAAGTACAACATATCAATAATATTAAAAAAATGCATACGTAACGTTCTTAATCTTCTTACCAATACAAAGAATAAGACAGCTTTCGACTTAAAACTAAGGATAATTTGTTAATTCCCTTTACACCAGTGTTTCTCAAAATGTAGGGCACACCCCCTTGGGGGGGGCATGATAACCCTACGAGGGGGGCACGAGCATATTGAAAAGTCGAAAACAAAAGATTATTTAAAAAATTATTAACTTACTGAAAGTAAACTAATACATTCTGGCATAATAAAAGATAAAATACTCATTTACACTATAATACACTAATAAAATGTATCAGTACTGCAAAATCTATTTTATATAATTAACTTAACAATACTAAGTTAAGGACAAGTTTAATAACTACCATTGACCCTATGGATTTGTCATGTATAAAATTATATGCCAGCATTAGTACTTATCTTGATAATTTGTATGTTTTATATAATTATAACTCTTAAATACCGATTAAAAATTACGCTCTCCAATGCCCCCGTTTAGCACGTAGATAAATGTGGTGTATTGAGGGGGGGGGGTAAGAGATAGAAAAAGGATAAATAATCAAATCCTCTGAAATAAGTGAATCCTTAGCAAACACTGTCAAGGTCATTTTCCGAAGTCTTCTGAATAATTTTATTGATAGCATTTCATAGAAAAGATATAACTTCATAAAGACGTATATATACGTCTGGGGGTAATTAACACACTGGCTGAGAGACAGGTTGGGAGGGGACTAAAGAGGTTGAAGTCATATTGTAGGTTTAGCTTCAAAATATAGTATTATTGAATTTAATACTGTATTGTATGGAGGGGGGCGCGGTGCAAATTATGATTAAATATTGGGTCGCGAACATTGAAAGTTTGAGAAGCAAAGCTTTACACATCTCTCCACTCTTTTATACTAACATACTTTGAACAAGTTTTCATATGCATGTGGTAATATTCCCTTCCTTCCTAAACCTGCATAGACTGCAGTACCCACAAAAGGCCCAACTTCCACTGCCCGACGCTATTCTACTCTAAAACTTTCAAATTTTATCCTAAAATTTTTTAACACGTAAAAATCACGACTAATTTATTTGAACTTTTATTATAATGGAAATGGGTCACAAATATTTTTTTATTTATCAAGCCCTTCAAGAACCCCTTGAAGTTGCTTATGAACTCCCTCGGCAGTCACAAGGACTCTTGGGGGAGGGCAGGAACCACTTTGGGAGACTACTGTCTAGATTTACATTTAGAAATCAAATTATAATTGCTACTTGAATCTCTTTCGAATAAGTCATATTTATCTTAGGTTTCCCTTATGTAAAAACCTACTTATGAAAAACTAATATTTTTTTTAAAAAAATCTGTCTTTATAAATCTTAATAAATTTAAGTACACATGATTTTTGCTCAATATGTTTACCACGACAGGTACTCGCCCATTTATTATAGAAAATTGAATATTTGAAGAAAAAGTCATATTTTCTCTAAAGAATGCTGTATACACACAAAAACTTTATACACAATAAGGGCTTTATTTAATTGAATAGTATTAATAAGCTGTCTTAGAATTTCTAGCCGCACTTCAAGGAGGTAGAGATCGCACTTCCTCTTCAAAGATGCTTGTTAAAGTTCCATTCCAAGCGAATCATTATTGTATAGATACTATTAAATTAATTTATGCCAGTCCATTGCACTTTAATGAATGGACTCCTGAAATTGAGTAGGGTTGAATTCCCTGCGTTTCATTAACCGTTGGTTGTTAATAAATGGCACCTAATAAAATCTCAGAATCTGGCTAGAAAATAATTAACGATATTAAATGATGTGTCACAAACCACACACCTAATCAACTCTTACGTTACAGAATTAATAAATGGTTCTCTTGATACTTGGAATATATATATATATCGTTCATATGAAATACAGCGAGAAGAATTCTCACTTCACTTCATCTGGAATAGGGTGTAATTATTATAGAAAATAATTGCGTTCTTTATTCATGGCTTGGTTTTGTGGTAAAGGAAGAAGCCCCTTTATAGGTTTCATATAACATCCATTTTGAATAAGAGAACATAATGAATTTTTTCCTATGAGTTTTTATTAGTTTTTTTTTTAAAAAAAGTTTGGTCTACTCCATTTTAATTCAATCAAAAGTTTTTGAATTTTTTTTAAAATTTCGATTGCGGTAAAGGAAGAAACCTCTTTATAGGTTCCGTATAAAAATCATTTGGAATAAGAGAGTGTAATGAATTTTTTCCTATGAATTTTTATTAGTTTTTTTTTAAATTTGGACTATTCTATTTTAATTCAATCAAAAGTGTTTGAAGTTTTTTTTAAAATTTCGATTGCATTACGTTTTTGGTATTAAAAAGTAATTTTAAATGTTAAAAAAGATTATTAATCAAACTTTTTTATCTTTCAAAAATGGCTCAAAAAGAGCAAATCGCTATATTTTTTAAATCTTTTTGAATGTAATGAAATTGGAATGTAGATGTCTGAGAAATTCATAGCTGCCGATGCTGAACTTAAGCAGAGTTTCATCAATAACTTATTATGAAGCTGCTTAAAAAGATTAACGCTTAATGCTGCTCTTTAAAAGGAACTGGGCTTCAAAACTATCCAATAGGAAGAGGTTGGTAGTAAATAGTAATACTTAAGAGTAAAGTGTTCCATCTCAAGTATTTAATCATCAAGTATCATCTAATTAAGTATCTAAATTACGAAATCTGTCATTAATAAGTTTTATGTAAGGTATCTAACTAAGTTTTTAATATATGTATTTTGATGTAACTTTATTGCAGGATTTGAGATTTACCTTCATTTGGATAATACAAATTAAACTGTCATAAAATCATATGTCAGGAAAGGATCCTATTATTGAGTTTAGATGCACTTGACCTGGTTTAGAAGAATCGAGGTTTATCACCAACAGGACTTGCGTAGATTCCAAGGTTATTTGGAAATGTCAAAATTTACTTCAAAAGAAAATTGTTCACTTACTTTAAGAAAATGTTTTCAAAGTTTTACTAATATTATTAGTTTTTAAGTTCATTGACAAATTTTCTTTTTCGAGCATTATCTTTCAATTAATTGTAAAATATGCCTTTCCGTATTTCCAAGTGATACTACAAAAATTACGTATTTTAATTTCTAATGATATATTATGCTTTATATGCAGCATATTATAGTCGTTTCAGAAATTTAGAGCATTTCTGTATTCGTACATCAATTACAAAATTACTTTGATCAGTTCTAAATGCTTAATTAAATTTAATCTAAGACAATCAGTTGTAGCCGTGATAGTTAAGTGACCTTGGTAACGAACACGATGAGTCCTGAGTTCGAATCTTGGAGCCAATAAAGACCCTCTTTGTAGAAGAGCTTAACCACATAAAATCTGTGGCTCAAAGTCCTCACGTTAGCATAACGTGGAACTTTGGAGAGCAAAATGACAGTTCAGGTGGTGTGCCCTCGTCACTCTATCGCGATTCAAAATTAGGAGGTCCATCTCCGCCATGTTGCCTTAGAAAAGAGATGGGCAGACTTTTACAGGGTATGGTCTACTAATATTTTTAAGGTGTTAGGTCCACCTAGTGGCGCAGGTGTGGCCATTCTGCGTTAAAATAGCATGTTTTCTTTTCTTAACACTGGTTTTCGACATTGTACCCCTCTTTTATAATATGACAGGTTACTATTTTTACTACAAAAACACAAATAACACAAAATTGTCAAGTTCAATACTTGAACCACTATGAGCGAATGCAAGACAGTGAAGCGTGGACGTATTCAATGCAGATAGAAGGGAGCATATGTGGACAAACGAATCCGAAAACGACGAATGTACTTAATTTAATTGCTGTTAAGGTATCCGACTACGTTCGGAACAGGGATTTTAAAAAGGCGCATAAATGGATAATTTTCATGATATTTAGTGTCACTTAGATTAGAATACATGTATAAAACTGTTTTAAGGACATTTTCACAATCAAAAAATTATTTAAATACAATATTTTGGCAAAAAATTAACTTAGAATAAACTTTTTCAAAATGTTCTCCTTTTGTGAAAAATGCTTCTATTATAATAATATTTGCCTGTTTATAGCTCAGACCTCTGTACAGAGGCTCAACTAAAATTTTTGAAAAATTCACATTATTTTCAGAGTTACAACCCATTGAAATAATTATAGGCGTTTTTTTCTTAAAATTTCTCCCCTCTGTTGTTGTAAAATATGGATAAACCCACTTCTAAGTTATATATTTCAAAAATTCTAGTTCAGCCTCTGTACAGAGGTCTGAGCTATAGACAGGCAAAATATTATTATAATAGAAGCATTTTCCACAAAAGGAGAATATTTTGAAAATGGGTCATTCTATGTTCATTTTTTGTCAAAATATTAAACTTAAATGATTTATTATTGTAATACTATTCTTAAAACAGTTTTATATACATTTTCTAATCTAAGTGACACTAAATATCAGAAATATTATCCATTTATGCGCTTTTGCAAAATCACGGTTCCGAACGTAGTCGGATACCTTAAGTCTCTTACCATCGTGAGACATGACATCAACGCGAAACCTCAAATCCGTAGAAACACGGAATGGGGGTGCTGTCTCAATAGCTAATCTCGTGCTATCGCGAGAAGAGATGATCATCAGCATTTACTTTCCCCTTCAGTCGACGTGTTGGGAAAAACTTA
>BMAV01025859.1:58837-73179 GCA_019973955.1 Trichonephila inaurata madagascariensis
AGGAAAGCGTCTTCGTGGGCTTCCAATGAAGGTTGATGTGTCGTTTACCCATTTATCGAATCATTTACTTTAGTAAATATAGAGTCACATAAAGTGTGCAAAGCCGATCCTGCCTTCTAGCTGGCGTCTGTGGTCCGTAAATGTGCTTATTTTAGCATGCGGTCTTTGGTCTTACTAAAGGCGGCCACCCCAAAATATCTTGGTAGTCTACCGATCGATCGCGATCGACTTAATGCCCATATCTGCCTTATAGAGTAATCAAATCAAATAAAAAGAATTGTTTATGAAAAACAAAACTGAATTCTTGAATAAAAGATTATTTTTTATTCAAAACCTTCCTATTCTTTTAACTCTACGTAGTTGATTTACCATACACAATATGAAAAACTTTAATGTCTACATCAGTGTCTCTCATACTGAAGGGCGCGCCCCCTAGGGGGGGGGGCATGATAACCCTACAAGGGGGCGCGAGTATATCGGAAAATTGAAAACAAAAGATTATTTAAAAAAATTATTAATTTACTGAAAGGAAGCAAAACGAAATACATTCTGACATAATAAAAAAAATACACATTTACACTGATATAATACACTTATAAATGTTTCAGATTATGAGTTTCATAATTAATTTAACGATATGTTTCAGACGATATGTTTCATAATTAATTTAACAGTACTAAGTTAAGAACAAGTTTAAAAACAGCCATTGACCCTATGGGCATGTCATAAAATTATATACAAAATTTAATACTTATCTTGATAATTTGTACGGTTTATAATTCAAGTCGTATTATAGCTTTACGTCAAAGTATATTAATATTGAATTCAAGACATTGTTATTGTATGGAGGGAGGCGCGATGAAAATTATGTTTGAAAATTGGGTCGCAAGTATAGAAAGTTTGAGAAGCACTGGTCTACATATATTATTTGTGTGAAATGGTAAAAATATTGCACCTTATTTTTGAGTTTTTATTATTATTCAAGTAAGGGGGGAAGGCTTGTATTTTCAAGGAAAGATCGAGAAAAAGTTTTTAATTGTTTCATTAGTTTTTAATGGAAAAAACCCTTTGAGTTTAAAGATTTACTAATTTCCTAAAAACATTAAATATAATTTTATTTGAGAATTTTAAAGGGATGTACTAATGCTCATGAGTCTTTTGTCTTTAACGACTTTAATGAGAGGTTTGTCAAAAATTTGTCCTTCCTCTTTAATCAGTTTTTTGTTCCATATTTTGTAGCAGAATAAATTCTTAAAAAACTCATAATGAGATTAAAATAGTTTTAGCATCGTATAAAAAGCTAACAATTTCGCAGCAAACAATTTTTTTTATAAAAAAAGAACGGTTTGGTAATTCATTTAAGCGTAATCGCTATCAAAATCGTAAAACCAGTTAAAAACGAAAATATTTTTGACAACCCGAATAAAAATAGACACTCATTATGCAAGAGAAAAAAATGAGATTTTTTTTTCTTTCAAGAAATTCTTTAACTAAACTAAACAGATTTTTGAAGTTGTCAAAGATTACCATACAAAAATTTTTCTATAATACTAGATTTATAGAAGAAGAGGCAGTAAATTAAATCAAGAACACATAAATTGGTAATGCTCTAAGTTAAAAAGTAACTAAATTTTTTTGCTTTCATGATAACACAATTTAAAAGACATATTTTTTTTATTATTTTATCACTGAAATTTTTACTGTTATTAAAGAAAATGATTCCTAGCTATACTACTTTAAGTTTTTTTTTTTTTAAATGTTGCGATTAAAAATTAGTTTGGATACATTTGATTTTTTTTAAGTAAGTAGTGAGTGAGTGAGTGAATATGAACGTCGCACTGCTCTGCTGCACGAGGGCTTTTGGCGACAGCCCTCGTAATTTTGAATCATGGTCAAGTGACGAGGACGTCATCTAAGCTGGCACCCCCTCTCCTAATTACCACATCACACCAACGGGAGTTCGTTTGAGCTCTCGAAAGATTTAACGTGCATCGCTCCCTTATACGGCAGACCTTAAGTAGTACTGAGCTCTAAGTGACAAGCCAGTGACGATCCGATACCTTGACCACTCGGCTACCGCGGCCACAAAGTAAGTAGAGAGAGAGGGAAAGAAAACTCCCTTAATTTTTTAACACTTATTAAAATTTTAGCTTTTACATATTAACTAAAGCATACAACACATTAGCCTAAAGTTAAATTTTGATTATTCATTCCAATTATTATAATTATGATACAATTCACGCACTTACATATATAATAAGTACAAAAAAAAAATATCTGCTCTATTTGAACATATTCTTTCAAATGTGCTGCATTTTGGCAGACAAGCCTTTGCTGACACGACAAGTCTCGAAATATGAGTGTCATTTCATTGTAGCACAATCTAGTACCACAACCAAATTTTTGACGCTTGAATTTATTCAATTCAAGCTCTCGTTGACTAAATATTGCCATTATTTAATTTTGTCGAGGGCATAAGAACTAAATTGATGCTAAAGGAACCTTTTACACTCCATATAATGATACGATATGTGTTCCTATGATTATTGCTTCTAAAAAATCTTTCGACACTGGCTGAAATCGAGCTCGCAACCTTAGCCTTATGAGGGGGGCAATCTACGTCTCAGCCACCAAAACATTACATAGCCCCCATTATTTGAACATAATTTACCATCAAGACTTGTTTTGCTTAATTTGTCATTAAGTAACAGTGTAGCTTGAAATTAATAAATGTAATGCAACTCACTTTTGTTAAAGTGTTAAAAGAGAATTTTTTATTCTTTAAACTTCTTCCAAATAAATCTTATAAAAGTCACGTCAGGAAATTTATTGGAATCTCTCCTCAATAATCCATTTCTACAACGGATCATTTCATTTCCCTTCATCATTTTTCCACACAAAACCTGTTTAATTTTTTCCCAAAAAAAGACGAGGGGAAAAAAAGAGTTTTAATTTTTTTTTTATCCTACGCTTCATTTTTTTAAAGAATCGAATAATTAATGAGCTCCTTCTATTTTAGAGGAATAAATTTCGTTGAAGAATAAAATTTTAAAGGTATTTTCGTATTCAGCATATATTTTTTTTGTCTGATGATTGAATAGTTTTCAAATTCAGGATTTTGAAGTGACACTTTATTGGAACTTTTTAAAATCATTTCAAAATTAATGTAAATACTATTTAACTAGATACATTCCGTTCCGTGAAATCATTTCTGTGGAACATTCGAAGTTATTTTTTAAAATTTTTAAAAATGACTTTCTTTTTTATCAATATTTATAAATTTAATTCCCTACTTACATTTTAAAGAGAAATTTGATTTATTTCATAAAATTTTTGTTACAATTTTACTTTAATTTTATAGAATTTACCTAAATTCCGAATAAATTGAAATCTGTTGACAAATTAAATTCATTCAGTAGTTGTTACTAATTAAATATTTTTAAAGATAATTTTAATTTAATAATAAATCTAGGATAGGAAACTAAATAAAATTATTTTACTCATTTCGACGAAATATACATAATGTTTAAGACATATTCTAAGAATTGATGCGAAAATATAAAGGTATATACGGATACAAAACTGAAAAGTATATTAAATAATTTTCTAAAAATTTGCTTAAAACAATTGTTATAAAATGTTTCTTTTAAATCCCCGAAACAGTTTTTATTTAATCTTTACTTTTGTCTCATTTTTAATATTACTCGTATAATTATTTTGTAACTTCGTCAATGAAATTAATTAATTCCTAAATATATGAAGAGCGTTTTAATTTTTAAGGATTTAATATTTATATTTTTTGCCATTTGCCTTTGCTTATTCCTTCCAAGGAAAATTCTAGAAAAAGGCAAATTTAAACAAAGAACAGTCTGAATATTTTATTTACGCTAGGTAAACATAAAATATTTTAATATTACTACGTAAAAAGAAAATAAGTGAAACAGGACAAATAATTTATAATGTTTTTCCTTATTTTTCATTTCCTAGGAATTTTTACAAAAATAATTAAAGTACATTTTGGAATAATACTTTACAGATAAATCTGAACTTATTTAAAGTGAACAAGCAAAATAATAGAAATACATTTATGTCTAACATTATAATTAAAACAAATGTAGAACTATTAAAATATTCAGACGTCAGCCGTTTGTATATATTATTGTCAATATAATGTTTTTATTGTTCTAAAACTTTAATATTATAGTATAACTTTAGATTTGAGCACTCTGGTTATATATATACAGAGATAGATAGATAGATACAAAAATAATAGTTATATAAAAAGTTATTATCATACATAAATATATATATATGCCTGCTAGTAATACATACACGATTACTTTATGTACAAAGTATGTGATACTTAAACAAAGAGAACGTAAACAACTATTCTAGCTCGCATGCGACGTTCTGATTCCTTTCATAAATGTCCTATTGGTTTTAGATCTGAGCTTTGAGCCGGACATATAATGTAGTTAAAAGCACAATCCGATTGAAGTAGAAATAGGCCTTCTGCGAACATTTTCAAAAATGTAGGCAGCAAGGAATCCCCCAAAAGATGAGATAGGCGTCCGTTTTGAGAGTGTTTTGCACAGGAATCAAAAGGTCAAGGCCTAAATATAAAAACATTCAAAGTATTATGCTACACCTTCAAATTTTAATTGTTCCACAATATAGTCAGTTTCAAAGCGTTTATAAAACAATCTCCACAGGCGATTTTGCCATCGGGTTACCAGAAAATACGTTTTGTTTTGTTACTTCAAAACGCGTAACACTATTGTTCACAGCTCCAGTGTTGAATTTTATGTCACAGTAAGCAATACTTGGTTACATTGGTTGCGGTAATGTTTAGTTTAAAAGCGCAGTCCTGATTTCTAAGTTATGAATAGTGGTTGCACAATTATAACCTATGCACGTTTCCAACTCATGATAATATCATGTGCAGTGAAACAATACACTCCTAACACAACAGAAACGTCACAAGCAGATTCTGCACAACAATGACGACTGATCAATTACCACGTTTAAAATCATTCAGCTCACGTTTTCTTCTCAGAGTACTTTTCTAACTACGAAATTATGATTGAGAACTCGTCTGAATGTTTTTTTACTTATCTGGGAGCTAGCAGCTTGGCATTAATATGGTCAAATCTAATCTTTCTGGGGGTGTCCGGATACTTTTAATCTTTTTATACATATAAAACCATATAGTAAATTGCCATAAATCTGAAGAAGCAATATAATAAAAAGAAATATAAAAAAAGAAAACCTCACTAATATAACAGTATACAACTTTTAGTCTTAAGGTCTAAGGTTGTATAGTTAACCATAGTTTTAAAATCAGCCAGCTATCCCTTATATTTACCAATACTACTGGGCTGCAAAGAAAAGGCAATAAAGATATAGTAAGATATATTTATATGCATATATATATATATATATATATATATATATATATATTATAATAAAATAAAATAATAAAACACAAATTGTAATTCCTACAAAGCTAAGAATGAATGAATTTGGATTTTAAAAGCATATCAAAACCTGCCAAAATATAAGTAAAATAAATGGTTCAAAATAATATCGTACTAAAATTGGATAAAAACAGAAATTGCAAGAATCAGAGAGGTGTAGAGTTATTAAAATTGAAAATACCAAAAAAGAGTCATTGGAGTAAAATGGAGTCATATTTTGATTTCTAAAGCTGTCACTGAATTAGACCAGTGAATTAGGGTTAAGTAATGTGCTATGGATCTGAAACACGATGAAAGACATAGTAAAGAGTTTCAAAGTAAAAACAACCTATTAATGTAAATGTAATATATTAAGTTTCGAAGAACAATACTGAAAATGACCAAAAGATTGCATTATCCCCAAAGCATGTGATTACAGCTATCTCACACTCAAATTATATAGTGATTCTGATTTTAGAAATAATTGAATTATTCACACGTATATATATAATGCGTTTTGTACTAATGATTAACTTTTTGTTTTAGTTGGAATATTAGCGGTGTCCAATACTAATAAAAGGATATTTTCTGTGTGTTTTTTTAATGTAGCATTAAAACTAAACCAACCAGGTGTATGAAAAATTTATTTCTACTATTATCAACATCTTTCCCACAGAAACCTTCTTTATTTTAACACATAATATTGTAAATGATTTATATCTTCTTCATGTAAGAGTAACTATCAAAAGTAATTACACCAAATTAAATTATTTGTTTCTCACTTTGAGTAAGGAAAGCGAAGAGATCTCTTAGGAAACCAAAAGATCGCCGAGTAAGTAAAGAAAGAGAACAAATAATGATGCCCAAGAGAGTAGAAGTAAGAGTCACCGGGAAGATACCATATCCTGCTGATAACACATTTAGAGGTAGCTTTATGAGAACGATAAGGATAAGGCATTCGAATACAAGTTCTTCTATACGATTAGAAAAGTCAGCACGATAAGAAGAATTGCAATATTACTAAGGAAAAGCACTAAATATTGAAAGAAGTAATTAAAAAAGCAACGAATATGGTATTTGCTTTAATTTATTTTGAGAAAGTTACTAATAACATGCAAAGTATTCTTTCATATTCATGTTTTGATTTTAAATCATAAGTCAAAGCTTGGAATTTTTTTGTTTTAGAGTTTTGGTTCCAAATTCAATAAACTAATAATCATTTTGTATGGATATATTGCGCTCTGGTTGAATCTAGATGTAATTTGGAATAACGTAATTTAAAAATAATACTTTGTCAAACTGTTAGAATATCATATAGGAAAGAGAATATTTATTTCCATTAAATGTAAATATAATATGATAATAGTAATGAGACATAAGAAAATGAAGCTTCTGCAAAATAATCCTTTTATTTTGACGCCCCAGTTTCAATTAAACACTCTATAATGATTTGATTCAATGAAAATAGCATAACAAAACAGGGTGTTTATGTGAGGGAAGTGTTTGAAATACGCTTCAGGCTTCCTATTTTATACGAAATAATAACAAATTTTAAACAAAACTTCGTTTCAGATATTTAAAAATACAGAATGAAAGACACAGTAAAGAATTTCAAAATAAAAACAACTTATTGATGAAAATGTAACGTGTTAAATTTCGAAACTCAATACTGAAAAAACCAAAAGACTACATAATCCCAAAAGTATGTAATTATAGCTTTTTCACTCTTCAATTTTAAATTAATTCTGATTTTAGAAATAATTGAAATACACACTCATGTATATATAATGCATCATGTACCAATGATTAACGTTTTGTTTTACTTTGAATATTAGTGGTATCCTATACTAATAAAACGAATTGTTTCTGTGTGTTTTTGAATGTAGCATTAAAACTAAACAACCTAGGCATATGATACTTGGAACGTAGAAACTAGAGGTAATGATGTTGCATATCTCGATGAGAGCTTTTTGAAATTCGCTTTAGATTTCTTAAAATTTAATTTTGAAGTGACTTGCCAACCAACTGGTGATATGATGTTATATGATGTCACGAACAATCAGCTTATTTCAAGGTTATCATTGGGCGTTTTGACTTGTTCTAAATAGGTTAACCTAACTACCAATATGTCTCACCATTTTTATTCTTGAAGAGCTGATACATTTTTATACACTAAAATCACATAAATTAATGAATAATGCTTCGAATTACTTATAAAAGAGATTTTGCGTCAAAAAAATTCAAGAAAGACTAAAAAGTTAATGAAAATAATTAAATTACTGTATTGTCATCCAAAATAGTCATGTATATAAAATTTCAGCTCAAATGAGCACTTTAAAATGTATTTTATCAACGATTGAAAATTCCACGAAGATAAATAAATAAATATAGAGAGAGTGTGAGCTAATCGTGGGAATTGAATAAAATATAAATTGAATTGAATACATATAAATGTATCAGTACTGCACAATCCATTTTATAATTAATTGAACAACACTAAATTTAAAACAAATTTAATAAATACAAGTACCCCCATGGGTTTGTCATACAAAAAATATGTAAAAAATTAATATTTATCGTGATAATTTGTATAATGTTGGTTATTAATACCTTAACTACCGATTAAACGTTATGCGTTTCACTCCTAAATGCCAATGTTTTCCACGTATACGAGCGTATGTGATGTATTGGGAGGGGGGAGGGAAGAAAAGGAATACATAAGCAAAATCCTCTGAAATAAGTAAATCCTTCATAAACACTGTTGTCAAGAACTTTTCATTGCATTCCGAAGCTTTCGGGATAATTTTATGGATATCAGTGCACAGAAAAGATCATACTTCCCAAAGATGTATATATATGTCCAGAGCAATTAACTCTTTGGCTGAGCGAGAAGCTTATATACACCAGTGGCACTTAAGAGGTTAAATTCGTATTGTAGGTTTAACGTCAAAAGAAACTATAGTATTACCGTCGGACCTCTATATAAAGAAGTCGCTAAATCCCGGGAAAATGTTCGTTATATGGAAAATTCGTTATATAGAGGTTCATCTTTTAATATACTTTATAAACCACATAAAACAAAATTTAAATTCTTAAACACTATATATTAAAAAAAGTAATTATTCACACATGTTAATATATGTTTATTTTATACATCTTACCCATCAAAAAAAGAAAAAAAGAAAGGAAGAAAAACTGCAAGGAAAACATGAAAAAAGAATGTCGTAGAATTCACTGTACTTTCAATATTAAGAAAATAGTTTTATACTAAAATTAATGAATTTTAAGGACGTTTTACACAATTTAAAGCATACAAGTAATATTAAACATGCATTATTTTATAATTAGAACACGGAGACTCGGAACAACTCCACTGAGGCGTGAAAGAGGATATCGAAGATGTTTCTAATGTACTAGGCAATAGGAGTTAAAAGTTGCACTTCTTGGATGAAACGTCCAGAACTCTATTGTTCTCGGCGAGTTAGGATCTAATAAAACCAATTCAAGATTTATGACCACCATAAAATGTGTTAAAGAGAGAATAACTTGAATTCTTTTTCAGAAATACTTTAAGAAAGGGAGAACAAAAATTGAATCACAAAAGAAAAAGTTCATTATATAGAAAATGCACTTCACTATAGAGAGGTTATTTTACGAAGAAAATCGGAAATGTTGAAGGTTCCAGGAAAAAGTTCGCTTTATAGAAAAATTTGCAATATAGAGGTTCGTTATATAGAGGTTAGACTGTATTTAATTCAATACATTGTCATTGTTTGAAGGGGTAAGCGATGAAAATTAGGATTGAATATTGGATAACAAATATTGAAAGTTTGAGAAGCACTGTGCTAAATGTTTAAAGAAATAAAAAAAAATAATTACCATGGGAATAATCATCCTTATATATTTCCTACTAAATCAGATATTTTATAACAAATATCAAACCCCTAGGAATCTATCTGTAAACTTCCATTTAAACTCAAGTTCAGAACTCATGAATTGCGCTACTTATGCTTCGCTTAGAGTAACAGATACTTTGCATACAAAACTTCAGCATTTAGAAAGAAAAAAAATACTTCGAAGTCCCCATTCATAAATTACCTAAAACTGCAGTTCGAAAGTAGAACTTCTCAAACACATCAAAGCAAACGCAGCGTAACGCAGGCTAAAACAAAATGGTTCCAAACGCTTTATGAAGCGAAGGGGCATCATTTCATTGTACCAAGTTAACGAACATACCATCAAAATCTTCTCCATTAACAAAAGCGAAATAGAGTCGCCAGGGAAGAAAGAACAATACTCTCAACTGGCAGGATGTCGTCATTGTTTGGAATTTCTGAGATTAAAGCCCTTCTCCTTACTTTGTGTCTCTGTAGCTCTTCATTTTTCTTCTTTCCCTCCTTCCAACCTCCTCTCGCACCTTCATTTTTATTTTATTCAATACTCTTGAGGTAAAAAGTCAATTCAAAAAGGTAGAGGAGGGGGAAAAAGAAAGACAATTAATGGGGAAATGATGTAAAGAGGATAACGTCTTAACGAGCTTAGAGATTTTAAGAAATCAGACGACTACAAGTACAAAAAGTTATAAGCTCCTAAGACTAAATTTTTTGATTTTTTTGAATAGGAAGAGTGAAGAAAAAATATCAAATGTCAGCTTCGTTCGTCAAATATAAAAGAATTAAAAAAATTGATATAATCTTAATCTTTTTTTTTAGAAACATTATTTAAAAAAATCTTGTGGTTGAGAATAATGTGTCTTGAAGAATGCTAGTATCTTTTTTACAAACGATACATAAAAAAGATATTTCTTGATTCGATAAAATGCATTTCATTTGCATAGAACACAAGTTGCTATATTCTTTCTGCTTCTACGTTTTTAAGCTACATTTTTAAGAAATGCTTTGTAAGCCGATATTTAAATTTTTTGTAGTACTCTCACGAATTTTATACCAATTTTTTTTCTCACTTTAATTTAGTCCTGTTTGTCATAACAAAATGGGAGAAGACGGAGAAGACAGGGGGGGGGCCGTAAAAAACTATCATGATTTTCTCTTTTACAATGAAAATAGATTAATTTGAGTTACACAAAAATAAATTTCAACTTGCGGAATCTAAATAACAATAAAATTTAGAATCAAAATTATTTTTAAAATTTATATGAAATCAGCTATATATATATATATATATATATTGGTGTGAGTGTGATAAATCCTAGCCTTTATAAATCAGCTGGGGTAAACATTTTGCCCGGGAACCCCTCAACTCACCTCCTGCATAACTACTTTCCTTTTACCAAGCCTGCCCTAACTTCACTCTTTCGCTCTATACTAACACCTGTTACAGTCTCTCGCTCTAGTCATGGCTTGGAGTACAGTACAATTTACTAACTCACTGTAATAAACTAAAATACCATCAGCGACTGCGTTACTAGTTAATCACAAATTAGTCCCAACTATCACTGTTATAAGCACTTCAAGTCAAGATATCCCCTCAGGGGGCTCACCTTCTTTAGGTGGGTATGGGTGTCATAATCCCGAGGTACCCTAGTGATCTTTTCCTTTTCCCAAGGGGTTTACTATCTTTGGTAAACATGGATGTCATGACCTCGGGGTACCCCAGTGATCCTTCTCTATTTTCGACCCTCCATCTTGTCATCCAATTTCTCCTTTTCTTCTTTTACCACAGACCTATGAATTTTGGCTCAGTATAGCCAAAACTGGCTCTTGCGCCATAAAACACCAAACTCACTCACTCAAGTCAAGATATACATCGTTCATCGCTGATCATTAATTTCTTGCACTCTAAACCACGAAAGTATTGTGACTATTCCAAATTTAGGTAAACGGAATCCATTTTAACTAAAAATATTTTAAAAGAATCACATTTTTTAATATTTTCTACAACAATATTTAAAGATCTAACAAAAAGTCTACATGGAATGATATATATATATAAAAGCATATTTTTTAATTATCAAGATCCTGCTATAGAAGTTAAAATTTTTACAGAATGTTGGCAGAAATCACGAAGGGGTAATACACTGGTAATTCTACAAGAAAAAAATCTAAAGAAATTCATTCTTTCTCTCTCTCTCTCTCCCTAAATTTCACACCCAAATGCAAGTCAAGTTAAAAACCATCATAAGTTGTGAAATATTTTTAAAATCATATTCGGCCTTTTTCATTTAAATATTTATTATTTTTATTTTAGTTCAGTTGACTTACATTTAATTGCACATTTCTAGAAGAGCTTTTATAAGGATACATTGTAATAAGTTAACTGTGCTTCAATGCACAATCTTCACAATAAATTTAGTGAAATAAGTTTTGATAATTGATGTATATTTCAAGGCTCATTTTTTAAAATATGTACAATGTTATGCTTCTTATTTCAAAATTTAAAAATTTATTCATTAAATACAATTTTTGTCTTCTTTTATACTTAATATGAAACTATTATGAATTTTTCAAAGAATGGAGAATTTGTATATTCCTTTCGTTAAAATAGCTTCTATTTTTACATCTTATTTATTGATTACTATTTGAATTCCTCATTTATTTTATTTACATACAAGTCTCTTATGCAAAAGTTAATATTATTGATTAAAAAAAAGTAATGTAAAAGAAAATTTTATTTTAATTAATTAAATTAAATTAATTAATTATTATTTGAAAAAAAAAACTGTTTTTACTTCAAGTATCATCCACTACAAATTTGAAAAAATGTATTTGAACTTACTGGATAAAAAAAAAGTATTTGAAGCCAAGAAAATATTCGTTAAAAAACTTACTGGCGCCATCTGTTGGTGCTAGTTCGAACGTCAAAAATTCCGCAGAATAAATTTAAAATTAAAAAAAAATTAATTAATTATATTTGAAAAAACTCTATTATCATCAAGTGCCATCCACTACAAGTTTTAAAAAATGTATTTGAACATGAATGGATGTATAAAAAGTATTTCATTGACGATTAAAAATTTGAACAAGATATATATATATATACAGAGAGAGAGAGAGAGAAAGTGAACTAATAGTAGAAACTGAAAGAAAAAAGGATTTTACATTTTCCAGTATTTAAAAATAAAATTTCATTTACTTTTTAAAAATGCCGAGTTCATCACTAATATTTTTTTTAAAAAATGTGTTGTTTTTTTTATTTAAAGGGAAATAAAAGCCTTTTAAAAACTGTCGTAAGTATGCATAACATTAAATTATTGAGAATTCATAGACTTTTAAAACATAACAAAAACACCTCTACTAGAATAAAAACAAAAACAAAAAGTCGCTATGTTCCTTTTTTGATGTTCAATTACCGTTCGATACAACGAGTCACATGCCAGATTCAGTAAAAGCAAAATGAAAAACGGGTGTACTAGGACAATGCCGGAAAGTTTGGAGTTCAGGTCCTACTGTTGGTGACACCTCATTTGTTGTGTTACGTTCTCTCGATTCTTCTTCAAGACTTTGTCTTTGATGCCACATACATCTTAATCATTCGTACGACTTTGATACAGCTTTTGTGACATAACTTTTTCAGTAGGTAAAAAAAGAACACGTGCAGATGTAGCCGATGTACCAACAAACTTTGCTACAAATTTTAACTTTTGTCTTAAACTGGCAGAAGAAAATGAAAAATTGGCACAGATGCCATTTTGGACATTTCTTCTAGAAGATTCGAGGTATTTCTTGGTTTTGAAAAAGAATTCCCCAGTAAATATTTAAAATTTTAACAGGTAAACAGGACATGAGTTCTGTTGCGTATAAAATATAATATTCAATTTGAAAAAAAATATGTACACAAATTTTATAATCCGTGTGAATATTGTGCTTCATTAAATACTTCAATATTTCAAAAGTATTTGGTGTATTTCAAAGAAAATGAAATTAAAAAGAATTATGATAAGTGCAAAATAGAGTAAAATAAAAATGTAATGCTAAGTCTCTAAACTATATTGTACCTATTATTCTATGATTCTTATGTGAACATAATTTTATAGATATGACTAAATTTCGACTAGGAATAAAATTTACTCGTATATTAGTAACTTTCCCATAAAATAAGAATAATAATTATAGAAGTATCATTAATTATTTACAGTGGCACACACAAGGGAGAGGTCCACAGGTTCGGATCCCCCTCCCCCCCAAAGCACTTGATTTTTTCCCCAGAATTGATTATAATTCTATGTAATTCTATTTTCTAATCTGATTAAGTATTCGTTATTAATAATTAATTTTACTAATTAATCCTAATTATTTGTTCAATAATTAATTTTTTACTGTTTTTTGTTCGAAAATCGACAAAATCAAAAGAATATGTGGGGCTGCGCTTTAGAGTATGATACGACAATGGTGGATTTTCGAACCTAGAACCCCCCTCACCCCCCTGAAAAATTCCTTTGTGCACCACTGGTTATTTGTATACTTTAAGATATGAGATAATAGCTATGGATATGTTATGCACATGGGAATACATTAAATTTTTTCTGATATTAAGTTCCATAAATTTTATAAGAATCTTCTATTAGGAAGTTCATGAATACATTTATTAACTGTATACTAATTAGCTTGAGTACTCCAATTTATCTAGAGTATTCCTGAAAAATTCCATGCAAAACATAAAGCTGCCTTTAAGTTAGCTAATGTAAGTTAAATTTTTTAGTTGATATAAATTAGGTTATTTTTTACATTAAATAGGAAATGATAAAATTTTTATTACACCACCAAATCTGAGAAGTTGTATTTTGTGACTATAGAAAAATTATTATTTTGAAACAGTGTCACATTTTCTAAAAAAAAAAAAATGTGTGCCTTCTGTCACCTGATTTTGTGTTAGCTCCAGTATCATATAAAACAAAACTATATATTGTTTTTTAAAAATTATATTTAA
>BMAV01025859.1:78179-141347 GCA_019973955.1 Trichonephila inaurata madagascariensis
AGATCCTAATAAAGATATATTAAGATCATGGCAACGCCTGGTTCTTCATTCACTCCCACACCACGAAGATAACTTAGAAATAAGGCATCACCCATGGGCGAATACCTTACAAGACTGAGTGACAACCGCGTAAGTCGAATTCGTGTAATTTGAGGTATAATTTTGCATATAAATTTATTTTAGTTGGGGCAAGAGATGAAAGAAAATAATAATTTAGAAAAAAATGTTTTGTAAAATCATAGATAATGAAAATGCAAAATCGCAAACCGAAGATATTTTGACGTAGAAGGCTTTATAAAATGTAACAAATTAGTCTGACAGCTTAAAGACTTTTTTCTTCCCCAAAATTTCCTCGTAACAAGCTAATAATGTTTTTTATTAAGTGTTTTGATGAAAATATACACTCTTCGTCAGGGGTGTCCAACACGCTGCCCACGGGCTGCATGTGGCCCGCCAGTACATGAGTTGCGGCCCACCAACTCTTTTTTAAAAATTTTAAATATCAGGTTTTTAAAAATTTTTCATTTTGAAATTTATTTGAGGGGAAATTTATATGTATATATATACAATGTATTTGCCTGTTACCTGTACTTGTTTTAAAATAAATCCTTTTTGAAAATAGAAATGTCCTTTAGATTAAATTTAGCATTTATATTTTATCCTAAAGTTACATTGGATTTTACTATAATAAATTACTTTTTAATAAATTCTGAATTGCATTATGCATATCCTTTACAATGGATGGTACATGATTTTCTGTGTGTGCGACTTCCATTTCTCCTCCTACTTTTCTGTTTGGAGTACCCAAAAAGTAAGAGGCTGTCAGAGATGTTTTTTAAAGTTTAAAAAAAGTATTCAGGATGGTTAAGATAAAGGGGAATGCATACTTAATCGTTTGCGAATGACTGCACAATCAAATTTCAACAATGGGTAACGAAAGATCAATTCTAAAGGAACGTCGTAATTTTCGAGAAAATGGCAACTGTAATATTTTAAACATTATTTAATCATTTCATTATTATATTATATAAACATTATTATATTATCTATGTCTGAATACATGAAAAATAATGAAAACAATATTAATAATTCATTTTGTTTTAAATTTTCACTCCAATAAATGTTTTTTGTTTTCAAATCTGATATAAAGGTACATGTTTTATGTGCGGCCCGCGAGATTATAATGTTTTTCCGAAGTGGCCCGCAAGGTCATTTGTCTTGGATACCCCTGATCTTCGTTGTAGTCTATATTTTCTAAAATTTATAACTTTTTTTCAATTAAATTAAGGTCTTCTGTCAAATTCCCAACCATCATTCTATCTCCTGAGTGAACTGTGTCAACAGACTTTGTTTCTAGGTTCTACTTCTTTTACTTGGCGTGACCGTTTCTCAAATATACGTTGATATAATACATAAAACGAACATGGTATAACAATTATAACATGTAATAACAAAGACCCACTCCGTAGATAAGAAATAAATAACACAAAGTAAATTATTATATCCAAGCGTCTACTCCGCGTAATGCATCCAAACATGTACATTAGCTAAACAGGAAGCGGGGAGTGAGTAATTGAGTTGTATAGTGCTCAAACAAAAGACAAACCGACGATATTTGAAAATCACATAACTCTGGATTCGCGTTACTCGAGGTATTACTGTACATGCATGATCCAAAAATAATAGCAATCTTATCCATTTTGAAAAATACACATCACGAAATAAATGAAATGTCATCAAAGTGATTGGGTTTTGAACACGAATGATTAATCATAACATTTTGAAGGAATCTTAAGCCATAAGAGTAAATTCTAATCTTTACCCCAATTCATAAAGGATTCCATATCATCTGCGTAGTAGAGAATGCCTAGCTGAGATAAACGAATTATATCTATGGTAAGGAAGATGTAGATATCTCGTAACTAAAATTAATCTAGATTTCACCTTGATACATTATTCTCAAGGTAACGGACGTATTATTTGCTCTTACATAACTATATCCTTACTATATGTATAAATATGTATACATATTTAAATACTGTATACATATTTACAAGGAGTTGTCTAGTGCCAGATGTAAGTGATAGCGCACTTACATGTTACTACGAGGCTCTTTAAAGAAACATCGATCCTCTCGAAAGTATTCAGGACAGTATTAAGTTGTATCCTTCTATGTAAGATGCTTCGAAACATATTCGACAGTATTTTCAATGTATTATAACTTCTCTGAGATTCCTGTTTTTAATTTAATTTCGCGTAGAAATATAATTATACACACGGTAAAAGTCATAATGATAAACAATTAAAAAAATGGATTGAAGCAATATTTCATCAATTCTTAACTGCCGACGGCGTATATATCCGTCTCTCTCAACCAGTGCGTTAAGTGCTTCGGACATATGCATACGTCCTACAAAAATACCATAGTCTTCTCTTTTCCCGATATTGCAATCCCTAGTTTCAATGGATAAAAAAAAAAGCTCAAGGTTTTGTTTAAAATTTGTAGTTTATTTTTTAATATGATATATAACATAAAAAATTAAGCTCTGGTTAGCAAAATAATAACTGTTAAAAAAAGCCATAGAATAAATCATGGGTGGATTTTACATAATGTTCAACAATAAGAGGGTCATTTTTTTATAAAGAATTCTGTTCTTTACTCAAAATTGACTTTCTGAAAGCAGAATAACCTCTAAAAGAAATAATGGTTTATGAATACGGGGTTATGCATGCAGAAACCAAATCTTCAAAAACGTTTGAGACACATTTCAGCATGAATACATTTTGAAGCACAGATCTGCTGAAATGTAATAAATTAAATAACAAATACTTTTTTAAGAATAACCATTTTCGATGTATTGTGTGTGTCAATGTACTTCGATATATAATATTTAGCAACAAAGAGCACTTTTACAGGGTGTCCCAGAATCATTGGGAAAATCTTTAAGGGGAAGTAGGGGACATTGCATGGATTCAGATTTGCATAGAAACCCATGGTCGAAGCTTCTTCGCTCGGCGCTAGGTGGCTGACAAGACCATTTAAGGAAACATACCTGAATTACCATATTCATTTGATCTGTTATCATCGAAGGGGCGTAAGGAAAAGTTTTACAAACACCGAACTGGCTAATATGCACCTGTTTTACGGATTGGTAGAAGGAAATACACGAGCAGCAGAAAGAATGTATTGCGAAAGGTACCCACAGAGAGATGCACCGAATGTTTTCTAATTTGCATCAAAATTTGCGTAAATATGGATCATTATAAGATAATAGGCATAGAATGAGATTGCGCCACGGTATCGAACACATTTTGTTCTATGCATGTAACAATGAACCGAATTCCATGTTGAGAGTTCGAGGAACTCATGATCCATCTTCATTATGCTTATTACCACGTAATGATTAATATTTACACACATTGTGTTGCAAATTAGCAAACATCTAACGTTCCGGTGCATTTGTCAGTGTGTAGTATCTTTAGAGATACAATCTTCCTTTTGCCAATCCGTAAATCAGGTACATATCTGCCGACTTGGTGTTTGTAAGACATTCTATACTCCTCTGAGGGTGATGACAGCTCAAATAACTGCGGTAATGCAGGTCTGTTTCTTTAAATGCTTTTAAGAACAACTCCACCCAGGGCCGAACGAAGACGTTTCTGACCATCGGTTGCTTGTAAATCTGAATCCTTGTAAAGTCCCTTACCTCCCCTTGAAGTTTGTCCCAGTGATCCTGGGATATCTTGTATATATATGTGTGTGTGTCTGTGTGCGTGCATAATAAATTCAATTTGTTCTCATTCTTGAAGCTAATACTGTGTTAACTCAAGCTCTATAAATCTTTCATGCATAAACGCTTTTACTCATGGACAGCGAAACTTTTTGCGCAAATATTAAATACAACATTGTTTTTTTGAAAACCTAACCGTAAATTTTCTGTTTTCCATCCATAGCCACTATATTATAGTACTAGCACAGAATTGTGCCTAAAAATAAATACTTAAATTAAACTCATATTTCTGTATGAATTATTATATTAACCCCTTAAGCAGTTTGCCCCTAGAACGCACGGGTTATTGAAATTTGGCCATATTTAGTTAGCCAGTACGCTGTGTACGGTCACTGATAGTTTCATTCTTTCTTTGATTTGCGCTTATTTCTAATTCTTATAGTGTATTATTTAGTGCTAGCATTTTGAAAAGTCAATACCGTTTGTCTATGGCACTGAAATGTTTTTCGCACAACAATTTTTTGTGAAGGCAGAAATTAGTACGGTGTTTAGCTTAAACAATAAAAAATGTTCCTTTTTTTAAAGCATTTTAGGCCCTCTCCCCCCCCAAAGACCGCTTTAGGAGATAAATGTGCTGCTAGAATAACGTATAAGTACAAATAATATATCAGCCATTGTGATGCATTTTTCATACTAATCTTTTGAATTTGGTGTAACAGACCAATAAGTGACACAATAACAATGTTTTACATTATGCCACTTTTTTTTTATCCAACATTAACTTGATACAAAATCAAAGTTTACAAAACTTTTCTTTTAAGAACTTATATACTTCTAGAAATAAATCTTTTTGCTAAACCAAAAAAGAAAGCATCATTAAACACAGCTCTGGGAAAGTTATAATAATTTAAAATGAAATCTCATCTCATGAATATGAAAAATTAAGTTCAAGAGAAAAACAACGACACACTTATCAAGAAGGATATTCACGGATTATTTAATGTCGTGGTTATTTAACATAAAATGTCGCGATATGAAATAGATGATGAATGCCTTGGCCTAATATTATTCATGTATTCCAAAGCTCTGCATTCTGTGATAATGAGTATAGATTATTCTAATGCCTTCAACGTGGTCACAAAGGCAGCTAGCTATGTTTGTAAGTAAAATATAAAAAGTCACGTTTGGTAGGATCGAAAAGGTATCCTTTCAAAATTTGGGTACTCAAAGAATTGTATTGCTGTCTTTATCTTTTATCGTATGTATTTGAGTGGTTTTCCCACATAATCTTGATTTGGAAATTTATGAAAATTAATTATATTTTTTATAGTGCCGTGGTAAATTGAATTTTACAAATATTGTTTCCAGAAATATGTTGTTGTATTTTATAATAATTATTATTTATTCTTAAGTGGTCCTCTTGTGATGCAAATTTGATTATCGGAAAAATTTGTATAGGGTGTGGTTGCATAAGAAGAATTTACTCATAAATGTTTTTGAAAAACTAATTTCGATTTTTTGTAAATATACAATAAAATAAATTTTTATAAATACTAAAAGTTTAGAAACTGTGTCTATAATTCTTTTTTCCCTCTATTGATATATCTTCAAAGGAATTTCTGTTATATTTTAATCATAAGAGAAATCTTCAAAACTCTTACTTTAATTTATCAGGTACGCGCAAATGTTTTAACCATTTTCTGAAATAAAAGTTTTCAATTAAACTGATGTTGCAAATGATATTGCGTCATTATCTCTTTACATTTATATAAAAACGTGTATATATCCAGCATATAAATTCATGTCGTTTCTTACAGCACAATATTTGTAAAAACTTTTGACACAAAGTAACATAGCGAGTGATAAGGAGCCCTTTTGATTATTGCTCGAGTGCTACAAATGCATTGTTGCATGTATAACATGTACTAGACTTCAAATTCACGATGAGGATGCAACAGACGGTATCACATATCGTCTATAATTCCCAAAATTTAAAATAGGAATCAAATAATAAAGGTTTAAGATTTAGATTTAAAAAAAATACATAGGGTAAATTTGACAAATATGAGTACTAAGAGAATTTCAACCCATTTAATGAAATACCCATATTACTCTTAATGGTTTTGAGTTGATGCATTCATACTATGGCGTTGGCAATGCTGAAGCGTCATTGCGACTGTGTGATTTTTTTTTTTTTGTTGTTGTTGTTCTGTTCAAACAGAAGTGCAGAAAAAAACCATTTCTAATGTAAGTACAACTACCTGGTACTTCAAGTTGAGGTTGTTGCTGTATATTTTAGTTATCTTACTTAAGGTTTAACTCGCAAAATTAATTATAATTTTACATGAAACCTATAAATGATTGTAGTCTTATGCAAGTGTTGTATCCGTATGTGAGAGCGGGTGGTTTCGTTCTTTCTCACTTCGACAGCAGTTATGTCAACTATTGAATAATATCTCTAGAGAAAATACGGGCAGTGAAATTAAGGGTAATATGGCAAATATCAAAATTTGATGAAGTAGTGCTTTCCAACACAACTCCTGGACTATCTTTTCGTTTTACACGTCCTTTCAGTTAATCTTCCTTCCACAAACCTATTCTTTATAATAACTTAGGCCAAATTACAACAACACATGGTTCATCTATTGTCATTACTGAATTCTCGCAGTCAGCACCATCGTTTTTGGAGTAGCCAATTCCAATATTGAAGACAACCTGTAGAAATCACGGAAGACATAAGAATGTTGAATTGATTGATTGAATATTAACGTCGCACTGTTCAGCTGCACGAGGGCTTTTGGCGACGGACCACGTAATTTTGAACCATGGTCAAGTGACTTGGACGACACCTGATCTGGCACCTCCCTCTTCTAACTACCACACCACACCAACGGGAGGACATTTCAGCTCTCGGCAGATTTAACGTGCATCGCTGCCCTACAAGGCGGGTCTTTAGTGGTACGGGGCTCGAACTCGTGAGAAGGCAAGCCACGGTCCGATACCTATACCACTCGGCTACCGCGGGCACATAAAAATGTTGAAAGAGAGCTGACAAGTACAGAATGTCTGGCTTTTACAGAGAAGATAGTAGGCAACGGAGGTCGTAGAGAAGGTGTAGTGGCAAAACGCAGAACAACAGAAAGTGCCAGCCAACACATTCTATACTTGTCCTGTTTGCGTTGCTGAGTATTATGATAAAAATCAAGGACAGGAAGGGGTGCAATGTTGTGTGTTCATCTTGGCTTCATGAGAAATGTGCCGAGTTAGAGGGTAGTTCCTTTTATTATAATAAGAGTAACATATGATACATGGGCAAGTACTTATTAAATGCTGTTTTTTGTTTTGTAATAATTCATGTTGATTTATCTGATTTTCCACCTTTAATAACTATTTTTGATTTGTAGACTAAAACTTGGACATTTTTTGTGATACAATTTGTTCATTATAACAAAGATTTAAATTTACTTCTTATCATTTGCTAAACATGTAATTTGTGTAAAAATGTATTTCCGTTTGGAAAAGGTTTAATGTGAAATAACAGTTTATCTTATCTTTTTTATAATGCAACCTGCCCATATTTCCAGAAATTGTGCCCATATTACCTAAACTTTTAGTCAAATAATTGTGAAATTTGCTTCGGAGCTTCATTATACACGCATCAACAATAGTTAGAGGTTTGTTCATATACCATTAGAAATATCATACTATAAAGTTCGAAATATCTTAATTTCGGAAAAAATGGAAAGTGTTTTAGTGTAGTATACTTTAATATTAAGCGCCCATATTTCAATTAAATGCCCATATCAATTAATGTACCCATATTTTCCAAGTTTACCTTATATAGTTTCTCTATGAGATGCTTTTCTTTAAAAAAATTATCTTTCTTCAATTTTTTTTATTTCAAAAAAGTGACCTTTTAGTAGGATTTTTCGTTATTGCAAATACATAGAGTATAAGGAAAAATTTTAAATATAATAAACGTTAAGTACTGCATAAACATTCCACAATCGATAGTATTAAAAGTATTTTGCCAATAAAAAAAAATCTAAAAATATAACAATTAAAAAATATGTTACGATTTGTTGTAGTTTGCGTTCTAACTCACTCTTACCTTTTAATTATTCATATTTGTGGTGCAGAAATCATAAACTTATAATAAGTAAGTTGTAGTAACTGATAAATATGCTACGGTTTTATATATATGCTAACTGATAAATATGCAAAGTAGACAACTGCTATATAGAAAGAAATAATTTATACATAATATATATATGTTAGTTTTTACATAAATTTAACGTTATTTAATAAGCAATGCAATATTTCTGGTTATTTTTATATTGCTCAGATAATAACCCATAAACATAAGTTACGAGCTCGAAGCAAAACCCACTTAAGCATCTAGTAAGCTTCTGTTGATTCACAACATACGCACAACAAGGTGGGTTTAAAGGTAGAAGTAATTGAAGCAGCCCGGACTTCTGAAGGACTCCATGAATCCTTAATTTTATATTTTTCTATTAAAAATAAATTTTAATTAAAAAAGATAATGGTAATTGTATATGGTGAAATATGACATTAAAATGTGTTAATGTATTTTAAAAATATGTTTTTTTTTACATATTTTTATTTCCCCTCTTATTATAAAGAACAGATGATGTTTTTTTCTGTTTCTAAGGGGTCTCAGGAGTGTTAATTTTATCTCGAGAGCTGAAGATGTAAGCAATTTTCGATTCGATGTAATTCATTGAAATTAAAATAAAATAATTCTCGATTCTTTCACGCATTATTTATAAATTAATAAGGTTTTAAAAAAGTACAAAATATTTAAAATATAATCATAATTTTCAAAATTTCAAGCCTATGAAAATACGAAACATTTTTGTAATAAATAAGTAAATTTTACGTTACGCATGCTATTTTATAAAATAGTAGCCTCTGATGTATATAAAATGTATCATACTCTTTAAACCCTACCTAATTTTAGTATTATATATCTTTTTTGTTTTTCAAAATATTTAAAAAATATTGAAATTTTAAAAAATAATTTTAAAATGTAATTTAAAAAAAAATATATAATTTATCATTCTATTTACATAAAAATAGTTACAGTGTAATAAGATTATATTTAATTTTATAAACCAACTTATTGAGATAGTAATTAGAGCTAATATTTTAGAAAATGTCTGGAAAAATTAATTAAATTTAATGGAAATTTAAATAATATTTCTTACAGAAATATTTCTTATGTTGATACGTTTATAACGTTTAAAATTATTATAACATTTTAAACATTTTACACTTTTTCCAAACTGTATTCCTTTATAAATAATGTGTTAACGAATCGAATAATTTAATTTTGATTTCAAAGAATTGCATCTAATCGAAAATTGTTCACATTTTCATCTGTCAAGACAAAACTAACATCCATGAGACCTCTTAGCCTAAGTCTACCTAAATCCACAACTGCTCGCACTTAAACACACATTTGTGGGGTTCAAGCTCGAAGAAACAAAACATACAAAAAAGGGAGGAACGATGAAATAATAATCTATAATGAAAAAAGAGGAATTCACACACACACACAAAAGACACTTGTATTCTTTAAAAAATATATTTTATGTCCCAAAAGAAAAACTTTGCTCATATCAATCTTTTAGAACTATTGAAAATTTTTAGTACGATGAAAAGAAGGTCTTAGTTTTTTAAGGGTTATTTTTTTTATTCGAATATACACAAAACCCTCATCATTTTGAGAGACTGAACTTAAAACACTGCACTTTTTGAGTTTGAAACCGTTGAAAATTAAACCATAATTGGGCAAAATACATCCTCTTTGAGATCTGCAGACAAAGTAATTGGCATCCGTAAATCGATGTTCCACAAAATTCATTCTATTGAATTCTGAATGGGTATTTTAAGTGCAGACTATCAACCATCATAATAAATTTCTTTTATTGAAGATATAAAGTCTTTTAGTTTTATTTAAGTGGGCTGTTTCATAAAAAACGAAGGGTTTTTCGGTAAAAACTGCTGATTTTTTCAGCTTCAAAGTAAAATAATTCATTTTAACGAGCCATTGAATCTGTCTGAGATACTGAAATAAGTTCAGAATTCTTAAAGAATTGAACTCGATAAGTGTTCTTTAATACCTAAATCAATCTTAAAGAATGTCTAGAGTATAATTTTTAAACTGCCTTCTTCTAAATGTTTTTTAAAAAACCCTTTATTATTTTCATTATGATTGTAATTAAGTTTAAATCATGTAAAAAAATATCGTTGCTTAATAAAAAATTCAGAATATTAAGTAACATTTATTCTAAAAAATAATATTTCAAATTAAAATAATTTGTTGAAGAAATTTTATTAAATATTTTTTGTATTAAATAATCATACACCATTAAATCAAATTGTCAGTTAAGGAATCATAATTCCTGTCTTAAAGTGACAATTTAAAAATATATTCTAAGAAAGGGAATATATTGTTACGAATTTTGTGTAATGAATACTTTAAATATAGTTTAAGTAGTTTATATTCGGATGTAATACGTTAATGTTACTTTCTGTGGTATTTATTTTATATTATAATATTAGCAATTCAATGAAAACTTGGCAAAATGTTGGCGATGAAACCTTGTTGGCATCATTTTTGGCTATCATGTTGGTGAACCTTTTTTGCGAGTTGGTGACCATATGGATGCTTCTGAAAATTACTGGAGAAATCTACTAATATCATGATCGATGACATAACTTGACCTTTCTCGAAAAATCCGTGCAGACTACAGATAGGAGACGCTCGCTGAAATTCAGTATTGTTTTGACCGTTAAAAAAGCGAGTGCTTGCGAATATTCTTAAACATTACTTATTTGTATTTTTAGACACTGATAGTTGTGTCTGAGCGCTGCAGAAGGTGTGAAGTCCTTCTGGAATTTATAAACTTAATATGCAAGCAAAATATCTTATCCGAACCGTGAATTATAGGGATTTTTATTGTAAAATCCACCATTATTTAGAAGATCATAAAATATTTTTAATTATTTCTATATAGAATTTTAACAATTTGAAAAATCTGTATTCGTTTTATTTAAAGAATAAACTAAATTAAAATTAACTACTATATAAACTAAATTATTAATATCAGAGAAATATTTAAAATTTAAAAAGGTTTAAATCAATCAATTTCTAAAACACTTGTGATTATTATTTTTATGTCCCCGGGGGCGTAGTTCTTTAATATTTTACTTAAGAACTGTGTTGTTATTCATTTGAATATTATAAGTTTCATATTCGTTTATAATACAAAGAGAAATACTATCGTTTTAAAAATACAATTTAACTTTGAAAAAATACATATTTATTTAATAAAAATATAATATCTGAAAATTTTTTAAAAGATAAATGTTAATAGAATAACATTTTTGTGTTATTGGTAAGAATTACAAGAGAAAACCTGACAAATAAAAATTCTAGAACAGAAAGTTTTTGGTTAAAAAATAACTGCGTTAAAAATATCGCAAAATACCATGAAAAACATTAGGTATATTTTATTATTATTAAAAAAAACTTTAAAAAAGGTTTTAAACTTAGAGTTTAAGAAAATTTTTAATTATAAAAAAATACCTCGTGTAATTACCTTAACCATAATCTAAAATAGAGATTCGTTTTACATGGAAACCAAAATATGTGTATTTATTGAAAATTATATTCTATCTGAATATTTAAATCTCCACTGATTGTCATTATAATATGATTTACTTTACATTCATTAAGTGTTCTTGTGAATAATTTATAGAATTGTAATTCGCTGAGTTATTTAATATCTTTATGAATGGAATAATATGATTCCTGATTACTACAAGTTCAAAGTGTTTCGGAATAATTATTATTATCAATTAGTAATTCATTAAGAATAAATGAAACAAAAATCAAAATTATTTTATATTTTAATATGAACACATAACCAATAGATAACTGACAGATTAAAGTAAAGCTTTTCGGTTACAGACAGAGGTGCCATCAAATAAAAATCTGAATTTTTCTTTCTCTTATAATTTAAAATTAATTAATTCAAGCTTTCAAATTTTATAGTGAGGCCTCCACTAGATGGTGCCACCACGAAAAGGCTCTCGCATTTGCGGTCTTGTCCTTTCTGCAAAGGCTAAATTGTTAAAATGTACCCCATGAGGAAAAAACCCCACTGTGAAATACGTTTAACGTGAAAAAGCGTAAGACGAAATATCGGTTAACATGAAATAATACAATGGTTCCAAAAAATATTATGTATTTTTATGCAATTTTTTCTCTTAACACGAAACGAAAATCGCCTAACACGAAAAAGTTTCCTTTCTGTGTGGAAATGAACAAAATACCAAATACACCAACCACGCCGGCGAGATTTAAGATGGGTGTTTGAGAAACTTTTTGTATTATTGGATTGTCCCACAGTATCATCGGAAGAATTCATTGCAGTAAATGATGATAATGCTTACACATGCACAATTATGGCACACAAGCACACTGGAGTTTGTTTAAAGCTGAAAAAATACCGCTGATGCAGATTACAACGACAAAATAAAATGAATAAAGTAGCTCATGTCCCCACGTCATCTGAAATAAGGTACATCATGCAAAGTATGTGCAGTTATTTAGACGCATATTCCAATGGTTAAATCATTGATTCTCAACCACTGTGTAGCGACACTTTTCTGAGACGCCAAATCTTTTTACGATTATTACTTACCGGTTGATTCATAAAAAGTGTGACAAATTTCAGAGGATCATAAATTTTTATTGAATGAAGTTATTTACATGGAATTTTCAATGTGATTTCCTCTAACACAGTACATATTACTTAAACGTTTTGGCTAAGCTAAAAGAGTTTTTTTCGGTATTGTTGGGGTATTTTCCAACTCCCTCTTAAATTGCTTTTTGAAGTCTTTGCAGTACTCTTACTTTACGTCTATTTAATTGGTTTTTTTTTCAGCATCCCCATAAAAAATAATCGCAAGGAACACAGACAGGGGATAGTGATAGTCATTTATCAGGAGGCAGAAAATTTATTTTTAAATCTCTTAGACATTTTATAGTTGAATTTACAGTATGACTTAATGCAGAATCTTGATGAAAAACAAGGTAAAGAGGGTAAAGGTAAAGATGGTAAAGATGTTTACATTTTTCGATCAAGTGATTCAAAACTTTATTCTGATAGTATTTAGCATCAATTTTAAAGTTTGGTTCTACAAAAAATGGTTTTGTTAAGCCTTGAGAGGACATTTCCGTGTATACCATAACACCTGACGGTTTTCAAAACAGCTGCGTCTTTGCATATTTTTAGCTTCAAATATATATTGAATCTTCGTTTTTCCAGTTTTAAATGACAGATGAAACTATGCTTCATTGGAAGTTATCCATATTTTGTATCTACCTTTGTGTAACATTAAATACAGAGGCCAAGAACGTTTTCTTCGTTTTTCTACGGTCTTAAGAAACATTTGATGACAGACTGAAAAATTTATTTTTTATAGCCAATTTTCTTTGTCTGGCGATAAATTGTCGATTGCTATATCTATTGTCTTTTTGCCATATGTTTTCGAGGCACATAATTTTCTACAGCAATAATTCTTTTCAATGTCTTTTTTTCGCTTCTCTTAAATATTTCCTTTCATTCACATTTTTTCCCTAGAGTTTATGATTGTGAGCCAAATTTTATTTCTTTTTGAAGTTTTACAATAGAAAAATGTCATTTTTGACTTTTAAATGCTTTAGTATTTACAGAATTTTAACAACCATACTTCAAAAGCTTTAAAATTTTGTTCAGGGTCTGAGGATCCAATTTCAGTACTGTAATTAATCCCACTAATAAAAATGGTTAAATTGGTAATTTAAATGTTTCATTTTTCAAATAAAACCAGTAGTAAAACGATAGCATTTCATAATAAATAGTTATATGCTTTTAAAATTGGTCACACTTATTTTGAATCAATCGGTATAATCTGAGGAAAAAAATCCGGAACTGAATCATTCGACCGTTTTATAGATATAAACTATTCATAAAGTTGTTATTGATCATTTTAGAGAAGACTAACACTAGAGGAGAGACTTATTCATTACTTCCCAATTTAGATATATAACAAAAATTTGATTGGGTTCGTAATCCATTTGTGATAACGGATACGTCTATACATGAATTAACTTTGAATGAAGAGGATGAACTAACTCCCGCCTGTAACAATCGAGATTTAATTTCAAAACATTCGGAAGAGTCAATTAATTTATTTCTGGTTAAAACAAGCAATATAAAAAAAACTTTTTGAGTCAATTCCTACTTAGATCAATAAAGAAAATTTTTATTTCATCTACTTTTTATTAAATAGTTACAATTAATATAAATATGTATATACATATGACAGAATCTCTACATTAAGTGGTAATTAATTTCTATTAATTATCATTAAAATATCGTATTGTCATCCCAAACAATCGTGTACATAAAATTTCAGTTCAACGGAATGCTTTAAACCGTGAGAAAAAAAAAACATTTCAAATTTTGACACGCCAAAATGTTCGCTAAGTCACCCAAAATGATGCCAACGTGACTGTATTGGTAATTCTTTAAATAATTAGTCTTAATCAGTTAAATTTTATTAATTATAAATAAATTATTGTTTTGTTATCCAAAATAATCATGTATACAAAATTTCAGCTCAATTGAGCCCTTTAAAATGTATTTTATTAACGATTGAAAATTCGACCAAGATAAATAAATATGCAGGGTGTATCTAAACTTAAGGACAAAACTTTCAGGGGTGATAGTACACATCAAGACAAACAACAGTAAATAGGAAAATTGGATCTCAAACCACTTCCTAAGGAGATAGGTACCAATAAAGTTTAGGGTCCGAAATTTCAAAAGATTATAAAAAACGGAAAAATGGTTCATTTCGTTAGCGGTTTTCTCTAAAATTGTTCTTTTTGTCAGTAATTTCTTGAAAAATAAATTTTAAAGAGAGATAGATCTAAAAAAATATCGATCGAGGGTGCTTTAGACTTTGGAGTAACGAACAACTACTCTTTACTCTTATTTTTTGTATCACATTAAATGCTTTCTCCCCGTAAAATACCCGATTATGCAAATCACCCGATTTGCATGCAAAGTGTAGTACACAAGGATTAAACTGTATAGTGCTAACGGTATGTAAGGATGTTAAGTTCTACTGCAAAGTGTTTCAGCCAACATAAAGGATCGTATGTGGTTCCAACATGGCGGAGCACCTGCACATTTCAGAGCAGATAGGCGAAGTGCATTGGATACAGCATATCTAGGACAATGGATTGGACGGGGTGGTCCGGTAAATTGACCGGCATGCTCACCTGACCTCTCCTGCCTAGACTTCTTTCTCTGGGGCCATATGAAGAGTCTTGTTTACACAAGCCCCTTCGACTCCGACGAGGCCCTGGTTGCGAGGATTGCCATCGTAGCAGGAGATATCCTGGAGATGCCCGGGGTATTTGCTGATGTTCAACAGTCCCTCCGCCGGTGGTGTGAGGCCTGCATCTTTGCTGGTGGGCGCTCTTTCGAGCAGTTTTTTGTAATTCCTCAAGAAAATCATGCGTGTACCATTTTCTACGTGTCATTTTTCATTCAACCTTCATTCATACGCACTACGTGCGTACATCAAATTGTTTCTTTTTATTTTAAGCAGAGAAGTTGCTCATGTGTATTATGAATAAATTTTTTTTAAAATTTTGTCATCCCTCTCGTTTATTTTACGTATAGGAGGTAGTAGTTGCTGCCTGGTCTACGACACCAAGATCGGGAATAACTGAACTCTGTACAGAGGGAAGAGAATTTCAAATTTCACCTCCTGAACATAATTCCGTTTGCGCTACTTAACCACCCCTAACGAATTAGATTTTGAGTTCAAAATTTAAATCTAAGCTTTTGAAAGCATTTAATGTGATACAAAAAATAACGGTGAAAAATAGTTCGTTATTCCAAAGTCTAAAGCGCCCTCTATCGACATTTTTAGCTTTAACTTTTAAATTTATTTTTCTAGAAAATACTGACAAAAAGAATAATTTTAGCGAAAACTTCTAATGAATCGAACCATTTTTCTGTTCTTTATAATCATTTTAAATTTCGGACCCTAAACTTTAATGGCACCTATCTCCTTCGGAGGACGTTTGGGACCCTAAGTTTCCTGTTTACTATTGTTTGTCTTGATGTGTACTATCATCCCTTAAAGTTTTGCCCAAGAGTTTAGATACACCCTGTATAGAGAGTGTGAGCTAATAGTAGGAATTGAATTAAAGGCGATAATCTAATAATAGCCAAAACAGCTTTACATATGTTACAGTTTTTTGTATCTTATTTGTGTGAATTTGGATTATCAGCATCAACAAATACGAAAATGAAAAAAAAAAGAAATTTTAAAATGTAAATGATGAAATGAAAATGGCATTATCATTTTCACTACCAAATATAAATGAAATTATCAAAATTCAACAAGCTCAAATTTCGCATTAAATGTTTTCTTATAATTAATTTTAGAAATTAATTACTCAATAAATATTTTATTGTTTTTGTTGTACGTATTTTACTTAACATTGAAAATTATTATCATAAACTATTTTACATAGTATATTATAAATAAGTAAAATTCTTTGAAACTTATTTTATTGTTACTGAGCCACCAAATGTGAAAATTGTTAAAAGTGTCTCGCAGCAAAAAAAGGAAAAAATGGTGAGAATCTCTGGGTTAAATGAATTACAATATGGACTATGTAGAACAATTTTTGTTGACAATTTGATGCTAAAAATATGCAAAGATAAATATCATATTACTTTTTAATTACTCAATAAATGTTTTGATTTTCAAAAAAACTTGAAAATTTTCTATTAAATATCATTTAGTTCTTGAGTATGTTTTTATTCCATTGATTTTTATTAAAGACATGCATATATACATATCTATAGAAATAAAGTATACTCTAATAAACTTAATTTTGTTGAAATATTTTTTTGTACTATCCCTTAACTCGAAATTTTTTTAATACGAAAAAATATTTCAGAAGCCTTAGTTTTATGTTAACTGGTTTTCGTGCATAAAATTTTCTTTCAAGTATAAATAATTTGAGAGTCTAACATAATAAGTACTTTCTTTTTACTCTAATTAAATAATTATGTTTTGCTTTGCTAGATTAATGTTACTCGTATTTTTGTAGTATTGTAAGATTGGATGACCTTTAAGAACGAAATGAATTTTTTTTTGCAACGCTTGATATCAAGAACAATGGTCAATAAAGAACAGAACATGTGAGAAAATTTCGTTATCTTTATTATATTTGAGATACTTGGGCCTTTTTTGCAACTCTAGTAAGTAATTTGATGATAGAATTACTAACGATATTTTCCAGATAGGTCATGAACTTCTGTTATAAAGAACAAATAGTGCTTTTGGTAAGAGAATAAGAAATTGCTTTCTGTATTGTAGATACAAAACTAGATCAAAGATTTCACATTTTATTCCAAACATACAATATAAAATCTTACACTAATAATTTTACTACAGTTACGAGGGTGGTCCAAGAAATACCCTGCCTAACCGAAGGTTGCCGGTAGCTGTTTGAAAAACATCACTGTATTTTAGAAAGTACGCAATCTATTACAAAGCATATACAACCTGTGGCCAGAAAGTTCGGTGAATGAATTTTTATTTCAAAACAGTATTGTGCAGCATCACATATAATTTACTGTCCTTCAAAATAATCTCCATAGAGGGTAATGCACTGTTGGGAACGAGTACATAAGTCCTAGAAATTCCATTAAAACAGTTCTTTCGGTATGGCTTTCAACTCGGCCGTCACGTTGCTTTGTCCATAAATCTCTTTCCCTTCAGGGTTGACTTCAATCTGGGGAAGAGGAAAAGTCTGCAGGTGCGAAATCAGGTGAATAAGGGGGTGATCAAGTGTTACAACTCCATTCGTGGCCAGAAACTGCCGTACAACCAAGGCGGTGAGTGCGCCGCGACACTCCACACAGCAACGATCCACAATACACCTTTCGCGCTTGGCGTTAAACTAACAGGGAATAAACGCACTTGGAATCTTGCCAATTACAAACATGTTCAAACAGATATTGGCCTTCACCACGCGCAGCGCATTAATAATTTACTAGTACAGCAGCGACCTCTAGAGGCCCATTCACCAAACTCTCTGGCCATAGGTTGTGTATCAAGTTTGAAGAGACCACGCTGTTTAGTGTTTGTTTGGCAACCATCAATATATTTAGTGAACGTTTTCAGTGAATTTGTGAAAATGGAGAAAATTGGTCATCATTATCTGATACAATACTTTTATTTGAAAGGCCTCAGCCCAACCAATATAAAAGCTCAACTAGATTCTACTCTGGGGGCGAGTCTGCTCCTTCATATACAAAAGTAAAGAATTGGTTTACAGAGTTTACACGAGGCCGTACAAGCTGCCAAGACGAGCATCGTAGTGGTCGACCAAATGAGGTGAAGACTCCAGAAATGGTGAAAAAAATCTCCCAAGCGGTGCTGGATGGTTGTCGTTTGAAAGTGCGCAATCTAGCAGATATAGTACACATTTCAAAAACTGTGGTATATTGTATATTATCTGAAAATTTTGGACATGAGTAAGCTGTGTGCAAGAAGGGTGCCGCGTTTGCTCACACTCGAGCAAAAACATTGTCGCGAAGATGTTTCAATTGAGTTTAAAGTCTTACTCCTTTCACAGAAGTATGAAAAAAATTTTAACAAACGGTACAAATGAAATATTTAAACTCACATTTCAAACATATATCATCATCCTTTTCAGTTTTATTTTGTTTTTCAACCTGTTAAAAGGAACATCAGATAGCAGCAAGAACTTACCTAAAAATGAAAGAAAGAAAGAAATTTGTGAATATTAGCAAATATTCAACACATACAGAACTTTTTTTTTTAAAAAAAAAATGTAAATTAAATAAATTATAAACTATACACTGAAAGAAATTTATACATAACTTCTGAAAATTATGTTACTACATCTTCGATTAGTTGATAGGTCTAAGCATATAAACATAAGAAAAGTCTTCACATTATATTATGAGGTAAATATAGACTATTTTAAAATTCTTCTCAGTTGTTGATATGTTCTTGATAAAGAATTTGGTTATTCAAATATTCATAAGACCTCAAACAATATATAATAAAAAGTATATCAAAAATACTTACTCATTTTAAAAAGAATTTTGTTAAATATCATTTACATTAAAAAGAAAAGTTTCACGAAGTGTTTTCGTGAAGAAATATATTCAAATAAATTTAGAAATTATATAAATTTTACAGCAAACAATATTTATTCTGCTTTCTTAAAATATCACAAAAACTTAAAAAAAAAAAGTTTTTTTTTTCTTTACGTGACCGGAGCTCATATTTTGAATTCTTGAGAACATTTTAAAGCATTTTTATTGGCAAATACTAATTTTATATTTATGAAATAAAAATGACAAAAAAAAAACAAAAAAACGTAAAAGCACGAAAAGAAATTCTGAAAAGAAAAACCAACTTTCTTATTTTTAAAAACTTTCATTGTGATTGTGTTCAGCATAGTAAAATCATAGATATTAATCATTCATAATCATCATAATCATTTATAAATATGATTCCTGTAATGTTAGCGAAAAGTTTTTAGGTGTGTTTGTGTGATTTGTGTTCTTTATTATAGGCACGCAAATTTGAAACGTTTTAGTTCAGTTTGTTTGAATTTTTTCTCAAATTATGAAAACAAAAATTGAAAAGTCCTCAAAAGTAGGTAAGTATACTTCTTATTCACTTGAATTACTATTTTTATCGTGTACAGTAAAAATGATTTTTAAAAAAAAATTATTGGGGTGACTCAATGACCCCACGCATTCATTAACTTTAGTATGGAATGCGTGATTTCTCCTGGGTTAATAATGGTTAAATAGTTAAAATTCTATAATTTTAAAATTTGAGCAATCGTCATTTGGAAAGATTTTTGTTTCCTTTCTATTTAATTCTACATTTTGAACCAAAAACAAAACAAACCAAAACAGAGAAACCAAAATCAGAAAGGCTTAATAAATAAAATGTGATCGTAATATGCAGTTTCATTAACTATAAATTTGCTCATTTAATTAATTCCAGAAAAATAACGGTATCAAATCTGATATACACATTTCATTGAGAATCCATGTCGCTATTTCTTCTCATTAAAAACTTTATTGTTCCTTGATTGTACTGGAATCATTACTATAATAGATACCATTAAATTAACACCAGTCCATTGGGCTTCAACTAATGCACTGCCACCTGAAATCTATCGAAGTATTGTGTTTCCTCTGTTTTATTAAACTTTGGACGGTAATAAATGACGCTTAATAAAATCTCGGAATCTGTCCAGAATCTAATTAAGGATTAAGTGATGTGTAACAAACCACGCGCCTAATCAATTCTCACGTTACAGAATTAAGGAGTGGCTCTCTTGATACTTACAGTGCAGTTAGTTCGAAGTGAAATAAACGAAGAATTCTCGTTTAACTTCCTTTAGTGAAAGATGTAGTCTTGCAGAAAGTTTTATTTATGTTTCATTTCATTTCAGGGAGCAGAAAAGGTTATTTTGAAAGTGTGTAATTGCAGTGGTAAGCATATGTGCTAAACTGAAAAATGTATACTGTTAAATAAATTGATTGATAAAAATTAATAAATACGTTGTTGTTGTTACTCATCTCCCGTCTAGTAAGATGCACACACAGTCAGGCCAGATCATTGAAACTGTTAAGGTTAATGAAGTTCGATACTAGAAGTAGACTATCATTCCCAGTCCAGTCCAAGATGTGCTAAGGTGAAACATGTTGTTGTTGTTACTGATGCCACCTGATCGGCAAAGGGCAGATCGAGGCCCACGAAATTCATCATGGCAAAGGGTTAAGTGACGCCTGTCGTTAACCGTAGCTTTGATCACCATACAGGTGACAGTACAATTTAGCTCGTTTCCGCCCCAATTTTGAGGGAGGACACCTGGGGGTGTTCAGAGGTCTCCCACCTCTTCCACCAACCACACGAGAGAACTTACGGCTATTTAGAGTACCCCATGCCGCAAAGGCACTATACATTTACAAACATCCATGTCTTCTCCGGAATTCGAACCCAGTCCCTACGGCACAGCAGTCAGCGTCGCTAACCACTATACCGGTTGGGCGACAGTAGTGAAGCATGTTACACTCAGCATGCGATCTTCGCCAAACGATGTGAGCAAGAGATCTTTCACACTCTTCATTGGCAACAGGATGGTAAAACTTCGGTGACAGATTCTTCATTCTGGATTTACAGCTTTACTAACTATGCCTTCCCTGGTAAAGTCCCCATGCCACGATAGCTGGAGCATTTGTTTCCTCTCTTACAACAGCTTATTTTACGCACGATTTTCATGCCGCGGCAATGACGTTTTGCTGTCCAGTGCTATCTGTTGGCAATTTTGTATTTTTTTTTTCGGTTTCATTAAAGCCTTATGTCACTTCAAGCATGAGTGTCAAATTTTAACTCTAAATTTATGTTATTTCATGAATTATTGAACTTCCAAATGTTAATAGACTTTTGGGTCACTTGTAATATAAAGGTGCTGAATTAAATTTCTGGGACTGCATTTTTCCTCAACAGCTGTAAATCTTGCTTAAAATTCAGAAACCCTTTCAGAAAGGAAATTATCAAGTTCATTGGAAATTGCTGGATAGTAATTTCCCTCAAAGGTAGCGCAATAACAAAACATGGAATATGAGGCATTTAACCCAAATTAGAGAATAAAATAATCGAATTTCGAAGTTAAGTCCAATCCAAAATTGCCCCGCTTCTTGTCCTCGTCAAATAGTACCCGTCTATTTTGTGCCATTCGTTTTTGTGTCGTCCATATGTGCATTTGTGTATGTTCTTAAATGTATAATAAATTGATTACAATATGAAAAATATGTGTCATCGATATAACAATATAAATATGATAATTGACAGAGAAATCCTGACCACTCTGGTACAATATATATATATATATATATATATATGTGTGTGTGTGTGTGTGTGTGTAATAATTCCGAGTAATTTAATCTTTAATAGATCTTGAATTATTATGGTCCAGTCCTTCAGGACAACCGTGTAATTATTTTTAACTAGCTACCCACCTACCGGGGACTTTTGAAACTACATCCATCCACCTCCTAAATCATGTGATGTCCCTCTGGGTATAAATACCGATGTTATTCGAAATCCTACACTCTGCCGTTCTCTCTTCTGTCTTTAATCATGTAGTCGGCTGCAGCAGCGCGTTGTGTGTTTGTTTTTTGTTCTGTGTTTTGTTCCATTATGTCTGCTTCTTGTGATGTGGAAACGCTCTATGTTAAATGTTGAATAAATTGGAATAACTTTCAAGACTGCCTCGTCAATACTACAATAATACGACCACGCCCTACCTTTACATTGTTATTGTCTTATCGTCCACTCGGTATGGCAAATTATGCACCACTATTTAGGTTTATTATATATATATAAATAAAGGAATAAAATTTCGCTAAACAAGTCGAGAATTATACCTGTCAATATTTCATATATGCATTCGAAAAATATATATATGCACAGAATCCTACTTAATATATTTTTCATACAGAAAGAAATCTATTATATTTTGGTTAAATTCTTTCAATTTTTACTTCATATGCCATCGACCAATTTCAATACGTTTAAGCAAGCAAAGTGAGCATTAAATATTTATTACCCTTATGTCAAGTTGAAATCTAAAATAAGTTATGAAAGAAACATTTATGACATTTCGAATTGTTTTTATGCATTTGAGAATAACTTTCGCAATCAAATTGATATATGCATGGCATTTCGTGAATACACAAAATGCTTTCAGAATATTAAATTTAACACATTTTTCTTATTTCGGTGAAAAAAAATAAATATTTATATTGCTCATATATTCAAGAGTTGTTTTTATCATTGCTCTCGTACGAAAAATACCATGACGTTAAAAACAGCCGTATTAATAACTTATTACACACATGCATGAATCATAAACTGCTGTCCATTGAAGTGACAATAACTGTTATTTGATTTGGCATCTTACACTTCCAGTTGTGTCATAAAAAATGCTTAAAATAGCCTGTTTTTATTGACCAAAAAACATTCCATATGCCTCTATTTTTATTTATTGGATCTCTGCTTTATAGTACTCAATTTATCTGCCATTATATTTGTTTTGTTATTTTTTACGGTGTACAATTGATTGTAAGAAATGTATTGGAGAAAATGTTAAGAAAAATAATAATCTAAAGTGAAATATACATACACACACACACAACACTTTGAAATGAATCGTACTGTTAAATAATATTTTATTATTTCATGAATTCTAAACAGTTCAATGAATAACAGTATACTATTAATAGTATAGTGTATTAATAATATAGAAATATATAATAATGAAAATATTATTATTATTTAATACACAATAGTTAATTCATAATACACTGCACTGTTTAGTAATATAGTAAAAGAATTATAGCAATATATTACTAATAATTAAGTGATTAATAGTTTTGTGTAACTGTTTAATATCAATGGTACCGAATTTCTTCTGGGAGAGGCAAATGCCTGGGGGAATTATAAGGAAAAACTTAACCCCAGCATATCATCTAGTAAAATTTACTCCGACTTAGGATGGAAGAAATTCTAAATATTTGTAACTATTTTCCCTTTTTAATTGTGAGTATATGGCAGCGGTGGCCTAGTGGTCATGGTCACATACACGTGGCTGACGTGTCATGAGTTTGAGCCATAGCTAAACTAAATACCAACCGTATAGAGTGTTAAACTTTCCGGGGCTCAAAATTCTCCTGTTGGCGTAATGTGGAAGGTGCCAGCTCAGGTTTCGTTCTCACAGCTTGAACTTGGTTAAGAATTTTGAGGTTTGTCACCAACAGCCCTCATGTTGCTTAAAAATTCAACGTTACTAAAAACTCAATCAATTGTATTTGTGATGTTAAAATAAATAAGTCGAGTAAAATGAAAGTTCCTCTTTATGACAAGACAATGATCCACACACATATGCTAGCAAGGGTTGAAAGAGCGAAATTCAGAAACATTTCGATTTATTTGGTGGCATGACTTCGCTGATTGAATTAGATTCTTTATTTATCAAACTAGAAATTGAACTATATTAAAGTTTTTAGGTAGACTGAAGAGACAAAGAAATCGCAGTTCAGACAATTATTTTCTAAATTTGTAGATGTAGTTGAGATGGCTGTTGACAAATCTTTAAATAATGAATTTTAGGAGAACAACAATCTAAAAATGAACATTTATATGATTTGAGAAAACAGTAGAAAAAGAATAACACGTTTAAAAATTTAGACACTGTAATTGAAAAAGTGAAAGTAGTTTGATATTCCGGGGCTGGGCGCAATAAAGATCGCGCCAAGAAGCGGTTGCTGTCACTGGAATGGACTCCAAGATAGCGGAGTCCGCTTATAAATCGGAAAGGAAAATAATGTTGTAAAATGCATGATTTCCGACGATAGTTTATTTTACCAATTTCGAATGAAGGATATAGAAAGAGATTGAGAATAACCAAAATCAATCAATAAATAATGAGTATCAATATAATATAATAAAAAGTAACATGTACTAATAATAGATTTCTATGCAGTATACAATAATCTTATAATTTAATTTAATAGTAATTATATATAGAATATTCATATAGTATGATTTAAAAATAATTATATATTACATATAATAATCATATAGTATACTTTAATAGTAATTATAAAAAAGAATAATCATCGTATTGTAATAAAAAATAATGCATAAGAATACTCGTATTACATAATAATTGTAAATAAACAACAGAATAATAATTATAAATAAATAGCATAATAACAATTATAAATAAATAACATATAATAATAATTATAAATAAATAACATAACAATAGTTATAAATAAATAACAATATGTAATAATATTTACAAATAAGTATAAAAAACAATAATAAAAATAACGAATATTATATTATTATTACACAAAGCAATAATCGCATTTTTATATTACATTATTAATAAAATAATTACATTATAAATATTAAAATTAATAATGAATATTAATTACGAAGTACTGAATACTTGCAATATTCTAAAAACTGCAAGTTCCTTCAACAAATTTCATCGAACAAGGATCGTTCAAAAAAATCATTTCTAAAATAAAGCGAAAGTAAACGATTTATAGAGATAATTAAAAGTGCAGTGCTCATTCTTTAAAAAAATATATCCTATTACTCGCCGATATTAGAAATATCTATATTCAAAAATAGCACAAAATAAAACAGAAGACGGAAATAATAGAACAATTACACCGAAAATGGTAAAATTTTTACAGAAATCGAACTAAAATCGTCTGAAATTAATAGTTACCGTGGTAAAAAACCAATTAAAGTTATTTCTAATATACGTTATCCCCAAGGAAACCACATCACCAGACGATAAAAATATCAAGGTAACCATGGTGTAATGTTATTGCCCGTCTTGGCGAACATAAACAACAACTTGGCGCATGCCCCATGATATCAAACTAGCACGGAACATAGTTAATATTAAAATCAATTAGAACATTGATTAAAACACTGGTTTTTAAGTTTCGCGTTCCTTTATGAAAAAAACAAACTCCCCAATAACCAGTGTACCAACTGGACAAGAGCTTTTTTTTGTGTACGAAAAACAACTATTCTCACTGCACTGCAGTAAGAATCTGCAGAGGAAAATTTATTACACAATAGAACCTTACAGAGTAGAACCAATCCTAGAGGGAAGTAAAAATAAAAGCGCTAATTTCGGATGCTATTTCGAACAGAAGAAATGAAGTACCATCAACATCATCGAATGGTTGGTAATTTCAACAGTCATCAGTTGTTAGAAATTTAGTCTTTGAGAAAAGAATTGAGTTACCGAATTTAGGTACACAAATATGCATTCTTTTTTAATTGGAACTGATTATTTATGGGCTATTTTAAACAAAGTAATTATTAAAATAATAAGAAAATGATTAATTACAATATAAAGTATTTTTGGATTTTTAATCCAAGATAAAGGTAAAGAACCCGAAACTAGACATTTTCATCTTAATTATTTAATTATATTTGCCAGAAATATTGTTATTAAAGAATTATGGGAATTAGAGAAACAGAGGCATAAACGTAAATAAACGCAATTAATATTTTAAGAAAAAACTTTAGAGACGTTTAAGAAAATACAAATTAAAAAATATTAGAAATGAAATTGAATATTTGTGAGACAGTCATAAGTAATTAAATAATAATTGTGATAAGTGAAATTGACGTTTACTTAAATTGAATAATTACTTCAAATAAAATACTGAATTATTTTTAAACTTTAGAAAAAATGTACTTTTCCTCTTCGCCGGTGCAAATCTCGCCAAGTTGGCGTTATGGGCGACAACACACAATGTACATATAAAAAATATTCTGGTATTTTAACCGTTTTTGATATATTATGAAAAAGACCTTACTCTAATAAAAGACCATGACTTCTTTTTGAAAACTGTTGGTAAAAAGTTACCAGCATGAATATTCCGTTTGGCATCGGTTGTATAATTTTTGGCAATTTTATCACCTTTTCAGGCGAAACAGAATACTATAGAAAGAAGTTATTGTGTGTAGCTCTTTAATGCAGCAATGTACATTGCTTTAATCGCATTAAGGTATCCAACTACGTTCGGAACTGTAATTTTAAAAAATCGCATAAATGGATAATTTTTATGATATTTAGTGTCACATAGATTAGAATACATGTACAAAATTGTTTTAAAAACATTTTGATAAAAAAAATTATTTAAATAAAATATTTTGGCGAAAAATTAACTTAGAATATCTTTTTTTCAAAATGTTCTCCTTTTATAAAAAAATGCTTCTAAAATAATAATATTTTGTGTGTGTGTGTGTGTGTGCTTATATAAAGTAAAGACTTCTCCAGAGATTCTGAACTATTTTTTTTTTTTTTGAAAAATTCACGTTATTTTCATTGAAATAATTATCTACGTTTTTTTTCTTAAAATTTCTCCCCTCTGTTATCATAAAACATAGATAAACCCACTTCTAAATGATATATTTCAAAAATTCTAGTTGAGCCTCTCCACAGAGGTCAGAGCTTTATACAGGCAAAATATTATTATAATAGAAGCATTTTTAATAAAAGGAGAATGTTTTGAAATTGGGTCATTCTATGTTCATTTTTTTATCAAAATATTGTATTTAAATAATTCTTTTACTGTAATAATATTCTTAAAACAATTTTATATATAGATTTTCTAATCTAAGTGACACTAATATCATAAATATTATCCATCTATGCCCTTTTGCAAAATCCCGGTTTTGAGCGTAGTCGGATACCTCAATAAAAATTTAATCTGCAATCAGAAAATTGACTCTTGCCGTAAATCGCACTTCTCTGGTACTTTCTTATACAATGCAATATTGTGATAATGAATAGAATAGAAAATTTAAAACATTTATACCAGCTAAACGAACAATGTATGAGCAAACTTTTTTTTAATATTATTTCCAATTGCACTCCATTATCTTCTGAATTATCCAAGTCCTTAGAATTTGAACTTTAAAAATGTTACTTTCAATAACACTGTTAGACATCATATTAATTCTTAAAATATTTGTTATAGTTGATGCAAAATATCTAAAGATAATATAAGAAAAGACATTTATATTTTGAAAAACATCATTTTCTTCAGAAGTAGACTTGATACTCAAATCGTTATTTTATTAATTTTAGAAATTCTCTCGAATAAGAATACGAATGTGTTTAACATATTTTTTCCGCTCCTGAAATTCTAAATTTAGGAAAGCTGTTAAGTAGAGTAGCATAATTTTATATAGTTAATTAAAAGTCTCCGCATATATAATTTCATAAACTTTTATCATCCTTTCTTCATAATGAAATATGCAAACAACTTTCACACCTCTCCAAATGGTTTTTATTATTCAAGCAAAAAAAAAGTTCTTAAGGAAAAACAAGATTTACTTCGTCGTTTCATTACTTTTTTTTAACTAAAACCAAAATTTTAAAGCTTAGAACTTTTATTTACTTACTGCAGAGTATATATTAAATAATTTTATTCAGAATTTTAGTAGAGGAAGTGAACGTTTTGCAGTTTTCTTTTCTTTTATTCTCTCTAACGCAAGAACTTATTATAAATTTACACGTCATGTAATTTATTTTTTGACCGCTTTAATATCACTTTCAAGCAAGCTCTAGTAAATACAAATTTCCTGTAAGATATTATAATTAGAGTACAATAGTTTATATATCGATGCCATTTTCCCCTTTTGCAACAAAATATTTTTAAAAATTAATAATGCACTAATTAATAAAGCAATACAAATCTTTTAGAAGTATTTTGTCAGACTAATGCTATATAATTATTCTGGAATGAATAATATATAATTTACTCTTTAGAACCATTTAAAATGTTACAAAAATAGAAAACGTTTTTGATGATTTTTTCATAGTTTAAAAAGTGATTTTAAAATAGCGTTTCCTTTTAAAGAAAGTTGATGAATAAAATAAATGAATTACATTAGTAAATTAAATACATTGAACTCATAGATTTCTATATTAACTATGTGGGAAAATTAATCGAATCACATTATTTTGATAATTATACCTGTAATTTTATCAAAATTTTATTAACTAATTTTAAGTTTAAATTAGTTATTAATCAATCTTTTAAGTTTGTAAAATAAAGCTAAAATTTAATGGATTAACAATTATGATACTTTATGGAGCAATTATAAAGACGTCTTTAGGAAATTTGCAAAATTTTAGAAAAAATCAAAGTGATCTCCCGGCTTTGAAAGTATCATGGCAGTCTGTCTGGTGATATTAATTCAGTGGCGAAACGTACACCCCTGCAACCCCCGCATTGTGAGGGGCACAAAACCTTATGCAGGGAGGCCTGAATATTCTACGCTCTACGCCACTGTATTAATCTAAATAAAATTTTATAGTTGTACTAGAAATAACTATTAAATATACAGGAAAACTTAATAATATAATACTCTGTATAATGAGCTCATGAAAAAATAATTTACTAGTGACCCAGTTTAAGGATAACCATTTATATAATAAATTACAATGTTTCTAATCCCCGAATTCTGTATAAATATAAATGACCTTATATTTATTATTCATTGTGCCAGGAAAGAATTTTTTATTGATTTGGAGATTCAATTTAACAATTTATTAAAAATTCAAATTTGTAATTAATAATGTAATTTTTATTCTTTCAATTTTATCCCACAAAGTATGATATAAAAATTAAGTATTTCAAAATCTTTATTTACTTAAAGTTTAAGGAATCCGAATACGCGTTCGGAACCGTGATTTTGCAAAAGCGCATAAATGGATAATTTTCATGATATTTAGTGTCACTTAGATTAGAATACATGTATACAATTGTTTTAAGGACATTTTGACAAAAAAAATTATTTAAGTACAATATTTCGGCAAAAAATTAACTTAGAGTAATTTTTTTTTTCAAAATGTTCTTCTTTTGTGAAAAATGCTTCTGTTAAAATAATATTTTGCCTGTATATAGCTCAAACCTCTCTACAGAGGCTCAACTAGAATTTTTGAAATGCATAACTTGGAAGTCGGTTTATCCATGTTCTACGACAACAGAAGGGATAAATTTTAAGAAAATATGCCGATAATTATTTCAAATGGTTGTAACTATGAAAATAATGTGAATTTTTCAAAACTCATAGTTGAGCCTCTGTACTGAGGTCTGAGCTATACACAGGCAAAATATTAATGCAATAGAAGCATTTTTTTACAAAAAGAGAACATTTGGAAAAAAGGTTATTCTAAGTTAATTTTTTGCCAAAATACCGTATTTAAATAAATTTTTTTTGTCATAATGTCCTTAAAATAATTTTATACATGTATTCTAATATAAGTGACACTAAATATTATGAAAATTATACATTTATGCGCTTTTTAAAAATCATGGTTCCGAACGTAGTCGGATACCTTAAGGAAAGCACTTATGTGCTTTGAATTTGGCACAAAAAGTAAAACAAGTTGATTTTAAAAAATAATTTTTACTTACAACTGAAAGTACGTTGTTTAAATATAAACGTATTTGTATTTACATTTAATTATTGTTAAAAGTATTAAAAAGAGTATTTAAAACAAACATTTCAAAAAGTACTTCATTTTGAGGTTTAACAGTAAGGATAAGCATAATTAAAAATATTTATAACTAACTACTTCAGAGAATACTTAATTTTTCCAATTCAAATTCTAAGAATTCAAAAAAAAAACAAAATATTATTTGATTTGTAAATAAAGAAACTAAGAAACTTTGAAAGTTTTCTTAAAAGAAATTCTCTTGCAAGAACAAATAAATATATTTCTTAAAATTTTTGAAGATGCAATTGTGGAATTTTTTTTTCCAGCGTTTATATTGTGTTTACTTTTAACCTTAATCAATAGCAATAATTAGTAACTGAAAAAACAAATTGCTTTTCCGGTAATGCAAACATTATTTGTCATTTACTTGAACGTTATTTTTTAACAAATTAAATTAGGTAAAAGTACATTAATTAAAGGCAAAGGACTTTTTTTAAGTATTTATTTTAAGACGAATAATGAAAGCTATAATTAAGAGAAATTTGTAAAATTAGGTTGTGGTTTGTTTTAAAGATTTAACACTTGACTGAAATTTTAATAAAAATAATTACGAACCGTTTAATGGAAACTTGACGATAGTAATAACTTTATTTTAATTATATTTCTCATAGAAGAAATAAAGTCTCAAGTTTTAAAAAGTAAAAATGTCTAGTTTTTATTCGGTTTTTACAAACTTTAAAATGAATATTTCTTAAAAATGCATTTATATAATAAATGGAATTACTCTGAAGAATAAATTGATGGTTTTTCTTAAATTACTAAATTTCTTATCATTGGATCATTAATACTTAAAGTGATTTAAAATTTAATATAACATTTTTAATAAAAGTTATACTTATAAGTAAGCATAAACAACAAATTTCCATGCATGGTTTGTTGAATTGAGAGAATCATTTTGGAGAAACAATAATGTTTTAATTTTTTAGAGTTATTTTTTAAAAGATCACTTCAAATTTTTTTTCAACTATGAAGCATTTTAATCCTTTTAAAGATTATTTTAGAATATTTTCTTGATGTTCAATGAAATATATAATTCTGGTATATTGTGGCTTTAGAACAACATTTGAAATGTAAACAGTATTTTCTTTTAACTCAAAATGTTCTGAGGAAAAATACATGTAATTGAAACGAGGAAAGGAATAATTAAAAGTTCTATATTCCTCGACATAAAAATTGCTCAACACAATATAAATAAAAGATTTACTATTCAAAACAGACTATTAATTGTTATTTGTGATACTTTAAACTTAAAGTCTTGTAAATTATGAGAATAGTGATAACCGAGATTTAAGAATTAATACTTATAAAGCTTTGAAAACTGATCTTATTTTATGTAACTGTTTAATTTACAGAATACTTAAATACATAAGAAATCGGATTTAAGCAAATTAAAATAAAAATTAGAAAAGTTCTTTTCTTAAAACTAATTGATTTTACAAGCTCTCAGTTCTACTTAAAAAACAAAACAACTTGAGGAATATAGAATAAAAAAATTAATTTTAGTTAAATGTTATTGTAGTTCCACCTCAAATTGTTTAGCTCAAATCTTCGCTTCATTTCTATTTCACTTTAGATAATATCTTAATACTTAATAATACACATAAAAATTACAGCTGCTTTTCTTTTGTAAATACAATTTTCTTAACACCTTTTCGTTCAGCGCACAAGTGTTAAATAAGAATAGATGCAAGTATTTAGTATGTTGTATTATAATTTTATGAATAACGCATGCAAATAAACAAATGTATGCATAATCACTAAGCTGTAGTTTAGAGTTCTAATACAATAGAAGACACGTTTCTGATATTTTAAACGTATTCATTCATTTGAGTACAACTTAAAAAAAAATTATGACAATGGAACTAATTAATTTATTAAATATTTTCAATGCTAATAAATAATAGTTAATTTACGAGATAAATTTCTACGACCACAAATACTGTTTATAACTAATTTTATTAACAGTTTAAGATTTGCATAAGGCCTCAGATATTCACACAAAACTAGCTAGAATATAAACAGTTCTTTACTTTAAATAATAAACTTAATCACTATCTGTATGAGGGGTAAATAAATGCAAGCTCTCAAATTGAAATTTAAGGAAAGGTAATTAACTCAACACAAATTAAAAGAAAATTTGACGTATTTCCGAGCTGAATATCCGCTAAAGCTACAATGAAGTATTTTGTTGATATTTTAATTATAAGATAATAAATTAAAAGGTTGTAAATAAAAGCACTAAGCAGATAAGCGTTAAGGGTAATGGCCTTTTTGGCAAAGAATGTTTAGCATAACTGTTTGTTTTAAAAGAGTAAGAGGTGAATTATATAACACGGAAGGTTGTGTGTCAAGACATTTATTTGTGAATCCCGCGTCGAATGAATGTTGTCTTTCAGGCCACAGGTGGCTCAATTTTTTGCTTATAAAATAATCTAATTTTTTCACAGGTGTTATTATTTTGTTCTGTAATGTGTAGATATGAAAGAATGAGCATCCAATCAGAGCGGAACAGCTTTTCCATCTGAGTCTTACTGTAGTCCATGGATGTGAATTTTTAAGAAGAAATAGAATAAAGAATAAATAAGAATTAAAAGAATCCTGAATCCACCTGGATATTCCTAGGTCTATTAGGGAGTTAGGGATATATTTAAGTATATTCATTAAAGATGGATTGTACTACTGAAGTCCAAAAAAGGATTACTATGGCTAATAGATGTCTTAAGGTATCCGACTACGTTCGGAACCGTGATTTTGCAAAAGCGTATCAATGAATAATATTTATGATATTTAGTGTCACTTTGATTAGAAAATGTATATGAAATTGTTTTAAGAATATTATTACGATAAATAATTATTTAAGTACAATATTTTGACAAAAAATGAACATAGAATGACCCATTTTCAAAATATTCTCCTTCTGTGAAAAATGCTTCTATTATAATAATATTTTGCCTGTATATAGCTCAGACCTCTGTACAGATTCTCAACTACAATTTTTGAAATATATAACTTAGAAGCGGGTTTATCCATGTTTTACGAAAACTAAGGGGAGAAATTTAAAAAAAAAAACTCTGATAACTATTTTAATGGGTCGTAACTCTGAAAATAATGTGAATTTTTTTTAAAAAAAAACTTAAACTCTCTGGAGAAGTCTTTATTTTATATAAGAAAAATATTATTATTTTAGAAACATTTTTTATAAAAGGAGAACATTTTGATAAAAGGTTATTCCAGGTTAATTTTTTTACCAAAATATTGTTTTTTATTAATTTTTTTTAAAATTTCCTTAAAACAATTTTATACATTTATTCTAATCTAAGTGACACTAAATATCACGAAAATTATCCATTTATGCGCTTTTTTAAAATCACGATTCCGAACGTAGTCGGATACCTTAAGGGAATATGAAACTATATGAAACCGAATGTAATCCAAAAAATAACAATGGTTCTATTGTATAAAAGATTTCTTAAGATCTGTATTATTTGCATGGAAATTTAGTCCATAACTGAAACAGATTAAAACACGCTAAGTCTCTACGAAAAGGAAGATTTTAAGAATTATTTTTGTAAGAATTCAATAAAATGACACGTGGTGAAAAAGATCAAATTTAGAATGCTACTACTCATTTAAAGAATCTGACTCGTTAACTTCATCAAAGTACAACGAATGAAATAGGCAGGCCACGTTGTTAGCATGTATGAAGACCTCATCACTAAAAAAGTCTTCAATGCCCAACCAATTGGCATACGGAAAAAAGGCAGGCCAAATCTAAGATGGATTGATGGCCTAGAAAAAGTCCTCTTATTTATGAGAGATAAAAATTGAAGAAACTAGAAGCAAAAAGGCTATCCTGGAAAAGGCTTCTTGAGAAAGTCAAGGCCTACCCTGGGATGTCTAGCCGATGAGGAAGGAAAGATGGATTATTTGAATCATCTATATTTTTGAAGAAAAAAAATTAATTATTCTTTTTAATCGTTTGACGTATAATAGTGACTTTTTTCTCTGATCTGAGATCTGAATTTTTCATGTACTAACGAGCAATTACTTTTAGTCTGATAACTACATTTTGAGATATTTCAAGTAACAATCTAAAACAGAGGTGCGTGGACTTTTCCAGTGTACTTCCAGTTTTTAAGGTTTTGTTTTGGCCATCCTGTGTATTAAAATTGTTTTTTATCACTTGTCATGTAACACTTGTCACAGACTAATTTTCTCAACACTTACTTTCGACAATGTACCCCTCTTTTAAAGTCTGACAGACTAATATTTTTACTTCAAAAGCACAAGTAACACAAAATTGTCAAGTTGAGAGCTTGAACAACTATGAGCGACTACTAAACCAAAGCAGCGAGCAGAGAACATACGTGAACCAATGAATCTAAAACCAACGTATTATACTTACATTTGTTAACTGTCGATTACTGTTCCATCACTGGGTATGACATGAAATCAATACCATGGAAACGTGGTGTGTGGGATGATGGCTCAATAGCCAACCCCGTGCGGTGGCGGAAGAGCTGATCATTAACATATATTCTCCCCTTCAAATGGCGTGTGAAAAAAATTCATTTCTATGGCAGGTATCACAGTGATCACTTTTCCCCCTAAGCGGCAGTGAACGTGTTAAATATTATCTTTCACTTCCATTGAAGGATCAGGTCGTCTACACATTTATCGAATCATTTGCTTCAGTAAACCCAATCGCTTCGATAGTAAAAAGTCGATTCTTTAAGGTATCCGACTACGTTCGGAACCGTGATTTTAAAAAAGCGCATAAATCGATAATTTTCATATTTAGAAGAGAATACATGTATAAAATTGTTTTAAGGACATTATGACAAAAAAAATATTTAAATACAATATTTTGGCAAAAATTTAATTTAGAATAACCTTTTTTAAAAAGGTTCTCATTTTATAAAAAATGCTTCTATAATAATAATATTTTGTGTGTGTGTGCTTATATAAAGTAAGGACTTCTCCAGAGAATCTGAACTAGGAATTTTGAAAAGTTCACATTATTTTCAGAGTTACCACCAATTGAAATAATTATCGGCTTTTTTTTCTTGAAATTTTTCTTCTCTGTTGTAGTAAAATATGGATAAATCCACTTCTAAGTTATGTACTTCAAAAATACTAGTTCAGCTTCTGTACAGAGGTCTGAGCTATACACAGGCAAAATAATATTATAATAGAAGCCTTTTTAATAAAAGGAGAATGTTTTGAAAATTGGTCGTTCTGTGTTCATTTTTTGTCAGAATAATGTACTTAAATAATTTTTTATTGTAATACTATTCTTAAAACAATTTTATATACCTAAGTGACACTAAATATCAAACATATTATCCATTTATTCTCTTTTGCAAAATCATGGGTTTCCGAACGTAGTTGGATACCTTAATTCTAGATGAAATCGATACTCTACAAATATGCTTCTTTTATTATGCGCGTCTCAGGTTTTAGTAAAGACAGTCAAACCAAAATGTCTTAGCGGTCCACTTGTCGATCGCGATCGACTTAATGCCCATTCTTGATCTAAAATAATGTGTACCTTTATGAACTCATATGAAACTGGGAATCCTTTCCCTTTACCAAGTTAACGAACATGCAATCCATTAGCACAGGCAAAATGGAGTCACCAGGGATATTAAGAACAATACTCTCTGAACTAGTAGGAAGCCGCCAGTTGTTTGGAATCTCTGAGATTAAAGCTTTCTTACTTCATATTTGTCCGCACATTTTAATCTTTCTTCTCTTCTCATCATCTCTCTTCTTTATTTTTATTTTATTAAATGTGCTCTCGAGGTAAAAGTTAACTCAAAAAAGAAAGGAAGAAAGAAGAAGTAAAAGGAAAAGAAAGACAATTAAGGGGAAGACGATGTAAAGAAGATAAACTCGTAATGAGCTTAATGATCTTAACAAAAAGAAGAAAGGATTTTCGCGCGAAAAAGTATAAAAAGTTATAAATTCATAAGACTGTTTTTTTTACTATATATTTTCAGAAAGAATGTAAAGAACGTCCAGTTTCATCTTTGTCATCAAGGACAAAAATAAGAAAATTAAAGCACAACCTTCCTCCCCCCACCCCCTTTTCGGAAAACATTTTTTTGAAAGATTTACGGCTGGGAATGAATAATAGTGACATTTCATTCATTTTATTGTAGAATGAAACGAATTTTTTTTAAAAAAATAGTCTTTGGATTTTGCAGAGGTACAATTCTTGATCTTAAGGGGGAAATATATTTTGTTTGTGATTAATGGGGTAAATGTGAATTTATCATTAATATTTTACTAAGATAAAAAAGAACTATTCAAAAATCATAGAAGCATTGTAAGAGCGTTGAACATTAAAGATTCAAACTTTTTGGGTAAATTCGGGGTTGTGTTCATTAAAGTCTCATTTTTAGTGTAACATTTTTTTATTAATTTAGTTTAGGTTACACAAAGAGCACAAATATTACTAACAAAGAATAAAAACGAAGAATATACAATGTTTTATCATAGCGACCACATTCTTAATTCATTAAAATCAGGGGTCGATAGAGGGCATTTCGGTTCTTTAGAGCACTCAGTTACATTATTATAACAAGAACGGTTACACTACAGTATAAACATAGTTGAAAGACCATCGAAATCACAAACATTCTATTTTACTCTTCAGGATTGTGATTTTTCTGTTTTAAAATAGAAACATTTTTTTTTTTTTTTGGTTAAAAAAGGATACAATAAATTGTTTGCTAATGTCATAAATTAATTATTTTACATTACTAAATCTTTTGCAGTAATTACAAAAAGAATTAAAAATTTATAGAATGGTTTAAAAAAAAGAAATATTTTCTACATTTACACGAGTGGAATTCTTGTAACATCATTTTTCTTGATGTGATACTTATAATATATTAAATAGAATTCTCCTCCCCTCCACCGTAAACAATAAAAATTAACACAATAAATCAATTTTTAAGAGAATTAAATCAAATAAAAATTAGGAAGCTAATAAATTAACTTAAGCCTTAGGTACACATTGGTATAATTGCAAAATAATTTCTAAATTTTACCCATGCAATCTGATAAACTTTGAAGATTTGAAACAGTATACGAAGTCTTCAGAAAAAAAATTTCCAACCTTGCAATCTTTTCATATACTCATAAAATTTTATCTGATCAGATAATATTGCTGTTTCTTTAAAAAACTAGAAAACAAAAATAGAAAGAACGAGAAAATCAGAATCCTTTGAGATATTCTTTTAGTGTTGCCCGTATAATGCTATACATATATATTACTAGATAAATAAAAAATTCTTTTTTCTTTCTTAAAGATATTTTTCGCTATTAAATGACATCTTAATTAATATACCCTGTTTACTCGTATCTAAGCCGAGTTTTATTCCAATGTTAATGCTACTGAAAATTGGGCGCGGCTTAGAATCGAAAGAAAAAAATTCGTCGATTCGCGCAATTAGAGCAATTATAGGGTCATGTGTGAATATATTTAGAATTTTAAAAAATTGATAAAATAGATAATTATTCACTCCTTATTAGTTTTCCTTTTAAATTTATTTTAGTTTCCCAAAATTGGATGTTTCTCTCGATATACCTATTTACATTATTTTTCATTTTTTACAAAAATTAAGAATTAGGGGTGTGGTTTAAAATCGATGGTGGCTTAGATTCGTATAAATGTAATGTTTAAAAAGTAGGTAAAAGATAAAAAATATTGCGATAGCTTTTGGAGCGTTTTTTTCCTGAGATACACAACAAATAATTCCATTTGTTTTTCAAAAGTAAAAGCAACAGATGAGAAAGAAAAGACATGGAGGAAATTGCTTTACAGGGCAATTCCTATTGAAATGGCATAGAAAAAATATAATTATAAAGCTTGACCATCCACACACACGATTGTAGCACACCAAAATTGCCTGAATAAAATCTTTTTCCGTCAGGAAAATTTAGAAAAACTTTAAATTGCTTTAGTTTGCTAATCCTTTAAAGTACATATGAACCTGTATTTCTATTTAAATGAGTGATAATTCTCTAAAGTTTTATCTCTTCTAAATGCAAACATATATTGTATTCGCTAAGTTACTGAAATATATCTTCTCTACATTGTATCACCATTAAAAATAAATTTCGACAAGTGTATAGATACCAATCTACTCTGTACTCCTCGTTGGAAATTTTTTTATTTCAACAATCAATATTTTATTATTCAATACAATCAATATTTTATTTTCTGAAAAACCTTATAGCATTTTTTTTTGAAAGATTAAATATTTTTATACTTGTAAAGAATGCAGAAACATTTTATTATATTTAATTAGTACACATTTCTAACAGGAAATCTTGTTATTTTTTTTAATTTCAAATATATACTCCTTATATTTAAAAATCAATATTGACTTTGAAATTTACAGATTTAATGTGTTCCATTGATGATATATTTAATTGTTGTCAAAATCGGCATTTCTTTTATGTTTTCTAAGCAAATATTTGCAATAGTATATATATATATTGCCAGCCACTACTGCCCAGCCGCAGACGAGGGTGTTTTGCTCTCAACGTTTTTGTGCGTGCCTGAAGGAGCACTAAAACAACGCTGTGGTGTTGGAGCTCTGCGCGATGTAGACACTCATCGTTAAGAACGCCCTGACCAGAATGAAGACGACAACGCCTAGTGTTTGTTAGACAATAGACGAGCAAAACGACTCGCATAAAGAAACGATTCTACTTTAATATAAATTTGCATATCATTCAATTGTAAATATAATGTAAAAAATAATATACTATAAATTAATTCAAAAGTTAATGTAAAATTTATTGTCTTGTTCTGATGGCCAACTAACATTTATATATATATATATATATATATATATATGTTTGTGTTTGTGTGTGTGTGTGTGTTTGTGTTTGTGTGTGTGTGTGTATAGCACGGGATTTTTGCATAAAATGCTTAGTCTTCACATTTCTTTATGGTGTGCATTTTTACGTATAAGTTTTTATCCTAATTTTTTCTATAGAATTTTTTTTCTTAATATTCCTCTCTATGACAGAAACATTATTGTTCTCTCTTCATAATTTCATTTTGCTTTACTGTCTGGATTATCATCCACGTGTGTTAGAAATAGGCTTAACTTTTCAACATGGCTCTGTTTTTTTGTACTATGTCGAAAGTTTTTGCTGTAGGGGGAAGGTTGGTACCATAAAGTGCCTTAACCCTAAATTGCTGGCCTAATTCAACGGCAGCTTTAGAAATCCTAATTCATCTCCTTTTTAGTCCAAAGACACTTTTTTTTATCTTCATTTGTTATGTCTCTTGAGCTCCAATTTCTTTCTCCTTTGGCCTTGTAGGTTAAGCAACTTTTTCACTTGGTATCTTATTTTACTTTATTACTCTATATACATGTATATACATACAAAAGCACATAATTAATGACACCATATATGTGTGTGAGTGTACATACTGCTTTTCCTAAGCAAATACATACAATGAACTTCTATTAGAGAAACATATTTGATATTTTAATTTCTGTTGATCGTATTCCTGTTACTTATAAACATATATTTGGATTTTATAAGCATAGAAGTAATTTATTAGAATTCGCGCTCTTCGAATACTGGAAACTAAAAAGAATATCGGAACGAAAGTGAAAGAAACTATGCATTCCTTTTGGTGGTTTTGTTACTGTCCAACACAACGAGCTATATGCCAAAATCAGTAAAAGGAGAATGAAAAACGGGACAAGTCTTATAATACCGGAAAGTTTGGAGTCCAAGTCCTAGTGCAGGTGACACCTCATTTGTCGTGTATAACATTTTCTCTATTCTTCTTCAAGAGTTTGTCGTCGGTGTCACATACATCTTAAATCATTCACGTGGCTTTGATGTAGTTTTCGGAATACAATTTTTTTCCCGAAAAAAGGCATCTGAATGAAACTAATGTACCAATAAAGGCATTCTACAAATGTAAATCTTGTTAAGCCTTGCTTTTGAAATAATTTGATGCAAAGAAAAAATAAGAAGTCGTTTTCGTACGCATCTTGTAAAAAGCTTAGGACAAGTGAGAGCCTTGAAAATATTTAGGAAGATGTAAATATTAGGAAATTTGAAGATCAATAGTTTATTAATATATATAACAAATTGTTTATTTATGGATTGAAGTTGTTTAATTCAAATCAGAATGGTTAAATTTGAAGAAATGGATAGAGTTTTTAAAAGAAAAAGGTTTGACAGCTTACAAAAACAAGACGGACTCCACAAGAATGAAAACCACAAACTTATATATTTAGAAAGGTCACGATATAATTACCCATCATGGCAGCTTCATTCAAAATATTTTCAATAAGAAACAAAATTTTGGAAATTATATATATGTGACTATTCTAGTGAACTTATGAATATATTTTCAAGTATATTCGATTACCATTCTTTTTTAATAATTTTGTTTTAGCTTTACACACCTATAATTAATTAAACATATATTATATATACATATAAATATTATCACTTTATTTTAAAGATTTAACAAAATAGTTATAAGCTTCATAAAGCCTTGAAGGGCACTTGTTACCATATTTATTTACGCTCAGTATATTTTCTAACACTGAATATAAATTGTAACATTTATACATGAATTTTCAATTTACACCTAAATGGGAATACTTAATGAATATCATAAATTATTAATTGTAATCGTTTTATTTTAAACAATTTAAAATTTTATATCAGCTCAATTCAACTAAAAATAAAGGTAATTATTAGCGTTTAAAATCAGAGCGTAGTTTTTTTAAAACAGAGCTTTGGAAGCATAGAAAAAATAATTGCATAAATTATAAAGAACCCTGAAATCTAATTAAAATTATTTACATATATTTAAAGAGTATATCGATGTTAACTATACTTGAAGAAGAAGAATTACAATATACCATTTATACTTAATATTTCTGTATAAATAAGTGCACGCAATTTTTAATTAAACTAAGGATGTAAATAAAATGAAATTCGTAAATATTTTTAAAAAGTGTTCATGATCTAAATATAATTTATGCACTTATTTCAAAAATTAATTTAAAAAAAAAAGAAAAGAAAACTCTTCTAGTGTCTTTCGTTTGCTTAAATCCAACGTGTTTTATAATTTAATAAGTACATGGTTTTAAAATAAATCTATTCCATACAAATCATTCATTCTATTACGCAGTCTTTCCTGCACAGTTGTAATCCTGTATTATCGTAAAATGATTTTACATAATCTGGTAATAATTACCTTAAAAATATCTCAAAGACCACCAATTCCTATTTAAATAATAGAATAAATTTTAGATAAACATAATACACATTTAAAACAAAAAAGATAGACCAAAGAAAATCATTGAATTTAACCTCGATAAATTATCCCCCAAGGAAATATGCTTTAGATATTGCCCATATATTCAATAAACATTCTGATCCTAGATGTATATAATTATGTCTCCACTTAGTCTAGTTTCTTCTGAGAAACGCAACACAATTCTTTCTATTACACTTGATATAGAATCTCTCTAATTATCTTAACATAGATTACTTTTCATTTCATGTCCAAAAGTTACTTATATAATGTATTCGATCAATTTTAAACGAAGCTTATTCTCTTTTAAATTTGATAGAATTTCAAAGAGAAAAATAGCGCACAAATGAAATTTTTAACTTAAATAAAACAAACATGATGTTTTTTAATCAATAAGAAAAAGACACATGCGATTATTACAAATTTGCTTAACTTTGAAACAAAAACTTTCAAAACTTAAGATGAAAAAATATTAATGCAAACGATTTTTAATTGTATTCGTATTAAATTTATCCAACATGAAATAAAAATTGTTAGTGAAAAAGACCAAAATTAAAATCAAGAAATGTATTTATCGTGCAGAAATTTCATGATGCTACATATACATTTTTGTGATTGTTTGTCGATCCGTATTAAAAATAACAGGAAAAAAATAGTCTAAAAAATATATATAAACATGAATAAAATTCAATATTAAACAAAGAATAAAATTTATTAAGAAAAGAAAATCAAAATGAACAGATACGTAAATTATCTGCATGTGTGCATCTGCATGTATTTATTTAAGCATTTGGATGTACAGAATGTAAAAAATGTATACAATGCATGTGTGCGAATTTATTGTCACAACAAATTGAGAATATCTAAGTAGTTTACCTGTAATATACTTTTAATTGCTTACCTTTCATTTCGATTATTTAAAATTATAAATAAATAAATATTTTTGACCCAAATTGAAATATTTATTTAAAAAAAGTAATCATATTGTAAAAACTATCTTTTCTTTAATATTTATCTGAATAAAGAATGACACCACTAACTTAAATTATACATAAGTATCGTTCCATGATAGTCATAATTCATTTAATTTGCTTAGATTAAATTTTCTTTAGAATATTCAAATAAAGAAAAGCTAAAGCAATGGTTTGAAGCAAATAAAACTAAACTGTCTTCAGTCTTTGGTAATATGATTCGAACGCCAATAAAATATAATAATTTCGATTAAATTTAATGAACGTTCCGTAACAAATGAGCAATGATTTATTGACTTCGTTATCTCGTAATTTTCTACCCGAGAAAGATGATGAGACTTAAGATAGCTTCCTGCAGTAAATGAGGTAATGTAAATTTTAGAAATATATCGTGTAATCGAGGTGGCATCACAGAAGGAAATTTAAATCAATTAAATTAATAGATATACCTTAGCCATCTAAGGTGATCAACTTCTTTTTCACCACTTCGTTATAAGTTACTTTAATAATTCTCAAAAATATGCCTAAATAATTATTAAAAGCAATTAGTGAAGAAAATGAAAAAAAGAAACACATCAATTTTTGAAAGTTGTGGCAACAGATTATTCATAATCTCAACGAAAAGGAATTTAAATCGAAGCTTCTCAATCCGATGGGGAAATTGAAACAATTAAGAAGTAGTTAAATAATTAGTCTGGGACTGTGGTAATGATAATATTTGAACCGATTTATTTTTATTCAATCGATTGTTATATGTAATGTTATCGTCTGATTTTATGTTTGCTGTTGTAGCCGTTCTACATATTGTGTTGTTTGGTTTGTTAATAAAATGATGGAAATATAAATTTTAAATCTCTATTTGGGCTGGAACTACACGGACCTTAAAATAAGGTAATATATTGTTACAAATTTGCTTGGAGAAAAGCAGCAAACGACTATGAATATTTGATTGGCAATACATTTATTTACCTCTTAACTGCCAATTAAAAATCACACAATACCACTGTTTTTCCCATAGGCGGGCGTTAGCGGTGTATTGAATGGGGGAGGGAGGAGAAAAAACGTAAATAAAGCACAAATCCTTCTCTGAAATATATAGATTCTTCGCAAACAATGTCAATGTCATTTTATTGTATTTCAAAGCCTTTGGAATAGTTTTACCGATAGCAGCGATAAGAGAAGATCATATTTCGGACACGTGAATGTATACATCCGGGGCAGTTAACTCACTGGCTTAGGGGGTCGTATGAATACTCCTATGGCAGTTAAGGGGTTAATGGACAAGGAGGAACAAATGGGTACTCCAAAACAAATTGATGTAAGTACACAAAGAAATATTATAACAGATTAGTTGCAATAATGAAAAACGAGTTAAAAACTCATAAACAAGCTTTATAGAGCTCCAGAAACGGCTCTCAAGAACAGCTCCACTGGACCTCATGGCAATTTCTAAAGGGTCGATTTCAGAGACTTCTCTATGATTTCTTGGTGATATGATTTTACCCCAAGTTTGTTGCTAAAGGCGATAAAGTCACCAATCTGGTAACCTTGATCACATCTTCTGGGATTGCTACAACCTTAATTTTAAAGTTCATGCAGAGGAGCTAACCTTCCCTATAAAACTCAATTTTCCACAAGGACAGCAATGCTGCAGGAAAAGCAACTCACCGAATTTCTATACAACGTATGTATCCTCTTTATTACAATAGTTTTACAAATAGAAAATACACACACATTCACTCTAAGTAATTAACTCATCAGTTCACAACTTTCAGTGTTGCTACAACTTTATTTTTCAAGTTCACGCAGGGAAGCAAACCTTCCCTGTAAAACTCAACTTTCCACAAGGACTGTAAGATTGCAAGAAAAACAACGCACGTTATTTCAATACTATAGATCAGCGATACTCAACCTGCGGCCCACCCAGCCTTTTTAAGTGTGCCGGTCAGTGTCCACTGCTCTGAAAAATTTATTTATTTAAGAACAATATATATAAAAAATTTGGTGCCAAGAAATCAAATATATCAATTTTGCTTTTTGCTGTCGATGTCGTATGAGTGTGAATTGATATTCTTTTTTTTTTATTTGTAATGGTTACGATTAGAGATAACAGACAACGGTGGAGTAGTAACAGTTTTATGGGTGGAACTAATTTTTAACTATCTTTCATAACTTGCAAGCGAAAAATATTCGAAGAAAATATATCGTTTCAAGACGATTGGGAAGTTGACTATTTTGTAGTGAAAAACAGACATGGATCAGTAATTGTTTGATTTGTCACTTAAGTGCTGTATTTAACAAAAATACCAATAAACATAAATCATTTAATGGCACCTTTCCTCGAAAATCTCTTTCACGAAGCAATAAAGAGACTTTCTTGAATAATCTTTGCGAAAGCAACAGTGTTTTGTCAGGGGTAATGTCTCAGGGGTAACAAAGACATCCCTTGAAGTTTGTTATATTATTGGTAATCATATAGAATCGCTTACTGATGCAGAAATTGTAAAAGAATGTTTCTTAAATAATTCTAATTTAGTATTAGCGACAAAAATAAAAAATAGTAATTAAAAAAAGCAAAATAGGTTTTAAAATATTTTGATCGATTTTCCACATTTTAACCCCTTCCCCTCCCGCTTTATACTCATGATGCGGCCCGTGTGAAATTGTTGGCATATGCATGCGGCCCAGCAGAAGAAAAGATTGAGTACCCCTGCTATAGATGTATCATCTTTTTTATTACAATATTTTTACAAAAAGAAAATAAATTCGTCCTAAGTAATTAAGACACCAGTTATATGTTTAAACTTTTCATGTCATTTCCACATATTGTTAAGATTAATCTTTTGAAATGGATATATAGCGAAGCTAAAAAAAGTAACCACAAAGGAACACAATTATAATACAATCTCGAGAGGTATAACACCAAGCCATAGTCTTGTTCTGAATAGCAATTTGACGAAAAATCGTAGTTTTCAAAATCCTTCTTTTTGAAAATACTTCAACAAATAATTTCTTTTTTTTGTTCGAATCAAACGAGGCATTGCGTTGAAGTAGTTCTGGAGAAGTAATCATAATTTAAAATGAAATCCCATCTCATGAATATGAAACGAAACATCATCAAAAACAACGTCAAACTTATCAAGGAGGATATTCACGGATTATTTAATGTCGTGGTTATTTAACATAAAATGTCGCGATAAGAAATAGATGATGAATGCCTAAGCCTAATGTTATTCATGTATTCTAAAGCTACGTATTGTGTGAGAGAGGGTATAGATTATTCTAATGCCTTCGACGTGGTCGCAGAGTCAGCTATGTTGAGAAGCAATGGATAAAAAGTAACGTTTCGATGGATCAAGGGTGTATCCTTTTAAATTTCAGGCATTGAAGAGGTCGTATTGTTGGCTTTATCTTTCGCCATCTGTCTTTGAGTGTTTTGAGTGGGAGGCTTTGTTTTGTCAAAAAATTTGGAAAACATTATTGTTATATTTTGGATAGTACTATGTGAAGTGGAGATTTATACGATTGCAGTTTTTACGAAAGTATTGTATTTTTTGGCTTTATCTTTTGCTGTTTTCTTGTAGAGTGGTCTTTATAAGAGATATTTTTCCTTCTGAAAATGTTGTGAAATGTTATTGTCTTAGTTTCAGAAGTTTTATGAAACAAGAAATTATGCATAAGTGTTATTTTAAAAATTAAAAGACAAAAATTAATTTATTGAGATTGAAAGGAATTAAAGATAAAAAGGGAATTTTACTAAGGAGTTCTTAATGCAGTTTGTCAGATTGTTTTCTTTTATTATTGTTAAAATTATGGCTTTTAAATTTTTATAGTCAAATTTTGACTTAAACAATTCAATGAAAATATTATACAGTTATTACGTAGCCTCTGAGTCTCTCATGTCGAAATAGGAAGTACATATTCTGAATGCAAAACATAATTTACATAAGTTTCAAGAAGAAGCATATCGTAATTAAAAAAAATTAGCTAAGATAGAGACAGAGATTGATAGAGAGAAATTTAAAAAATAATAATGATTATACTATTTAAAATAATAAAAGGCGAAATTATATATTAATGGATTTTGTAAAAAAATATAATAAATAAATAACTATTTCCAAGAATTTCTCTATAAAATTTGAAAGCCTCTTTTTATTATTAATGTCATTTGAACAATGTTTTTAAACTTTTATTATAAAATTTTGACTAAAATAATTTACCGAAAATGTCCCTCGTTTTAATTATATCAAAACACACAATTATATATTATGGATTTAGAAAATCATTATTGTCAGAATAGGTATTGAAACGAATCAGAATTAATATTTATTTCTAACACTTTCCCTTATTTTTATTATTTCTGTAAAGATTTTATGTTGAAAAAATATGAAAAGCATATATAAAATTGTGATGTTAATACATAGTAGTAAAGTTCATTACAGACTTATTACAATCACAAAAGTAGCCATATAATCTTAGAAATATCGGCTGAGATGAATAAAAATTAATAACAAATTTCGAAACATCACGTACTTGATGAAGAAAAGCCATTAAAAGCAGTTTTTTAAAAGAAAAATACGCAGTTAAAAATGGTTTTCAGTGGAAGTCTTCCCGACTTACATTTCAAGATGAGTTTTCTTTTGATACACTTCTTGCTACTTTCCAATAGTTTCTCAGTTGCCCTGGAGATACCATTTTATGGCATGTTCCCAGAGTACATTATCTTTTTCTAAAATTCGTGAAAGTATAATTATTATAACTCTTCCGCAAAAATTTTTGAAGAATAAAAATTATTTATTGATAAGTTGAAATACTACTTTTGATGCATATATATATACACCGATCTTTTCAATGCGTAATGATCGAGAAATTATCAAAAACAATTCTTTTTTCAGATATAACAAAAGAATAAAAAATTTGCTGCTGTTACTCAAATTATACGTTAGTGATCTATATTGTTTTCATAAATCCTATATTCAATTAATCGTTCTTAGCATTTTATTGGAATGATAGAGAAATAGAGCACAAATACTCAAAATCAAAGTTTTAATATTAAAAAAGGGGGGGGGGGCGCACGACGAGAGAGAGAAATAAATTCAAAGTTAAACTTTTAATTATTAATAAGTTCATATATTTAACATAGTATTTATTTATCATATATTTTTAAGAAACGAGAACATTTTTTGGAATTAAATAGTACCAAAAGGAAGAAATATATAATTCTGATTCAGATAACACTAATGCTCTTAGGTATGCTTGGAATAAAGATTTTAAAATCCATAAATGTAAAATATTATCTCAATTTGCATGCACGGAAAACTAAATATAAAGTTTGTAATTAATTTTTAAAATTTTTATCACTTATTGTAATTTTATTTAACGATCATACTACCATCATGATCTATAGTTTCAGCGTACTAAGTGTAGCACATCTGGGTTGTTTGGTTCTTGTAGTACATCCAAAATATACAAACAAACTCTTTCTTTATTATTATAGATATAGTTCTTCATCTTACAGAAAAACTCTTTCATTAAATTTTCGATATGTAAATTTTGCTTTTATCAAATTTTAATTGGTCATAAAAACCATTAAAATAAGAAATGTCGTAACAAAAGCATTCAGAAGTTTGAATTTTCATAGATATATTGTTTTTTTACATGCCAGTAAAATAATAGTTAAGTTTTAAAGTTGTATATAAAAAAAAGATATTTTTTACCTTTTCCGTTAATTATTCTAAAAAACGGACATTTATAGTTTTTAGATTCTCTACGTTTTCATTATTTCTAAGTAAGAATTTAAAAATTTAATTTTTTTGTTATAGTTTTATTTATAGCAAAAAAAAAAACTTTTCTGTGAAGGGAAAGTTAAGGATCAGTACGTATTAATTTTGTTTGTAATGTTTAATAATATATATATATTACTTTATATTATAATATATTATTTTATTTTTTATTTATTTATTTATTTGTTAAGCCATTAAATACACTCACGCAGTTAGCATCATTATAATAATACTAAGTGAGTTTCTTAATAGTTATAATTATATTTATTTGCTTCAATTAATTTTAATTTTTTTCATTTAATTATGAAGCAAGTAATTTAGTAATTATTACTTTAGCAGGATTTCATAAGTTAACAAACTGAAGCTATTTTTTTTTCTCAAATTGCCCGAAAAATAAATTGTAAAAAAATTTTCCCCTCTCCCCCACCCTCTTCATTATTCATCAACTTTCAAATAATTACAATTACAAAGGGAACATAAATTTGAATAACAATCTAAATTAGATTAAAATAATTCATACATATATATTTCATATTTCCTATTTCAACTCATTTTTTAATTATGTACATGAAAACTTTAATTTAATAAATACGAAATCTACTTAATTTCTGTAACTCTTTTATTATAATTTCTTCCTTTTTTTCAATTTTAAATATTAATTTCATAAAAAATAAAGGTTTCATATCATTCAATTTTTCTTTTTTTAAAAAAAATGATTCCATTAATTTGTAGAAATTATTTTAACTTAAAAAAATATATGAAAACTAAATTGTGTAGTAACAAACGAAAAATACAGAGAAAAATAATTTGTACAAAATTTCCTTATCTTAATATTTTATTAAAAATTGACTACAATGGCTTTTTTCGTGATGATATGAAGCTGACATTTTATAAATCGGTATCTGAATATACTTTTCAGGTAAAAAACAAGAGAATTCGTGTTACGTAAAAATTAAACAATAAAAGATAATTCTTCCCAAATAAACTAGGAGTTCAACATTATAGGAGTTATACAATTTGAATCGAGTATACTTTCTTTTAAAAAATAAAAATTACTAAATACAGCATCAAATAAATTCTGAAAATCCTTAAAAAAAAATAAATAAATAAATGATAAATATGCCTTGTCTAATTTTTACAACTGAAAAATAAATATAATCGCAAATCCAAATTAAAGAAATTCATTGAGTCTTTTTATCGCTTTGTTAGTATTCCTTACAATTCCGTTTTAATTCTGTGCTGCCATCTGTTAGAATTAATATAAAACAATTGAAATAAATTAATGTTTATTTTCTCTACTCCATTTTGTATTGTTACAACTCTCCCCTTTCTTATTTGACATCCACAATTTACTTGGAATCTATAAAAAGTTAATATAAAGGATTTATATATATTTAAGAGGACTATGTAAAATAAGGATCTATCAAATAATCTTATTATTTGTTTTTAGTTCAATTCAACGGATAACAAATTTGAGTTTCTCTTCCCCCTTTTTTGGTATAATGATAAAAAAAAATTCTGTATTATTATAATTGTGTGTGTGTGTGTGATTACACTTTTACTTATAAATTTATGCAAAACTTTTAGTTATGCCAGTAGGATTGCGAAGAATGTATATTAAATGATTTTTCTCTTTCGTGCTGCCATCTATTAACTTTTAATCAAAGGAGAATTCTATTACTTCCTACCTGTTAATAAATGGTGATACGTTTTTTTGGATACATTTTTTTTTTAACTTTCTTTCATAAATATGTGAAAATAACTTGCATTTTAAACAGTAATATTTAAATAATGCTTCTTTCTTCATTATTTAAAATGGGTAACTTTATATATAATTTCGAGAATAATTATACTCAAATTATACATATTTTTTAAAATTATAAATACGCAGAAAGTATTTTCTTAATTAATAAACATACTATGGGGCATAATTTTAAAAAAAACATTACTACTATATTTTAAGAAATATTTCTCATCATTTATCTTTTATTATTAATATTAACTGACTATATAATTTTAGAGCGGACTTTTTTTTATGAGTTCCTCAAGATATCCTAAAAGTAAGAAATATAGGATTTTACACTAAATAAACAGAAAAAAAAACATAAGGATCTACTAAAATAAAAAAGCAGAGAATGTGTATTTTATAAAGTATTGGAATTTAATGAAAAATATTGAAAATATTGCTAAAATTAACTAATTCAATCTGCTCTTTCAAAAAATTCTATAAATATAACTTCTATTCATAATTCTTTAAGCGTGCTAAATTATTTTTATAATTTTGTTCTTTGGAAGATTATTTAAAGAAGACTTCAAAATTTTTTTAAAGTAAAATTTTTAAATATCATACAAATATATAACAACAATATTCAAGTGAGAGGAGAAAGAGAGAAATAAAACAATTTCTTCCAATTAAAGATTGCATTCCTGCTTCTTCCACATCGGGTTTTCTAAAAGAATTACTATCCAAAATATTTGTAATTGCTATCAAAATAAATTAACTAAATATATTTCTTAGATTAAAAGCTTGCTGTAATTAGTTTTCTTTTTCTCTACAGTATTCTTAGTGTTTCCTTTAAGTGTTTTGGAACGAATCCAATTTTTTCCGAATATATTCTATTAATAAAAACATTTAATTAAATAAAAAGCAATTTATAAAAACACCACACACAACATTGTGGTTATACGAACTCATTTAATCTTTTGGGAATAATTAGATATTTAGTATAATTATTTTTGGTCGGTTGCTAATTTAGATCTCAGAGCAATAAAGTTTGAAATTATTTTTTCGCTATTTAATATTTCAAGCCTTATATGTTAATATTTTGTTGTAATTTCACACTATATTAATGAAGTTACCAGAACTACAAAGCATATTTATTACAATGCAACATGCAAATCATTATAATAAGCCAGATAACTAGTTTTGCATTTAATTATTTTTAATGCTGTATAAATGAGATGCTTAAATGTAAACTGACTAAAAATTATTAGATATTTCAACAAAATGTATTACAAACAAATAATAGTATTGCCAAGTAGTAAATGATACATGCAGATTTAGATGAAGTACAATTTAAACAAAAAATTCTAATATATATTTTTTTATTTCTAATTTCTATTCTCTCTTTTTTCCATTACATACCCCCGATAGCTGGTGTCTTTTTTAAGTGCGGTGCCATACAGGCAGATACCAATCGCCGCAATTAATTTTACCGTTAAGTTTCCTTTCTAGAGGGACGCACCTGAGATCTGACGATGTGAGCCTGTACTAGGATTTAATTTCGCCTAGAGCACCCAAACCAAACAGACACTCTTGGGATCTTTTAGATGCCACGTATAATCATACGACATAGCCGCTGTCGATTTTCTGCATCATGAAAATCCACCGACTAGGGACGGTGTTGAAACCACAACCTTGGGTGTGGAAAGCCAGCAACAAACCAACCACGCCACCCAGCGGGCTAAAACTTCTAATATATATTATCGTAAAGGTAAGGTAATAGTAATCTAGAGAACTAGTGTATTTTTGCTTTAAACCATTTCTTCTTTTTTTATTTTACGAAGAAAATCGTGAAATGTTAAAGGTTCCAGGAAGAAGTTCGCTTTATAGAAAAATTTGCAATATAGAGGTTCGACTGTGTTTTTACATTTTCATTTTTTAAATTTGTCTCAAAAACTTACGTTATTGATACTGCTTTGAGAAGCATTGTTAAGTGCGTCTCAAACTTTCAATACTTACGAACCAATTTTTAATTATAATTTTAATGCCGCTCCCCCTCCATACAATAATAATGTATTGAATTCAATAATAATAATATACTTTTAATACACGACTTTAATTATAAACCGTACAAAACAAAACAAGTATTAAGTTTTGTATATAATATTACATATGACAAGCCCATGATACTGTCAATTATTCAAATTGTTTTTAGTACTCTTAAAATAATTATCTGATACATTCATTGTACGTACCGATATGTTTATAAGTGTATTATTTTAGTGTAATTTGTATTTTATTTTTTATTATGTTAGAATGTAATTGGTTTTGTTCTTTTTAGTAGATTAATATTATTTTTTCAAATACAGTCGGACTTCTGCATAACGAAGTCGCTGAATCCCGAAAAAAATTTCGTTATGTAGAAAATTCCTTATATAGATGTTCATCTTTCAATTTTCTCTTTAAGAACCACATAAAACAAGTTTTAAATTCATAAACACTATATATTAAAAAAAAGTAATTATTCACACCTTTTTCTGTATTAATTCATATATATTTTATATATTTTACCTTTTAAAAAAAGAAGAAAAAAATTGCAAGTTAAGTTTTTTGACGCCTTTATTCACTTCCTGAAGAATTTAATTTTTTTCTTTCATGCTGAAGCACTTACGTTTTGACATTTTTGAGCTACAAGAAACGAAGTTACCAGTACAACCAGCTGATCAACACTACAAATGAACGGAGATTAGTTCAAAGACACGAGAATCCTCTGAGGGTGAAAGGGAATATTGAAGATGTTTCCAGTGAACTGGGTAATGGATTTTGAAGGTTTCACTTCTTGGATAAAATGCCCGAAATTCTATTGCTCTTAGCGAGTTAGGCACCTAATAAAACCAATTCAAGATTTATGACTACCGTAAAATGTGTTAAAAGAGAGAATAACTTGAAATCTCCAGAATTACTTTAAAAATAGGGAGAAAAAAATTAAATCGCGAGAGAAAAAGTTCGTTACATAGAAAATCCACTTCGCTATTGGCAGAAGAAAATCGTAAAATGTTATTTATTCCACAGAAAATCACGCTATATAGAAAAAATCGCAATATAGAGGTTTGTTATATGGAGGTTCGACTGTAATTTTTTTTTTCAACTTTTCAACTTCTTTTCTTCTTCTTCTTTTTCTTCTTCTTTTTTTCAACTTTTTTTCAACGCCCCTTTAGGGGAGCACACCCCACAGTTTGAGAAAGGCTGGCTTATAATATCAATATATATAAAGAAGTTGTTTAGATAAAATAAATGACATATATACGTAGAAAAGGAATGGCATAGCGAAAAAGCACTTTTTTTCTTCTAATTTTTACAACTCATATGCACAACATTTATTTAATAAATAATGTAATACCTTCTAAATATTAGTACAGTTATCAGAAAAAAAAATTAAATGTGTCTGTCTTTAGGGTGTAATAAATGACTACAACATATGCTATTGAATTTGTGTGCAAAAACTAATTTAATGTATCGTTTATTTTTATAACTGGATGAGAAAGGGGGTGTTGAGGTGGAAAAGTATTGGATTCGTAGCTCGTGTTTGTCTTGTTTTCCGATATTTCGTTAGCGGCCGTCAACAAAAGAAGAGAACGATTCTTCTGCTGTAACAAATAAACATTCGCAAGGTGTGTGTATCGAGGTGTGATGATTACATGTGCTTAGTTAAATTAAAGAGAAGATGTTAATCGATTGCTTAATTTATTTAAGCGCCTCGATACTTAGTAATAAATTGCTAGTTTGATTAGTTTTTTAAGAGTTAGTCAGTAATTCAAAGATTTGAAAAGTTAAAAGAAACCAATTTTGCATCCTGTAAAAGTAGCTAAAATAAAAAAAAATTACTTTTTTAAATCCCAGTCGTATTCTTTAATTTTGTGACAAAATTGTGAAATTTCCTTTCTTATTTTAATCTAATAAATGTAAATATAGTTTCTTTTAATATAATTCTGAAGTTTCTATACTTCGAACGAAAAGCTGTTGAGTTGCTTCAGTTTTAAAAAAGTTGAATTAGGTATTTTAAAGAAAATACGGAATTATGAAACTCAAACTCAGTGGAGCAATAGCCTATGAGGGCCTACTGTGCCCATTTTAGTATATGTAACATTGGGCGCTGAGATGCACTACCAGATGTCCCGATCAGGTAGTCAGTCTGAAGCGAAACCCCCGGTTTTTAGTCCCCAATCAAGCTTAGTACTCACTAATAGAACTACTAAAGGGATGAAAGGCTGAGTTGACCTTGCCCAGTCCGAGGATAAACCCCTGAACCTGTGGTGTGGTAACGCGATACGCTACCACTCGTCCACTGGGCATCGAATTATAAAATATTTAACAAATATCAGAACTTCTCGCTAAAAATAGATGATGATAAACAAATGGAGATATGTTGTGATGTAACAACATCCTATTTGTTTTTCAAGATGTCAGAAAAAGAAAGAGGACGAGGAAGGATATCCTCCTCAAAAAGCAAATTATTTGTTCTGTTTCTAATGCAAAAGCTAGTTGTGCGTTACCCATTTACCAAACTACCACCTCATTTTTATTTTATGTAAATAATTCTGTATTGTTTTTGGTCACTTACACTGAAGGTTTATGTAAGTCGTCGACAAGTTAAAAAGGAATTGACTCCAATCTTTTCTTCAATTTATTTATATCAAATTCGGTGGTCCCCTTTGTATGTCTTCTATGTATTCAGCCCCAGAAGAAAACTCTTTAAGCCATTTCTGAGTCATGCTAGTCCAGAGAAGACTCTGAACAGAAATAGGTCTTTGAAGAAATCAAAGTTGGAGTCTGTATTTCATTTTGAATATTATTTGCCTTGAAATCCATGATAATTTTCACTTGAATACTCTAGTTCTAATAAGATAATAAATTAATGAACATTCGAATGACATATCAGAAGTATTACGTGCTCAAAAAAAAAAAAGAAGGCTCACTATATCTCGGAGTTAAGCGATTCAATAAAGTTTGTGGAAGAATTCGTATCAAGAAAATTTGGATCTACTACATTTATAACGTAGAAATAAAAAAAAATCTGGTAATATTTCCAAAGGGAAAGCTTAGTAAGCTGTAATAGCATGTTTATAGAGTGAAAGGGAAGAAAACTATCTATGAGAATTCTTCCAGGGAAAAACTCTTTTGTAGCAGGCTAATAACATGAAAGGAAAATATTTTCAGGAGAAGATATTTAAAGTATGTGACTATGTTCGGAACCATGATTTTGCAAAAGCGATAAATGGATAATATTTGTGATATTTAGTGTCACTTAGACTAGAAATTGCATATAAAGTTGCTTTAAGAATAGTATTACAATAAAAAATTATTTAAGTACAAAATATTTTGACAAAAAATGAACAATGACCCTTTTCAAAATATTCTCCTTTTGTGAAAAATGCTTCTATTATACAATAATATTTTGCCTGTATATAGCTCAGACCTCTGTACAGAGACTCAACTAGAATTTTTGAAATATATAACTGAGAACCGGTTATATCCCTGTTTTACTACAAACAGACGGGAGCAATTTTAAGAAAAAAAACCACCGATAATTATTTCAATGGTTGTAACTCTGAAAATAATGTGAATTTTTCAAAAATCATAGTTGAGCCTCTGTACAGAGGTTTTAGCTATATAGAGGCAAAATATTATTATAATAGAAGCATTTTTCATAAAAGGAGAACATTTTGAAAAAAGTTTATTCTAGGTTAATTTTTTGCCAACATATTGTATTTAAATAATTTTTTTTTGTCAGAATGTCCTTAAAACAATTTTATACATGTATTCTAATCTAAGTGACACTAGATATCATGAAAATAATCCATTTATGCGCTTTTTTAAAATCACGGTTCCGAACGTAGTCAGTTACCTTAAAACGAAACCTTTCTTTAAGTTTATGGCATAAAAAGGTAGGAAAGCTAGCAAAACTGTAAGACATCCCCCTCACAAATATAGTTATATATAAAAAATGCAAAAAAAATCAAACATCAACCATGGTTTAAATATATTTTATAAACGAAATATACAGTATTGCTAGTAATAATATTTATACCAAAGTATTTTATTAATTAAAATCAATGCTAAAAAGAACAATTCTGGATTATAAAGAAAATTTATAAGTTTCCCAGATTTTAGTTTGAATTACATATACGATGGACGCTACCCCCCAGGAACTTCTGGCAAGATACATTGCCATTTTGAACTATATGTCAAGCGGTGAAGGAAGAGAGAGACCCCTAATAAAATATATCAAATAACTTCTCCATCGTATCACAGGAACACTTCGAAGCTCCATCCCATTTAACGTTCAATATACTCTATATTTGAATACGGTTGGTCTTTAGAGGACTTGAATATTATATCCCTCGGTACTTACATATTATTGCAACCTATTGGCGACATTATATGAAACGAAGCACCTGTTTGTCCATTCAGCTCGTACGACGCATAGTAAATTGTGGTTGCCAACTTAGCGAATTATTAATAGTTTGGTGCGATATTACTTTAAGTACCCATTCCTCGACTAAATAATATAATTGTCGCTATCAAACTTTAAACCACTGATTCCCAAAGTGGTCTATATAGACCCCCAAGGGTCTATGACGACCTGTAAAGGGTCCACGTCAGTGAAAAAATAATTTGGGGGCCCAAGAGGTGAAAATGGGGGTCTATGATAGTGGTTCTCATTAAACCATATTATGACATTAACCTGAAAAAAAATTGATCTAGAGGAAAAACCAAATTCTACCAATTTAACTGATTTGTTTACTAAATTTAGTGAGGTTAATTTTTGGTTACTATAGGTGACAGCAGAAATTTTATCAAGACAAGGACCATTTCAGCATTTATTTTCAGAATTAAGCTAAAGAAGTACAATATTGGACGTCGCAAATTTTCTCAATTTGTTACTGAGAATTTGTCAGGACATTTTAACCTACGTTCAACATTTAAGAGCCCTTTGCTCAAATTTTGAAACTAGGTTTGAAATTGCTTTTTTTATAGTAATACCACAGTAGACAATGAATTCACATAATCACTTTGAAAAAAATATGTCATATTACAATAGGAGCTGATCAGAATAGGCCCTAATGGAAATCTTAAAATAAAGTTTAGAAACGAATGTCTTTTTGGCTTTAAAAAACCTATTACTTGTCGCGAATTATGATATATCGAGAGAAAGTTTTTAATTTTTTTCCTATTGAGAGAGAGTTTTCAGTGAGTTTTCTAATTTTAAAAACGAAAAAATAAAGAAAGGAAGAAAGAAAGAAAGAAAAATTTGGACATTTACTAACAAAGGAAATTTAGGGTTAAATCAGACTTGATTGATATTAAATGTTGAAAAGTTGTTATTGTGAACATGCACTTCTTAAGTTTAAAACGCTATACTTCACAACTAAAAAATTTAATTCTTTTAAAGTAAGTAGTAGTATCGGCTGTCAAAAAGACATTTAAGTTGACAAATTTGCAAAAATTCAGTATTAGGTAAGCAGGGGTCTACTCGAAACCGAAAAAATGGCAAGGGGTCTATGAGACCAAAAAGTTTGGGAACCTCTGATTTAAAAGAAAGATTAAGTGTTTCATATTTTCAAAAGTAGAAATCTTGGTTGGTATATTTTATTGGCGCAATCACCCCATTTAATGGTGGACACTTGTTTTGGCTCGAGACCCCCATTGGGAAATCAAAAGATACTGAAGGGGTGCATCTTTTTAAAATGCTAGCATTTATTATTTAACTTCGAATCGCTGAAAAAATATAAATTGTACTATTTAAGTCAATAACTATATTTAATAAAATAGGGGAAGTTTTATTCAAGTTATTTCGTATCATCTATAGCTGAAAGCGCACTTAATTTTAGCATAGGTTTAACAAGACATTTATATTCCTTATCACACATTTCTGGAATTTTTTTTTTTAAATCGGGAATGCGATTGCTTGTCGAAATTCTCATACCAGCCTTTAAGTTAATATCAGCCAACTTGCATCTATATTTATTCTTGTTATCTTCATACAAGAACAAGTAATATAATTTTTTTTAGTCAATTCCTACTTAGATCAGCAAAGAAAAATTTTATTTTAGCTACTTTTTATTAAATAGTTACAATTAATATAAATATGCATATGCATATGACAGAATCAGAACATTAAGTGGTCATTAATTTTTATTAATTATCTTCAAAGTATCGTATTGTCATCCAAAACTATAGTGTATATAAAATTTCAGTTCAACTGAAAGCGTTAAAACGTGAGAAAAAAACCTTTTCAAGTTTGGACACAAGTCGCCAAATAGGTCGCTAAGTCACCAAAAATGATGCCAACGTGGCCGTATTTGTAATTCTTTAAATAATTAGTTTTAATCAATTAATTTTTTATTAATTATAATTAAATTATTGTATTGTCCTCCAAAATAATCATGTATATAAAATTTTAGCTCAATTGAGCGCTTTAAAATGTATTTTATTAACGATTGAAAATTCCACCACGATAAATAAATAAATAAATATAGAGAGAGTGTGAGCTAATAGTAAGAATTGAAAAGCTTTGCTCACAAATATATGTAGACCAAAATATGAAGCAATTTTTTTGTCTATTAGGATTTTTTAACTGTATTGGTGGTCTACAGAAATATCTTTAAGGGCCCCTATTTGACCCTTACCATATTTGATTAAGTTGCATTGAAGACTCTATTACCTATTAATAACAAAGATTATTATATTACCATATTAATGGCACATACCTTTCATATAGAAACAATGCAAATGAAGGGGAAAATAGCATTTATTTCAAGGAAGATGGCTGAATGTAAAGAGAGATCACTGGGGGAACTTGAAAGCGTGTCATCAACGTATATAATACTAATAAATCCCTTAAAAGATAGTAAGGAACCCGATAATACTTTGAGTTTTAAAATCATGTACTAATACAAAATAAATAAAAAGCTAAGTATTGAAAAAAAGATAAATTCCATCTATCCAGTATTGCTGCGATTCTCCACCACTGAGCCGCGACCCTTTTGTGTGCCGTCAAATTCTTGAAATGAGCTACCCCCCTAGAATTTTTTTTTCAGTTCTTTATTATACTCTGATTTAACATAATTTTGCAAATTTAGATGGAAAAAATTTTTTTTATTAGGTTTGTAATCTATTTGTGATAGTGGATATACCTGTACATGAATTAACTTTGGATGAAGAGGAAGAACTAATTTAAAACTGTAATAATCAAAATTTGATTTAAAAAAATGTGGAAGAGTCATTTAATTTATTTTGGATTAAAATCAGAGGCCATTATCCTAAAAAAAAAGACAAAAAAAAACTTTAAAAATATTTTTACAATTTTTAACATTTTATTTGTGAGAATTCGAATTTTAAGCACAAACAAACATAAAAAGGAAAAAAAAAGATCGAGACTTTTAAAGGTAGATGATGAAATGAAAGTGGCATTATCCTTTTTACGACCAGATATAAACAAAATTATCAAAAACAATGAATTTTAAATTTCGCATTAAAAATGCAATCTTATAATTAGTTTGTAATTAATTACTCAGTAAACAGTTTGTTGTTTTTTTCATACATATTATTTTATTTAACATTGAAAATTGTTGTCATAAACTATTTTACATAATGTATTACAGATAAGTAATGTTCTTTCAAACTTATTTTATTGTTTGTGTGCAGCTAAATTTTGAAATTATTTAAAGTGTACCGCAAGAGAAAAATGTGGAGAATTTCTGCTTTATTGAAATATGTATTAAAACTTATACTTCGAAATGTAAAGCCCCTAGTGTAAAAAAGCTCCTAAAGTAAAATTAAATAAATAAAAACTAAAAACAAAGATAAATATTCGATATAACTAGTTAATTAATTGAAGAAATACGTGAAATTATATCATATAATGAACGTGATTCGAATTCGCAATAAAATTAATTCAAGTAGCAGATTAATGATTTGTTTTGTAATATATTCTTAACTATATTTATATATATGCAACATATTTTAATCACAGTTTCCAAATATATAAGAGACATTTGTATCATAATTAATTTCTTTTCATAACAGGATTTGTTATATTTCATTAATTATCCACGGAAAAAAATTCTTGGGAAAATGTTTTGTAGCCATTGAAGATAAAAAGATTAAATATATTTTTATAAGTTTTATCTTATATTGACTATTTGTACAAAATTTTAATTACTTTATCTTCATTATTTATGCATAGCTTATTATTTAAATTTTTAAATTAAAGTATATCTGATCAGTTATTATGTTCTCGATATAACAGCGTAAACAAACTTATTTTTTAACACTATTTCATTAGTTTCTAAGTTAATAGAAAATTCTCCGAAAATAATGTAATACTCTTAGATAAATAATGACATTTTTGTGTTTCTTTAAAGTTATTTTCTCTTTCGAGATAATTAAAACAATGCCTAACATTTAAGGCCTTGTATTCATGTTTTACAAAAAAAACCTAAAAAAAACCTAATATTACATTGCCTTTACGACATCAATAAATTATACTTCAATTCCATTTTTAAAAAAGCTACACAGTTAAAAAAAAATTAACTTAAAAATATTCATTAATTATCATTAAGTAATCATTAATATAAGATAAATTAGAAAATGTGAGCGATGAACATTACTAGTTTTATAAAAGTTCTATTTTCTTAGTTTTTAAATAACAAAATGAAATTTTTAAGTTCATAGAAGATATGTATTTATGCAAACTGTTTTAAAAATGCTCCATCATTAAACTTTTTTATGAATTTTGATGTTATGTATTGAAAATTTGGGAGCATAATTAAGAGTTTGATAGATGAAAAATCTCTTTGAAAATTAAAATAGTTCATTAATAATGCCTAGTTGATGCAAATAATATTCTTGTCGACTTAACATATAAATATGTTTAAAATCACATATTTTTGGATGGTTATGTGAATCTTAAATCATACTTCAGCTAATATATTACCAAATGTTTAAATGATTTGTGTACTAACTTAATGAATAGCAATTTCCACACAAATTCCGTAATTTTTATTGTATCTTACGTATTACCTTTATAGTAAATTGCTCATTAGGTATCATATTCATATCTAGGGATTGCAATATCGGACCAAAGGTTCAATGCCGGAATTCGGTATTTTTTAGATTTTAATACCGGGATACCTGTTTCAAAATACCTTTATTAGGAAATGAAACAATATACAGTTGCTTCTTTGTTTTATTTGTCAGTTTTTTTAAAGTGTAAATATCACAAAAAAATAATTTGTATTTTTAAATTATAACAGTATATAAAGAATCACAAAAAAATAATGGAACATCTTATTCATTTAAATCACAAAAAAGTAGAAATATTACTATTCGGTTTGTGGTACTATAACAAATTTTTGAATTGCGATCTTAAAAAACATAATGCATTAATTGTACTGCCTGGAACGCGTAATTATCTTTCGGCATCTACGCTAGTTGTTGGTATTGTTAGCAATACGCGATATACTTTTCCGAAGTATTTACCTCTAAATCTGTCATGTTCAAATAAATCGATTTCTCGTTGGATGATTTTGGATATAGCTAATTTCTGTATGGTATTTTGGGTTGTTGACTTTTTTAGTTACCGCTAATTCTAATTTTTGTTCAAGAGACAATTCCTTTTCGCTATCGACATAAGTGTCATAATCATCTTCGACAACTGTACCGAATTCTTCTGAATATGGATAAGGTTTGTGGGTAAAACATTTTAAGAAAATGTATTATAATCTTAATCAAATTTTAATTGGTTAGTATCTTTTCTTCTTTAACATTTTCCTTTATAAAATTATGATGATGTATAAATACAAGTATAATATGCAAATAGAATGTGAATAACAAACTCCCCAATTAAAAAAAATATTGAAATATTATGCACTTTCTTCACAACTACAACCTTGTTTTCACAGGTTGTAGTTGTGAGTAGTATCAGACTACAAATCCTGCGCGTGTGCTGTATCGCTCTGAGCTGGCTCGTCTCCTTGGATAGCTCACATATTTTATCACCTCTCTTGATTGTACGATGCAACTTTATATTCACAATCTAATTAATTTCGCCCATTAGGGAGACATAAAAACAAAAACGTATACTATTTTGCTAGATTGGCGATCACTGAGCATATAGTGGAGACAATTTAAAAAAAAATCTAGTAAATACCGAAAAACCGGTATTTAAACTTGTGAATACAAAATTGTACAAATGGCTTAAAGTACCGGTATTGCAATCCCTATTCCTAAACATCGTCATTTTGAAGGTAAATTTTACTAAATCATTTGAATAAATATTTCACATCAAAACAAGTACTGTTTGTTTTATTTATTCATAGGTATTTAAATAGATATAAGAAGAAATCCACATGTTTATTAGCATTGCCAGTATTGAAATTCAGTAAACTGAGTTTTTAGATTTGAGGACCGAAAACAGAAAGAAAGGCCGAAAAAGGGATTTTAACATACAGTTAAAATCGTTCAAGATGAATACTGAAACAATTTTTCGTGTTAAAAGAATTTCGTGTTAAAGGATATTGCAAAAAACACAACATAATAAGTTTATTAAAGCATTTATTTACTTTTATCTGTATATATGCATCATGCATTTAATAAAAATCATTGGAACAAAAACATTCACAAAAACTTAACGGTGAGAGAATTTAATCAAAATTTCACATTTTCTTGAAAAACAAAACATGTATTGAGTTTTTGGAAAACAATCTGATATTTTTCGTTGAATTGACTTTTTTAGAATCAAATTGTTCGATGTCGTTCATTTTGTTATTCATTTCACCATTGGAATGTACGTTTAAGTAACTGCGCATACTTTTTATGATGTTCTTCCTTTTGAATGACGTAGGAACAGGAATAGCATGTTTCTATTCTGTCTCAGAGATAATTTTTGAGCTTTCAACAAACTCCAAAATGACTTTGTCTTGCATAATTGGGCACACACATTATCATCATTTAATACAACGAATTCTTCCGATGATACAGTAGGACTGTCCAATAATTCAGAAACTTTCTCAAACATTTCATTAAGTGTTCATTCTCAGAGTGCGAAACTTTTTCGTTTTAAGCGATTTTCATTTCGTGCTTATAGAAAAAAATGCATGAAAATGCACATTAGTTTTTCGTGATCGTTATATTACTTCGTGTTAACCGATATTTCGGCTTAATCGTTTTCGCGTTAAACGTATTTTATTGTATTTGGTTTTTATCAAATTGCTTCCTACACGTCTTACTAAACTTAACTGTGACTGTATGCCTTATGTTTCCCGCTCTTTTTTACCCGAGTTGCAT